>CM038221.1:62675172-62757864 GCA_021442155.1 Cymbidium sinense
TATTTGTGGTTTAGATTTTGTATGTATTTATAGAAATGTCACTCATCAAATCTATAAATAACACTCATTCTTCATATGAGGGGCCCCCAAAAGCGATAGAGAGGAGAGATCTCTCAGACTCGACGAATCTCAAAGCTTAAACGGAAATTCGGCCACTAGTAGCCGCCACCACCGCCGCTAACCACGCATCGCCGCCACCACCACCATATCGCCATGCGTCGCCACCACCGCCGACCACCATTGCCAATCACTTCCACCGACCACCGTCGCCTATCACCACCGCTAACCACCGCCGGCTATCACCGCCGACCACCACTGTCGGTCATCACCGCAATCGGCCACCATCACCGGTCACAACCGCCGACCACCACCGTCGGTCATCGCCGTCGGTCACCACCACCGACCACCATCGTCGGTCACCGTCATTGACCACCATCGCCGGTCATCGCCACGTCGGCCACCGACCACCATCGTTTCCAACGCCGCCACTACCGGCCGCCACCGTCGTCGTTATCGCTGACGCCACCAATAATTGTTGTAGCCTAACTATCATTGTATAGCTGTTGTCACCTGATTATAGAATTCTCATTGTCAAGCTTTTTTACATACAACTCTGTAATCCTGTTATCGAAAAAAAGTTAAACTTTATACTTCAAAGTAGATATATAGTGAAAAATTTTACTGGGTTAGGCCCCGTAGTTTTTTCCCCTTTTTTTTGGGATTTTTTTACATAAAAATCCTTAAGTTTATTATTCTCTTTTTAAATATCTATGTATGTGATGGATTCCTTAACAAGCGTATGAAAAGTTTTATTCTACGAACTGATTTTCTAGACGCTAATTTGGCCGTCATGAAATTTATCCCACATCGTAGTCTGAACACTCGTGATTATGGTCAATAGGCAATACTGCATAACTCCGCTCTAACTCCCATCACTCCCAAAACCAATCTTTAAACCAAAGATGCCAAGCTTATGCCTCACTTCTCCCTGATAGGCTCATACCTTATCGGTGAAGGTGCAACAGGGACCTCTCTAGAAGATCGTGTTCACCAAATGAAAGAATTTCAAAATGAGATAATTCAACTCTTACGAGAAACACAACAGCCATTACGGTGATAAACATATCTCCCCTAAGATTGATCATTAGTTAGGGGAGGTCAAAATGTTGATCTGGCCTTCGCCATCGTCAAGTTCCTTCGCTTGATCGTGATGTTGACCTCCTTGACGCTAGTTCTACTCATCCAACATGTGCGGCTCAATCGATTGCTAACCCATCAAGTATTACCGAAAGCTTGGCAAATGCTTGCCCTATTGATTCCACTCGTTATGTTATACGTGTGAAATTACAATGCTTAATGCGAGAAGAATTTCCCCTTAAAGACAGAAATCATCTTCCGTCTCACCACGACTATCAGGAGTCTTCACCTTTAGCTGAAGCTATTCTTCAACATCCTATTCCAAGCATTGACTCCTATGATATTGCAACTAACTCATATGAACACATTGACCATTATAGAACTATCATGCATATCTGATGAGCTCTTGACACATTATTTTGTCAAGTATTTCCAGTCACCCTCAAGGGTCAGGCTTGCACTTGGTTTTACTCTCTTTCAAGGGGATCTATCCATACCTTTGGCAAAATCAAATATTTTTGTAGAATAGTTTGTTGCGAACTAGAGGATCATTAAAGATTCCTCTAATCTCTTATGTTCATCAAAATGAAGATGAATCACTTAAGGAGTACTTCCAAAAGTTCTTCTTAGAGGCTCACCAAATACCAAGGGTAGACCCTGAAGTACTAAGAGGAGTTTTTCTTGGAAGGCTCCATCATGGGCCTTTCTGGTCATCACTAATGCGTGATACAGTTCACTCATATGCCAACTTAGTTCATCATGTAAAAGCATAAATTTCTATTGATGAGGCTATTAATGCCCATTGAAAATAATTTGAACAATCCATAGAAAATATAAGTGTCCCGGAAACACAAATCAATAATCTATCAAAAGAAGCAACAAGGCATCGATATCCCCCACGGCCCCATATCAATGACGCGTGAACCACGAAAAAGGAATACACAAACAACACATCTCGTGTTAACGTCTTGATGGCCATTGGAGATGAAGAGACCATTAAGTGACCACATCCACCGAAACCAAATTTAGAAAATTAAAAGCAATATTGTCATTTATATCGAAGTCATGGACATACTACAGAGGCGTGTAAATAACTCAAAGAAAAGATCAAGAGGCTCATTCAACAGGGATATATGTGTCAATTTGTTCAAAATCAATCAACTCAAGCAAATATAACTCCAACTGGAGCAACCAGGACAATCATCACAGAAATAATAAAATAGTCATCAAATAGTTGGAGAAATTGAAATAATTGCAGGAGAGCCACTACTATCTAATCAAGTCTTCATTACCATCTTTGAAGAGCTAAAGTTAAAGAAATCTTGTATTAATCATCCCATCACTTTTAATAATACAGACTTAGAAGGATTCCAAGTTTGGCATCAAGATCCTCTTGTTATCAATGCAGGGATCGGTGACCCATGTTATAATGTTAAGAGAATTTTGATTGATAATGAAAGTTCTGTTGATATTTTATTTTACTCTACCTTTCTTAACATGGGTCTGGTTAAAGAAATGCTCCAACCCATTGTAGGACCATTATATGGGTTTGATAATCTCCCTGTACGAGTGGAGGGGGCAATCACCTTTCCTATTGTTCTTGGAGAATTTTCTCGACAAGTCACTCATTCAATTTAATTCATTGTGTTCAAGTCGAATTCAGCATAGAATGCTATCTTCGGAAGGCCCCTCTAATCATTCTTTGGTGCTGTTATTTTGGTACCTCATCTTAAGATGAAATTTCAACCCCCGTTGGGTTGGAGTGGTATGTGAAAATCAATAAATACCACAATCATGTTACCTCAGGCAAGCTCAATCACGCTTCTCTTCAGATCAGAATTTTAACCTTCGAGATGAAGAAGTACCTCGAGGGTTTTGGTAGAAGACTTGCTTGTTTTATTATCGATGATCAAGTCAAGCTATGATCAAGGATCCAGAGAAAAGAATCTTTCCTAGGACTTAGAACATGGAGGATCTTTGAAAGTGTTATTGGTAATTCTTGGTGCATAAATATTGTAATATTTATTTTACCTCATTTATCTTTTCCTCTCCACCTCTTATCTTTTATTAACTCTCTCTAAAAATTTACTTGTTAAGTTATGACAATATTGTATCACCGACATTATCAAAGTAATGAGTTTATGACTTTTCTTCTTGTTGCACATAAATGATCTTCTTCATTTCAATCCTCTCACTGAGAAATACACAACTCACATTGTGTCTCGGTCGGGGCATGATCAATCCCAATAAGATTTGATCGGACCTCTTCCATACAGGTTAATGTCATTAAGTAACACTTTGACAAATAACCTCGGATGGGTCAAAAATCCTTCAAGGATTTAACTCGACTCATTCCATACAGGTTAATGTTATCAAGTAACACTTTGATAAACAACCTCAGATGGGTCAAAAATCCTTCGCGGATTCAATTCGACCCTTTCCATACAAGTTAATGTCATCAAGTAAGACTTTGATAAACAACTTCGAATGGCTCAAAAATTCATCGTGGATTCAATTCTACCCCTTCCATACAGGCTAATGTCATCAAGTAACACTTTGACAAACAACCTCGAGTCAAAATTCTTGGCGATTATTTGACCTCTTCCATAAGGGTTAATGTCATCAAGTAACACTTTGACAAATAACCTCTGAGTCAAAATCTCACCGGATTGATAACCTCTTCCATACATGTTATCATCAAGTAATACTTTGACAAACAACCTCGGATGGTACCTCAGATTCGATTCAACATCTTCATACGTACGTCATCAGTAATACTTTAACAAATAACCCGGATGAGTCAAAATTCTCAATTGATTCAACATCTCTCATATTAAGCATCAAGTAACACTTTGACAAATAACCTGAGATTAAAAAATTCTCACCGATTGATTTATCATCTTCCATACAAGAATGTCATCAAATAATACTTTGATAAATAACCCTCGGATGAGTAAAAAATTCTCGTGGATTGATTCAACCTCTTCCATACGTTAATGTCATCAAATAATACTTTGATAAACAACCTCAATTCGCCAGATTCGATTCTACCCTTTCCATACGAGTATGAACTACGTGTCTTAATCACCTTAAACCCTAAGCGGTTGATGAGGATAGTTCATGTCTCTCTCAAGGAAAACTGGAGCATCGCCGTATGAACAATGGGTCATGATCAACAAAGTAAATAATATTCTTTTCAGAAGAAGGTCAGAGCTTTATTGATAGAATAAAAAAAAATTATTACCCTTAGCCCCTGAACTTTTGTTGGATGATTTCTAATCCATGAGCCAACATTAGAGCATATATGAGAAAATTGTCTCTTGACCCCATGAGGGGAGGGGGGTTTTATAGATCCACAATAGGGGCAAAAATGAAATAAATTTTGAGAAAAAATTTGGAAATATTTAAATGGATTGTGAAATTTTTGCACTCAGTTATATCTTTCATTTTATAAAAGTAAAAAAAGAAACAAAATAAGAAAAAAAATAAAAAATAATAATAATAACTCAAAATTTCATCATTGTGCATTTGCATACCTTTTAGTATTATCACGCTCTTGTGGCCCAAAACTTTTCAGCCCTTGCACTCCCATGATCTTGCGCGCTACTATGAACATAGTCTTGTGCACTCATGAAGATCTGTTCTCTCAAACTATATACGGTGCAAATGTTAAGGAACCTGCAAATTTCATTAATATTGAAGAAGTCATTATTTTTAATTATTTGATATATATTTTTGGATGATAGATAATGTCAAAAATAGGGAGAACTGATATGACACTAAAATTTCACTAGTAAACGCATCGATTACGAGTCAAGTAACCGGATCAAGCACTTAAAATATAGTTGAAAATATTGGGATATCAGTCAACTCCTAAATATGGAGTGTTTATAGTTAAATCGAGCATCTTGACAAGCTGGATCTAACAAGCCTAAGATCTCATAATTCTGACTTCATTTGAGTATTCAAATACTTAAAAAATACATCAGATGATCAAATGCATCATTTTGAGCCGTCCGATGTAGTGGTTTTAATTTTGCATGTATTTACAGAAATGCCTCAAATCTCAAAGCAATCGACCACCGGTAGACCATCTCACCACCCACCACCGCGTGCCCGCCAGACCACCACCGCCGTTATGCGTGCGATCACTGCGCAAACCGTCGTCTCACCATTGCCGACCACGCGCTAACCGCGTTTGCCGCCACCACGGTCATCGCCTTCGGACCACCGACCACCATCGATGGTCACCGCTGTCGACCACGTGCCGGTCGCCTAACCACCATCGGTCGTCCGCGGCTACCGCGTCGGTCCGCTGGCCGTGGTATTGTCGTTATCATTACCAAACATTTGTTCTCGTTGTAGCGTTGTCATGATTATAGACTTCTCATGGCCAGGCTTTCTCACATATAACTTTGTAATCCTCTTATTGGGAAAAGTTAAATCTTATACTCAAATGAGATATATAGTATAAAATCTTTCTTGGGCTGAGCCTGATTTTTCCCCACTTTCTGGATTTTTCCGTAAAATTCTAGAGTTTTTCTCTCTTTAAATATCCGTGTGTGTTGACTCTCAAGGCTAAAAATACATTTTATTCTCTTTTTTATAATATATATATATATATATATATATATATATATATATATATATATATATATATATATATATATATATATATATATATATATATATATATATATATATCATATTAATTTTAGTTTTCTATTTCATATAGCCCTCATATTATATTTAAGTACAATCTTATTCACATTTATTCTTTCTTTGATGATAGTATTTTAACAAATGTTACTTCTTTATTTCCTTATATTTCTATAACTATCTCTCTATCTACATTCATTCCATCATCTCTTGATATTATGGATTTTGTACTTTGCTATTTTAATTGTGCTAATAAGTCAATCAAAATATCATATTTTATTTACTCCTCTTATTCTCATTCTTTTATATATATATTTAGTCTCTATTCAAGATATTTCTAATCCTCTATCATACATAGAGCTACTTTCAATCCTCATCAGTAACATTATATATAAGAAAATTTCTATATTATACAAAATAAATTATAGGGAGATGAAATCACTGCAATTGATTATTGTTGGATGTATGATATTAAAATTAAAATAGATAAGTTTATTGAGTTTAGCCTCTCTCAGAAGCTACATGATACATAAATTGTGTTTAATTAAGCCCTAATCCTTGTCTAAATTTAATCTATTCCAAAAATTAGTTAGAGTGAATTTGAGTCAAGGCTAACCATTAAAATTCCACCAATTAGATGTATAATTTATAATTTCTAATGAGAATTTATTATGTAATAGCTACCATTAAATTATTTTTGGAAAGCATATGGTCAAATTTAATATTCAGCCCTATATTATCAATCACTTTTCTTCAATCTTAAATAACATTATTATTTATTATTATTTAAGATTGAAAACAATTGATAATATAAATTAAGTATTTATTTATATATTTTTTTATTCTTAGATATGCTTCTTTTATGTTAGATAATTAATCTATATTTTATTAAATTATTTTTCTTATTTAAAATAAAAAATTCCAATTAATTTTAATCTTATTATAAAAATAAAAAAAATAAAGGGTTGTTTGGTTAGAATATTTTGGAGTGCAAACTAAAATAAATACATGGAATTTTAAATGTTTATCAATTTGGCATGGTGTAAAATTAAATTCTAATGTAATATGATGTATTTAGAATATTATGGAATGATGAATTTTGGTGTATTTAGAATTATATTGAAATCGATCGTATAAAATGCCCATTCTTGGTCATCACCAATACCCATGCCAACGCCAACCCACTCCACCACTGTCGTTAGTTATGCATAGATTGTACGCCAGCTACCACCAATTAATATATCACTATTTTTACATCATAACACTAAAATATTTTATATTATTCTAAAAAAAAATTATATATTTATAAAGTTTTTAATCAAGTAATTTAAAATAATTCAAATATATTACATTCACTTTTTCTAAATGAGAGTATCTTAATTAAGACTTAAAAGTTATTCAATTTGGTCTATTTGTAAAAAAAAATTGATTGAAAAATATTATTTTTCTAAAATTATATATTTATATTATATATTTTATAAATTATCAGTAATTATTTTAACAAAATATTTTCTAATTAAATTTGAACCAAAACAGATCTCAAAATTATTAAAGTTATTTTGAGTTTTATTGCATTTATTTAAAACAAATTCAATAACTCAAAAATTTCGTAGCAATATTTAATTATATTTTGTTCTTTTCATAATGGCCTCATCTGCAGACAACAGAAACCATATATTTACATTATTTAATAAATTATATCATTTCAGTTTTTTTTGTTAAATATTAAATAAATTTAAAAAAAAGCCGTGCAACCGAATGAGAAAAGCCCACGGGCCTGGAAACCGATCAATAGGCCTCAATTTCTAAGGCCTTATGTTCATATCTAGTCGTGAGTAACAGCTAATTTGCTTAACAAATTTTAAAAGAATAATTTATTTCTTCATCATTCAGCCTTTATAAAGTTATTTTATACTAATTAAAAATAGTAAATACCAAATTACTATTTATGCTAATTGTAACACTTTTTTTTTTGGATTTATTAAAGTTTTTACAGCTTGATTAAACAAATATTTTTAAAAAAATCATTTTAATAAAAAAAGTATCTCTAATATGATAAATTCTTACCTTTTCTTGAAAAGAAATTATTATTATTATTATTATTATTATTATTATTATTATTATTATTATTATTATTATTAATTTTAACAATAATCATATCACTTGGACATTATTTTATATAAAAATAAATAAAATTATTAAATTTGAGTGGACATAATGAATTTGAGATACTTAAAATTATTTTTAAAAGTAGTATAATTCTATGATGTATTAATACTTCTAAGAAAAGAATTTTAAAAAAAAACTCTATTGGAGATAAGATTTTCATATAAACATAAATTTCATAGAAATAGTGAAATTTTCTTCATATGAGGTTAGCAAATAAAATAATAATTAAATGTCTCTAACTAAATTTTTCTCATATTTTCTTAGCATTTTTTTTCCATTTATCAAATTAAATTAAATTTCTATGATAATATTTTCTTTTAAAAAAATGTATGTGTGTTACATGGTGGAAATATATGAAGATAAAATAAATTTATCTTATTTGAATCTCATGTCAAATCATCAAAAAGATTTAATTGGAAGCATACCTGAATCAACGAAAAGAAATTTAATCAGATTTTGATCATCACTTCAAAAGTGTTTTTTAGAGAGAGGTTTTTTTTTTCAATAATAGGTAAGAAAAATAAAAAATCAACCCTTTGAATGAGTATTATTCTATTTATACTCGACAGATTCGTTTTTTTCAACTTATCATAAAAATAAAATATAATGTTCGATCTACAGTGATAATTTAAATAATTAATAAAGATACTTGGCTTAATAAAATATTAATCTTTAATTTATCATAAAACTAATAAGCTTAAAAAAATAAAATAATATCTAATATATAATTAAATTTATATATGAGTTCACATCCAAAATTTTCAACAGTATCCTCTCTTTTTATGTCATCTTATGTAATTAAGCTCCATCAGCTCCATCATTTATATCGTAGTAAAATAATTTTATTTTATATAATATGCCACAATTAATAGTTAAATAATTTTGGCAAATGAAACGTATTAAACAATGCTTCCTTTGGCCGCACAAGCAATATCATTATCCAACGTAACAAAAGACTCTACATAATTATTTTTTTGACGTATTCAAATAAATAAAGATGATGTCGACCATAATAATAATAATAATAATAATAATAATAATTATTATTATTATTATTATTATTATTATTATTATTTATTATTATTATAAAATCAAATGTTTCTTTGGCCTATGGCATATATCATGGGAAATTTTGATAAAGATGATTTTATAGTCATCAAATTTATTTTAAAATAAATCTATTATATTGCTAATCAATTATACTTATCTCACATTAAATTGAAGGGCAGCTAGATTAGATATTTTCAAAATAATTATATTTTAAAAATATTAAATAATCAAAACATAGACATTTAGGGGTTATTTGATTGCAAGCATTTTAAATACAATATAAAATAAATATAATATATTTAAAATATTTAAAAGGGCATTTACATATATAACATACAATTCTTATATATTTACATATCTAACATCCAAACATAAATATTTACATACATAACATTTAATTTTTATTATTACAATAAATAGTATAGTTTTTTTTTTTAAAATTTTGAAGTACAAAAAAAGATGTTATATTTATAAATATCAAACTTTAGATATTAAATATGTAAATGCATAAGAATTGTGTGCTAGTAAATTTTTATTTGAAGGAAAATCAGTTTAAATATATATAAAAAAACAAACTTCTATGACCATATTTCTCATGAATTTAATTGAAATTAAATAATTATAAATTGAAAAAATTTTCATTGATTTAATTTGAAATTTTTCCCGTATTTCTGATGAACCAAGCTCGAAAAAATGTCCAGGTTCTTACAGCAAATTTCTCTCCAATAGATACTCTTCTGCCCCACCATCACCAATAATATCCAGATTCTCTCATATTCGAATAAATCATTATCGCATCTTTAGCATAGTCTGAATAACTAAAATAAGTTCACTTTATTCATAATTTTAAAGATTATATTATAATAAATATAATATAAATTAATTATTTATATATGATATTCATTTTAGAATAAATTTAAAAATTCGTCCACTCAATTTTCTCTCGTTCCGCACAAGGCCTGCCTTGCTAACGATATATTATATTCCAATACCTGTCTTATTATAAGGTAGTTGGTTTTTCCACTCACCTCCCGCCGAGCAATGGCTTCCATGGCGGCGCTCCTAGCGAAATCCCGAATCTCCAATTCCCAAAATCTCGAAGTCCTGTTCTCGCCCCTTCTGGCGATATCCGCCTTCGACGGTGCCATGCCCGTTGCGTTAGGGTTCGGTGCGGGCTCATCGATCCGGATGGCGGGAAACTCGTACAGCTGGTAGCTCCGGCGGGGCCGGAGAGGGATTTTCGACGCCGAGAGGCGGCGCCAGCTACGGCCTTCCTCGGATCAAGCTCTCGCGGATCGACCTGGAGTGGGTTCACGTTTTGAGCGAGGGGTGGGCGAGCCGCTCCGCGGCTTCATGAGGAAGCCGAGTTCCTCCAAACACTTCATTTCAATTGCCTCCGGATGACAGACGGCTCTTTGGTCAACATGTCGGTGCCGATTGTGCTGGCCATCGATGATGGGCAGAAGCAGGCGATTGAGGGGCGAGGCAGGGTTGTGCTCGTCGATGCCAATGACAAGCCCGTCGCCATACTTAAAGAGTAAGGGAATGCAGATTTCTTGATCTTTTGAGATTTTTCTTTCAGCAAAAAAATTATTTCGCGAGCAAGTTAGGCGTCGTGCTTTAAATTTGAATTTTTTGCTTCAAATCTGTGTGCGAAATTGTGTAATGTCTGTTGCAACGTGGTTTCTGAGCTATAAAAACTACGTTTTTTGGGTGTAGTGTGATGAATCGGGACTTGGGAGTGATTTTTCTTTTTTTGAGCTAGCGATGCTTTTTTGTTTTTTTCTTTACTTCTGTTATCTTGTTCTCTGTTTCTTGACCGTTGAGTACCTGTTTGAACAAAATCTTCTAAAGAAAGTTCGATAGGATTAGCTGATAAGTGCAGACTTAAGACGTGGAGTGGAATGTTTAAAAGGAGCAGCAGGATTAGCATAACTATTATTAGGAAAATTAGGGAAGCTTTAGTGGGATAAAGGCTTTCTCAAACTGTCCCATGTTTGGAAAATTCAATGAATTCAATGCCAGTTCTGCTTTTTTTGTTTGATTGGTGGCGTTTACCATATATTGCTCTATGACAGAAGTTGCGGTTACGTGTTATTTACCAGATAAATGGTTGACTGGTTAGAGATGCTCAACATTTTTAACAGGTAAGATGTCTTTTTTTTGGATGATTTTTTTTTTTTTTTTTGAAATTTTATTTGATTTACATTTCAAGAGTAGTTGTTGTTGTGTATTCTTTTTCAATTTATTTACAACTTGTGATATAATTATAATTCCTTGCCCTTACTACTGCATCAAAATGTACATAATCTACTCAATAATACATGAATCTCGATACATCTTTCGATTGCTTGATTGTCACCACCCAATATCATCATTAGTCTGCACCTTATTGACATGGACTACTATCTCCTAACTATTGTTGTAAACCATCACAATCATTCAACCACCACAATTGTTTGTCACTTTGTCGGACCACTTGTCACTACCATTGATTTCGCTCACCATCTACCACTATCACTCATCTGATGATGCACGATTATGGCCTCCTTAGCAATCGATTATAGTTGCTCATGCTTTGAGGATTGGCTATAGCCTTCTAACCTTTGTTAACCAACTAAAGTCATCCAACCATCGTTGTCAAACTATAGTAGCCTGGTCACCGTAGCCTGGCTATGGTCACAAGAAAATGATATCTGATTATGGTCTCTTGACTTCTATCACCTAACTGTGGCCACCCCTCCTCTAGTGAACAACTTTGTCCTTAGCCTCTGAGGATTTACTGAGATCATCTTACCTGTGATCCCCAATTATGATCACTCTCATCTCTGTTGCCCGACTATGGTTGCTCGACTACGATTGCCCAACCTTTTCCCAATTATATTCTCTTGACTGTATCACTTGACTACGATTTCTATTCTCCTCATACTATCGCATCATTTGATAATCGATTGCGATCTCTATTCTCTGCTATTTATCCTCCTCAGACAAATGATTATAGTGCCACCTCCATTGTTCGACTATGTCATCCGACCTCTCTTGCTTACATTCACCCATCCTCCAGCGACCTATAGTTGCTTAGTATCATCAATTGTGGTATCTCATTCTTCGTCACTTGACTACCACCTCTATCCTCTAATGAATGACGGTTGTTTGATCTTCATAACTTTATAATCACCCAACATTACCCGATCATTATCGCTTTATTGTTACTATAAATTGATTTATCATTGTTCATGGTCACTTGATTACGATTGGTTCAACTACGATCACTACTTTTAACAATTAACTATGGTTGCCCAATCTTTGATGATCTTTATTGTCCAGACCTCGACTTATGACTATGATTGCATGAAATGCATTTCCCGATCGCCATAATTACTTTCACTTGATCACCATCACCCAACCGCAATATCGATCTTATGATTATGTCCTCTCTCTCGCCCTCAACTATTATCGTGCATTCTCCAACGGTTGACTATGGTCGCCTATCATTCAATTACCATATGCGATCACCTATCCTTCACCACTTGATTATGGCTTCCATTATTGACCTTGCATCGTAAGTAAGTCGAGCAAATTCGGAACTTGAAGTACAACCATTCAAATGGGCAATGCATGGACATATCAATCGGTTGAGGCTGATCGATGAATGGACTTCATCATCGCGTAACATCAAAATTGATCAAAATATACATATTGCATGATTAGTCGAAGAAGGAAATTGGCCTTAGCATATATATCGAGTTGGGAGGCTGATGATGCGATAATCTCGTTTGCGAAATTGATCACGTAGTTAGCGTCGAAACGTCAAAATCTATCAAATGAGACCGTTTGCACTCAATTCAGACGGGTTTGCGCGAATATCGAGCGATCATAAATGATATATTTTGGAAAATTAGATTAAGGCTTGAACAAATGGCCTTGATATAAATATTTATCGTTATGAACGTTGGAATAATCAAGATTGATATATATATTAACTATGTCGATTTATTGTCGCAAAATCAAAATCGGGTTAATTTTCATTTCAAAGAAACTATAAATACTTTATACCTACCTAACCCTAACTCCTCTATTCCAAAGCCACTCCTCGATTTTTCTCTTCTGTCTTCCCACCACAATCTCCTGGCTCAGATTCGCCTTTATCGCACAGCTCTGCACATTGCGTGATCTGCCCGGCTGGTGCGCGTCGCTGCGGCGCTTCCGTAGCGCGCTTATCGGCCTCCACTCCGCTCCCCGTGCGCACCGCGCGGTAGTTTGTCTTTCTCGGTGAGCCCAGTTCGTCATTCTCTCCCGAGTATAACATGCTCGATCATGGATGTCCTTTCCCGTATCGTTCGTTTGGCGCGACAGAACCGTCTCTTTTGTAGCGATTGGGGAAGCGGTAGCAACGCCAGCCGCGGTAGTAACCGTATGCTCGTTGTTGGGTGGGGATAGAAGACAATAGACCACCAAATCTTAAGTACTTGTACACGTCTTTCTTGATGCGGCGGGGAAAGTTGTGTTTTGCAGTACATAGATCCGTACGCTCTTAGCGTGGCGGAAAATCTATGTTACTTTAGGCTCCATACATTTCTTGGCATGGTGGATACGCGGCCATGGTGTTTCTTATACATCTTGCTTTGGTATGGTGGTAGGCGATCTTATCTGGGGATGATGTCGGATCTTCTGAAATGTTTAAATTTCACATCGAGAAGCATAAACGACAGCTAAATAAAATATAAAATTGATGTTTAAAGCGACATTATAAGTATTCAGACTCTTTTTCTTGTGAGAATCGTGTTATAAGTGTTTATGAGACTCATACATGCCTTTCTTCTTGGTGGAATGATTTCATGGTGTTTACACCATATTTTTCTGGCGTAGCTCCATATACGGGGACGATGTCAGGAGGTTGTCGAAATGTTGTCAAAATTTTATTTAAAATCCTAAACTTATAATGAAACTCAATCAAAATAAGTAACATTATTTAAATCCTATGCACTTGAATCAATATTGAATTAAACATGGCCGACATTACAGAATGTTTAAAAAGTGTTTGAGGATCTTCGTTGATTCTGGTTGAGTCTTAGGGCCGGGTCAAACAAGAAATCCAAGGCCACTGGTTTCTTGAAAATTACCTCTTGGGGATGATTTTGATGGCGGTGATAATCAGAACGCTCTTGAGTGGGAAGAAGCTTGGAATGATGGACCTTCTCCTTCACTTTTATCTAGGTGGTCACCGATTTGAAATTCACTTAATTTTGTTGTTTTGCTCAAAATCAAGTGAATGTTTTTTGGTTGCTTTGCTCTAGTAGAATGGAATGAGTGGGAGAATGAGAATAATGGTCTCATGTGCTTTGATTTTGGCTGAAAATCCTTTCATTTTGATTTTAGCTCCAAATGGGTGTCCTTGGCAGGGGTGGTTGGATGGAGCGGAATCATCCTAGGTGGCTCATTTTGGTTTGAAGACAGAGTAGCGAAGGACAAATGGGTGTCCTAGTAAGGAGGTAGAATTCTTCATGCCAAGTGTTCCATGGGAGATGTGAGGTGAATTTACCTCCATGAGTCACTAATCCAACCACCATTGGGTGGGTTGGTAAGTGTCCTGGTACTATGTGGTAATGAATGATAGCAAGAAATGACTATTTAAGTGAGTGTCTTTACTCATGGGATGCCTTTGGCATTGAATTTGATTTGAGCAGATTTCAAATGAGTCAAACGTGAGTTGGAATAAATTTTCATGTCACTTGGAGTTCATTTGATTTAATTTGGGTCAATTTGACCCATTTGGACCAAATTGGGTCAAATCGGGTTAGGTTGATCAATTGATCAAATTGGGTCAAACTAAGAGTTGGATCAAGTTCAAATGATCATTTGGAGTGCAGTGGTTCAATTGGTTTCAATCAATTTGGTTTAATTTGAGTTTAATTTGGATTTTGTCCAGATCAATTTGAGCTGTTGGGTTAGTTTGACCAATTGGTCAATTAAATCATTATGATTTTGGTCAAGTTGATAATCAATTTGGAATGAACTTCAATTAGTTCAATCAATTTAGTTTAAGTTGCAATTTAATTAGTTTGATTCATATGAGTTATAGTTGACTTGGTTAACATCTTGTTGACTTGGTTTTATTCGTTAATTTGCTTTAGGATGATCAACAATGGTAACATAAAGTTTAGATTGCTTAATTCACTTTGATTTGGATTTAATGATTTTTTGTTCATGATCAAATTGGCTTCTTTGGGTCAAGTGAGTCAATTGGGTTTAGTTGGCTTAATTTTGAGTTGGGTTTGATTTGGTTGAGTTTATATATGAATTTGAGATGGATATATAAATTCAATTGCAATTGATTTGGGTTCAAACGAGTTTTGGTTCAATTGAACATTTCAAGTCAAATGGGCTAAATTGGGTTTGACTTGGGTTGATTTTGGTTTGGCTTGATGATTGTAGATATATATTTGGATAGATGATTGAAAGAATGATTGATTAAGTGATTTAAAATCGGAAGACGCAGGCGTTAAAGGATTCGGCCGTGAGCGACCATATAATTTAGTCTGATTTTTAAAAAAATTTGCATTGAGGTCGAACCGATATGAAACCGATTCGGCCGTGAACCCAGCAAATCGATTTTGAAAAATCAGCCGGTTTAATTAAATTATATAAATATTTTATTTAAATAATAAACTTAATGAAATGGTCCCAAGTCCGGATGCAAAAAATGGAGGTTGTTAGTTAAAGGTGTGTATTGTCATAATCGTGACATCCTTTCATCATTTAATATTATCTTGGGCGTAGAAGCGGCTATGTATGCTTGATCATGAAAAATCACTAGAAATGCGGCAGGGTTGTTAAATAGCGAGGGTTCCCACATTATTATGGATGATGGATGCGCAAAGAAGTTGTCCATAAAATTGATTAGTTAAAATCTTGGAATATAGGTACTCTTAGGTAAATTAATGGAATTAATAGATATTATGGTTCATAGAAAGATAAATATTTTATACATGCCCCTCAGGTTTGGAGGTAAAATCAAAGAAAAATTGTGAATTAGAGGATTAATACAAAAGATATCTCTTGAAGAAAAGTATTTATTGGAGATTTAAATGGACGTGTTTAGAATAGTAGAAGATTTTAAAGTATTCTGGTGATCGTGGATTTGGAGTGTATAATGAAGGTGGGTATATTAGATTTTTTTTTTGTTATGATTTTAGTTCTTATCTTTATTTAGAAAAGATGAACATATTATTACTTATAAAAATGGATCTAGTAAAACAGTTGATTATTTTTTTGATAAGAAAAATAGATCGTTTAGATTGTAAGATTGTAAAATTCATTCCAAGTGAAATTTTAAGTCACATATTAGTTTTAGATTTTAAGATGAAAGGTTGTAAAAGAAAAAATAAACTAAATTGTCTGATTAGATGGGGGACACTTAAAGACAAATAAAATATTTTAAGAATTCTAAATTAGAATTTGGGATGTTGTAAGGAATTTGCGTTATGTGGGAAAAAATCAAGTGAAATTAAGTTCTTAAAATGTCTTGGAGAATCAAAGGAAAAACTTCTTTAATAAGAATAGTTGGTGGTGGAAAGTGTCTGAGAAAAGATAAGAAATAAAAACATTGTTATAAAACTTGGTTTAGATGTAAAACTGGATTGGGAAAGATATAAAGTGGGCTTGTAGAGATTAAGAAAACAATATGATCTGAATTTAGCTTTTAGTGATTTATATAGATTAGATCTGAAGGTGAAAGATGTATGTATAAGTTAGACCAAATAGGAAAGTAAAGATAAAGTTCAAGTGAGGGTATTAAGGATGAAAATAATAAAGTCTTTAGATGAAAATAGATGAGGTATTTTGATAAACTTTTATGAAGGATCAATGATTGATTTTATATCCCAAACAAAATAGAATTTCATTTATCATTAATAATAAGTTAGTGAAGCTTTAAAGAAAATGTGGCAAGTAGGGCGATAATATTCCAATAGAAGTATGGAAATGTTTAGGAGATCGAATTTCTTCTTTAATCTTTTAATGTTATTTTAAAGACAAAGATGTCATGATGTGGAGAAAGAGTTTGTTGGTTCTATATTTAAGAATAAAATTGATGCACAAATTACAAATTATAGAAGGAATTAAGTTAACATTAATTATATGGGAGAAATATGAGCAGGTTACGATGTGATGAGTTTGTGAGTTTGGTTTTCATGCCGTAGATCTACTATGGATGCTTTTTAAGAGATTTGATGGAAGCATAGAAAGTAAGAAGGATACATATGATATTTATTGATTTAGAAAATTTATGATAAAGTCTCAAGAGATGTTCTTTGGAGTTCTAGAACGAGAAAGGAGTTAATATTGGTTTATTCAAGTCATTAAGGATATGTATCTTTATTACTTGTGTCCAAACACAAGGAAGATTGACAAAATATTTTCTATTTGGGTTGGATTACATCAAGGATCAACATTAAGCCATCTTTTTTACTTTAGTTATGGATGTTCTTACGAGGCATTTACAAGAAGATGTACCTTGGTGTATACTTTTCGATGACATTCTTCTTGTTGATAAGACTAGAGAGGGGAATTCAGAAACTTGAATTATGGAGGTCAACTTTAGATTAAAGGTTTTGTTTAAGTAGATCTAAAATTGAATATATAGTGTAATTTTAGTTGTAGAAGTTTTAGTAGTAGTGTTGTGACTTTAGGTGATTAAGTCATTAATAAGAGTGGCGATTATTTTAGCTCATTGTTCAAAATGATGGCGAAATAGATGGAGATGTTATTAGTAGAATTCAAGTTGGATGGTTGAAGTGTAGGAATGCATCGGCCTATTATGTGATAGAAAAGTTCCCCTTAAACTTAGGGAAAATTTTATAAGATGGTGGTAAAATGCAATGACTTATAGTGCGAGAATGTTGGCCAATAAAAGAAAAACATAAGACTAAGTTAAGTATTACGAGATGAGGATGCTCGGTGGATGAGTGGCTTTACTCTTAGAGATAGAATGCAAAATGAGTATGTTTGGGAAAAAGTTGGAGTAGCTCAGGTGGTAGATAAGATTAGGAGAGTCGCTTAGATGGTTTGGCCACATAAAGCGTCGGTCCGATGACGATTAGGAGAGTAGATGCATTAGATTTCTTATGTTAAGAAAGGTATAGACAAAAGACTTGGTTAAGATGTATAAAAAATGATCTTAGTATACTTGAATTAAATGAGAATTTGACACATAAGACAATATGGACGAAGGATTCATGTGTACCAATTGGGATTAAGGCTTGTTGTTGTTGTTGTTGTTGTTGTTGTGTAGTAAACTTAATGAAATATGTTTTAAAAATATTTTTAGATGAAATTATATAATTCTAAAACTAATATTATAATTATAAATGAGCTTGAATTAAATAAATAACATATCAATGAAATTATTCTAATTATATTATAAGCTCATTCTTAAGAGCTATGCTTTTCTATATAAATAATATAACACCATCTTCTTTTTATGATGTGGGATTGAAATAGTTAAATATGAATAAACTTTTGATAAGAATAAAAATGGGCTTTAAATATAAGAATAAAAAGATAATATTTTAATTATTAATTTTATATTTTCATTATAAATTATAATTTATAATATATATTTTTTAAAGAATATAAATTGTAATATTATTTTATAAATATTTTATATTTTTTTAATATACTTTTTTTTATATTGTAATCTTATATTTTTATATTATAAATTTATACTCATAAACTTACATTATCAATAATTTTAAATTTTAAAGCTTTTAATATACATATGTCATGATTTATAGTAATATGCTTAAATATTTTATATATTATATTTTATATTATTTATATTTAACAAGGCTTTTAAAATAATTTTTTTATTCCAAATTTTATATTTTTATTATAAATTATAATTTTATTAAATTATATTCTTATGATAAATTATATTTATATTTATAAATTCATATTATCATTTTTAAGATTTTAAATATATATATATATATAAAAAAAATTAGATTTATAATATAGATATAATTATATCTTATTAAACTTTATATCAATCTTAAAATTAATAATTTTTAGAACTATTATTTATATATTTATTTTTTTCATATATTTATTATTTTTTATAATTAATTAACATTTAATATTTTTAAATTTAATTAAATAATCTAGTTTAAGCCTGGTTCAACTCGTTGAATCAACCACCTCTGTATTAGATTTTATTGGGTTTTGACAACCTTAGATTCAAGAAAATCCATGGTTTTGATTTGATTTGGATAGGATTTAGCCAAGTTTAAGGAATTAGTTTAAAGGGTATAAATTGGATTTTGGTTTAATTTTAGATTTAGTTTTCACTATTTGAATTTATATTTCATTTATATTTGAGAATATAAGTGAAGATATAAGAGATCCATGAAAAACTCACTTGAGTTTGGAGTGATTTGAAAGCAAATTTGACTAAGCTTAAGGATGTAAGTCAAAAGGGCTTAAGTAGAAATTGATTTAGTTTGATTTATTTTTGGTCATTGGAAGGTGAGTTTCATTTATATTTATGAATATAAATGAAAGAGTAATTTGTTTATAAAGAAATCAATTGATTTTGGGTTGATTTATATGAGATTTGACTAAGTCATTGGAGGTGGGTCCATATGGCTTAAAAAGGGTTTTGATTGGATTTGGATTTAGATTTGGTATTTGAGTTAAATTTAAGGTTTGGTTTGAGAAGGAAAGTATGGTTGAGTTTAGGCTATAAGGTAGGTAAGTCTTCCTAAATCCTTAGAGCACAATCTATTCCAGTAGCTAATTCTTCTAAGTCTCTAGGCTTAGGTTAAGTGTTCACTTAATCATTAAAAGTGTCTTAAGATTAAGGAGCTCTTAGTGTCTATAAGAGTTCTAGATTTATGATGTGGAAGTTAAGAACTCTCTCCAAAAATGAGGTCAACATATATATTAGTAGAATTATTTCAATGATGGTCAGACTTAATGACTTTCTTTATTATTTTGGATTTTCTATGTAAAAACTCATGTGTTTCTTACAACTCTTCTTTTATTTGTGCCTTAGATCTTTATATGAAATTAAAATATGAAATACTTTCTCTATTTTATGCAAATGCACATACCTGTATATATGTATATTCCGCCGCTTATTTAATAATGGTATTTTGAGATGCAAGTTACTATACACTATAGGAGGAGAAAATGCAATTATCGGTGGAAAATTTTTATAAGGATTTCAAGTTAAAATTCTGTTGGTTTCAAGTAACGAAATTTCCTGTGTCAAAAAATTTGCTAGTAATCTGTAGATATCCCATTCGAACCAAACCTTTTTTGTCAAAATTTTCATTTCCTATTGCATACCGCATCCCTCAAAGTTCTCTCCACTCTGTTATCTTTTTGCTGCCCTGATTTGGGTCAATTAGCTTTCGTTGACTCATTTCCTCTGCAGATTTGTAGGTTGAGCGCGTCCTCAACTTTTGTTAAGTATTGTTGCGTCTTTAGAATTTTATTTAGATCGCGAGATCTTAAAATTATCAAAATCAATAGATATGAAGCAGGGTTATCGTAAACCGTTAAGGAAACCACGGCTTGCATCTGTAGAACTTTTATGTGTGTTGAAAGATTCAGTCGCTTCGTTTGAGAAGAAGGTGTTTTTTGGGAACAATATTAGAGTGTAAAAATCTGATATATTATTGAGGGAGTTTAAGCGAGGCGATCTTACCTCTTGATCTTGAGGA
Source organism: Cymbidium sinense (assembly GCA_021442155.1). Lineage (NCBI taxonomy): Eukaryota > Viridiplantae > Streptophyta > Magnoliopsida > Asparagales > Orchidaceae > Cymbidium > Cymbidium sinense. Next base: position 62,695,914 of record CM038221.1, read on the forward strand.
GAAAGGAGCGGCAGTCTGTCCTAGGCGATCTCTCGATCTTGACACTGGGTGGCGGTGATGGTGATAGATCGTCGGTCATTGGTGTCTAGCTCTCTGTCTTGAAATCCGATCCCCTCCGGTGAGAATGAATATTTATAGATTTTTTTGAGCGGTGCCTTGTATTGAAAACTCAACCACTCCCATGACGGCTTTAACGATCCCCGATCGACGGTGTATTCATGATCCAGGTATTGAATGGGTGATCTTGGATTCGTTGGATTGATAGCTTCGATTTATATGTGATTTTGGTGACCATTTGGCGGATATATCCGTTCATATAAATGATCGAGTCGATTAGCTCGGATCATTATCTGATATGTTCTTATGTTCGTCACCGTGAGCGTCGGTTATTGTAAGTTAAATCGGTGATTAGATCGAAACATTTCGAAAATAGAGATTCGTCTTGATCATTAATTTTTCAGAATGTAGTATCAATTTTGCATTTCATCTATGATTTTTTTTTTTTTTTTTTGCATTTCTCTGTCTGTGCTTTTTTTTTTATAGTTAGATTGTCTCATTTATGTATTTTAATATTAGGTCCATATTTTTTTGGTTAGATCCGTATTTTTTATTAGATTCATGTTTGTTAGTGAATTTTAATGTAAGATTTTTTTTTGGCAAATTTATGAAAATATTATATTTTAAAATTTCATTACACGTATATAATTATTTAATAAAAGTTAGTTATGTATTATTTTTTGTTTTAAATTATATATTATAGATGTTTAAATTAAATTTATTGTAAAAATAATCATAAGAAAATCTTTGTGTGATTATGATGTTTATCTACAATTGATGAAAGATTAATTTGTGAAATTATTAGTGATTTTTTTGAATAATTGTTGGTGATTTCATTAATAAAAATTGATTTGTGATGTTAAATTTGTATATATGTAAGGGTGATTTAGGTGTTTTGTTTAAATTAGAAAAAAAAAATAATTATAAAAATATTTATCTCTATTTGATAAAGTTTACATGAATTAGTTAGAAGAAATAGTTTACTAGTTCGTAAAATGAAATTAACTATTTAATGAACTATAACATATAGATCTCGAAGCCACTGATCATAGATTTATAAAAGTCTATTATTGGGCGATTAGGTTTGTGAATGGAGTTAAAATTTTGTTTTCATAGTTTCTCAATGATCTATTTTTTGTTTAGGGGGAAAGTTTTGATTTGTTCGTTCTAAGTATAAAACTTAAGTTTATCTAACATTAAAGGAAATTAGAGTTGATTTGTATTAGTGGAGATTTCAACATGATTATTGAATTCTGAGATCATATGAAGAGTTCAAGCTACTTATTAACACTTATTATGGCAATTTAATCAATTTAAATATAATGAGGTTCAAATCATCTTCAAATAGCATCAAATCATATTCAAATATATTCAAAGAAAATTCATTTTTGAATCTAGAATTCTTCTTTCATCTCCTTCATATCCGACGTTGAAGGGGTGATGATCACATTCACATCTATATAATGAAAATAATTTTAATGCCAACATTCCATTCATTCATTTGATGAGGTTTATGATCACCTAATTTAGAATTCAACTAATGTTTTGTAATAATTGTAATACTGTTTGATGTATTTAATGTAATAGGATGGCTTTTAGTTTGTAATGATTTGTCAAGTAACTATTGTCATGATATGTTTCAATGTTCATAAATATTATTGATTTTTTTTCTATTTAATGTATTTAAGTGTTATTAATTCATTTAATATGTTTAATGTATTTAAGAGCCATTAATTCATGTAATATGTGTTATATTACTGATTGATCCTATTTTATGTTGTAATGTTTTATTGTGATATATATATTTCTATACATTTTGATTAAGCTTGAAGTTCTTAATCCAACAATATTCAATTAAGTTCGATCAAGATTCAAATAGTTTGTGAATCTTATTTGCATCTCATCCAAGACCATATGAATGATGTTTGAATCATGTCGGAACCATGTTCAAACTTTAGTCCAAAAAAGGTTTGAATGAGCTTTGAATAAGCTATAACACTAAAGTGCAATCACAATAATTATAACACAAATGAGTATAACTTTGATGTGGTGGAGTGCAGTCACAACTTTTGTAAGACAATAAACTATAACTTTGATACAAGAGAGTGCAATCGTAATATTTATAACACAACAAACTATAACTTTGATTTTATAAAACAATCAAAATGGCTATAATACACATTTGAATCTCTTCTCCTATATGTTGGGTGAGGGTGGGATGCGTGTTCAAATTACTTAATATTGATGAGCTAGTCTTTTCTACGTAGCATAATACTTAAGATATTCATCCATATTACTATGAAGTGCCCAAACCTGACCTCACATCTTGAAGTTGTGGAATATTGATTTTATTCACTTTTTATTTTATTAGAATTTTCTCAGCTCTTTTAAAAATATCGAAAGTATAAAATTGTCTAACAATTTTATCTATCATAATTTGAATATGATTTGATGTTATGGTAGACAGAAGGAGAAAAAAAGAGGAAATTTATGATCGTGTGGTACTATTTTGAAGTGGTGGAAAAACCGTGGTGTTAAAAAAATATTATAATGATTCCATAGAGATGTAGGAAGCTTCTTTTCAACTGAAGATTTTTTTAATGTTAGTTAAGTAATCTTTGCTTATTATTTCTTTTGTGTTATTTACATCTGTCTTGTGAGATTTGAGACATTTTTTTCATGATGAGAATGGTTGTATTAGCTTTCAGGAAGATTGTTTTCTTGTGCTCCTTTTGTTTATATACTTTTGTAGCTTCTTTGTAGTGGACCATTCTTTTCAATGAATGAAGGCTATTGCTTTAGTTGAATAATGCAAATTTTGGTGTCTTAATACGGTGTTGATCTCTTTATTGTTACTTGTGGCAGATGCTTCTTGATATAAGTTGTGTTCTTCTGAACTAAAATGTTTTAGCTTAATAAGTTTCCTCAATTTTCTTCCTGAACTTCAGATTTCATTATTTTATTCCTTATTTCTTATCTGTATTTGATTTTTTAGTTTAGTAGATTCAGATATCAGCTTGCCTCAACAAAAGTCATCTTTCATCCCTTGAAATCCTCAATGTTGCATTCGAGATAATTCTATTTTTTATGGAAAACTCATCATTGATTCACTTCCTTCCTTGTACAAACTTCATCCTTGACACATAATTCGATGTTTTCTTTATCATTTCAGTATTGAAATTTACAAGCATAACAAAGAAGAACGAATTGCTAGAACCTGGGGAACAACTGCTGGACTGCCTTATGTTGAGGATGCCATTAACAAAGCTGGAAATTGGCTGATTGGGGAGACCTCTTGGTTATTGAGCCAATTAAGTACAATGATGGCCTTGATAAATATCGTCTTTCGCCTGCAGATCTGCGTGAAGAATTCACGAGGCGCAATATGCAGTGTTCGCTTTTCAGCTTCAATCCAGTGCACAATGGCCATGCACTACTCATGAATGACACGCGCAGGCGTCTTCTGGAGATGGGATACAAAAACCCAATCTTGCTTCTACATCCCTTGGGAGGCTACACCAAAGCAGACGATGTCCCCCTCATTTGGAGGATGAAACAACATGAGAAGGTTAGTGGATTTCAAGTTCATGGTATGTATATGATACAAAATGCTGTATGTTATTATTGTGAAGTACTTAAATGTTCCCACTTGGTTCTAGCAATTTTGAACTATTTATAAGTGTTTGATGATATTCCTTCCGTCGCTCATTCCATTACAGGTTCTTGAGGAAGGAGTCCTCGACCCGGAGACTACAGTTGTTGCAATATTCCCATCTCCCATGCATTATGCTGGCCCAACTGAGGTGCAGTGGCATGCCAAGTCCACAGCATAAATGCTGGTGCTAATTTCTACATCGTCGGCAGAGATCCTGCTGGCATGAATCACCCCACTGAGAAGAGGGATCTCTATGATGCTGATCATGGGAAGAAAGTACTTGGTTTGGGCCCGGGTCTCGAAAAGCTCAACATCCTACCATTCAAGGTATTCAAATTCTTTCCCTTTAAACATTAGTATCCTTTGAATGCTAGTTCATTTTTGAGATCCGGACGTGTTTATGAGCCATCTAGCTTTATTCTGCAATCAAAACTGTTGCTTTATGATGTGGAAAAGTTCTCTAATGTCAGACTAACAGATTGAAAACCCATTCCGCCTGCCCAAAATCATTATCCAGAGCTACGCTTGGTAGCAATAGAGCTGTGCTGATCAAGCCAAGAACTTGAAGAACTGTAGAAAACAACTTTCTTACTAAGTCCTAAACGAATATTATCCTTATTATGATGTTCTAATAACATTTTTTTGAATGTATATTATTGTCTTGCTCCAGGTTGCCGCCTACGACAAAACGCAGGGGAAGATGGCTTTCTTCGATCCGTCAAGGCCTCAAGATTTCATCTTCATCTCAGGCACCAAGGCAACATCTCTTTCCCTCTCCTATAAGCATTCACATCACCAATCTTTCGTCAAACTAACTTAGATTCTGCTATTCAGATGCGAAGCCTAGCAAAGAACAGAGAGAATCCACCAGATGGCTTCATGAGCCCTGGCGGGTGGAAAGTTCTTGTTGAATACTACGACAGTATTACTTCTCAGGAAGATGCTAAGCTCCAAGAACCTGTTCCTGCTTAAGAAGCTTTTAAGCCATTCAAATCCAGAGCTGGCAAATTATATCTCCTTAATAAACTGCCGCTGGCATTGTATATTTGTGGCCTGAACTGATCTGTGTGCTACTGCTGTGTGGATTGCCTATCAGTACAATAATCCTTGTGAATAAGCCAAGCTTTAAAGTGTTGAGTGTTTGCTTGTTTGTTCGAATCCGAGCTTTAAAGTTGGCTAAACTGGCTTCTTAGTTTTGCAGGTAAGGAGAGAGCACTCGTCGATTCATATGAGAACGTCGCCTGAAGCTGATCACCGCTGTTAAAATGCAGAATTTGAGGTCTGAGCTTTTGATTCACATTTTTTTGGGTTGTTTTTCTGTATTTCAGTATTTAGGGGGGTGTTTGGCATTTATTAGGATTTAAATTCTGTAAATCCTACACAAATAAATCGTTTTATGCTATAAATCGTAAATCAATTAAATCCGGATTTATTAAATCCGAAGGATTTACTTGAGATAAATACTCTTTGTGTGGAATGGGTTGTCCTCAAGGCGTTAGCTCCTCTTCTCTCGTTCGCCTCTCTCAACCGCAGCATGGCGAGAGACGCAGCACTCCTCGTTATTTACCTTCAAAGAATGAAAGGCTCTTCTCTCCCATTTCCTTCAACCGCAAACCAAAGCCCACTCTCGTTCTCTCCCGTTTCCTTCAACTCGCAGAATTGAAGGCCCTTCCTCTCAGTTCTCATTTGTCCCCATTCCTTCAAACCAAGGCTCCCATCCAATTAGAGGCATTCATTCGGTCTCCACACAGGCCTCTCATTCGTTCTTCATCCCGTAAGCTCGCTCCCTTGTGAGATATTTTAAAGACAAGATTTAAATGAAGGAGAAGTAGATGCACAGTGAGGACAAGTGCTAATTTCTTAAAACCTACTTCTTATGATTTACTAAATATTTATTATAAAACAATAAGAAAGTGGAATTAAGAAGGTTTTAGGGTTTGTGTGAAAAAAATTTGTTTGACAGAATTTAGCATATATCCTACCTAAATTTTGGCTAAATTTTGCAACCAAACAACCATTTAGAGGGTAGATTAAACATAATGTGTTGGTCACCGTAGGAATAGATTTCAGGAATAAAGATTCACATGTTGGTCTTATAATCAATTAGTTATTGAGGTTTTCACGACAAAGTCATGTTATTGAAAGTCCAAATTTCTTTTCATTTAATTAGAACGCACAAAATTTCCTGGCTTGATCTCTTGGATATTTTGGGCAATCTGTTTTATAACCAACCACCAGTCTGCAATTGTCTCTAGGATATCTCATTTGATTTTAATGGAAGAGGTTGTTTTGACATAAGCTCACTATTTTACTTACTTAAGGATATCTGATTTGATTTTAATTTCAAGTCATATATCCTTATAGGGATGCATACGATTGTTTTTCACTTTACCTCATACGCCATAAGCTCCATCTTTTCCAATCATTTCTATTTCAAGAATCATGAACTCCAAAATCTAAATTTTGATTATTATTTTTATCTCATATCTAAAATACACCTAAGAAGACGCTATCTCAGATCCAAGATTAGATCTAAATAATGTAATATTTATTTATATTTTATAATGATCACGATATCTTTATTAAATGATAAAGTTTTAATTTTAATATTATATTCTTTTTTATTTATATTATTATTTTTAAAAAAATATTATTTAATTATAATGATTTAAATCCTCAAATAATTTATCAAATATATTTCTGATTTAGATGATTTAATAAATCATACAAACATTTTTCGTGATTTAAGTGGATTTACTAAATTCAGATATGCTGGATTTAGTAAATCCTACTTGAAATAAATCCAATCCGTTGCCAAACACCCCCTAGGTTTGCTCAGAATTTGGTTTTAAAATTTGTGCAAGATTAATTTTAAAATTATTGAATTAATTTTAAAGTGAGAGCATTATAAAAGTTGATTGATTAGCCATTTATATCGTCATCCCAATATGAATTTTGATTTTAGGTATTTGCGATATTGAGATGATCAGCTGCTTTTTTTTTTCTTTTTTTTTTTTTACAGTAATGCTCGCATGAATGTCAAATCAAATTCCAGATTTTTGAGATTAATTTTAAAAGTTGCGATATTTTCTTTTTTTAATTAAACAACGTTTCTTTTTATAGTCATCATATTTTGACAACTTGATTTTCAAATATAAAATTTTCTAAAAAATAACTAAAAAATTATAGTACATTTATGACAGTTTTATTATTATTTTGATTTTCATAAAGTAATCATAATTACATTTAACCATTAACTTCTTTGCTAGGGCTGCAAATGAACCGAGCCAAGTCAAGCCGAGTATGTGCTTATTCGAGTTCAAGCTCATTTATCATTATCGAGCTCGAGCCGAGATCGATTTGAGTTTTTAGGATGGTCTTCAAGCTCGAGCTCGTTTAAAAAAATTTTGTTCGAGTTTCGCTCGAGTTTGTTTGCAAGATTGGTTCAGTTTGGGCTAATCGAGTCGGTTAAAAAGCAACACGTTTAATGAAAAAAATTAACTTTAATCGAGCCTTAATTGAGCTTATTCACGAGCAGCTTGTTAAGAAATATATACAAGTTGTATCAATTAAAAAATTTTAAATGATATTATTTATTAACAAGCAGTAATAGAGCTCTTTAAGAGTTTGTTATGAAACTTTAGATGATTTATTTTATGAACATAAATAAGCGTTCAAGTTTATTTTAACAGTATTTATAAAGTGTTTAAGCTCATTCGATTGATTAATTAAAATGAGCGAGTTCTAATCGAGTCAAGTTTGTTAAACGCTCAGTTCATTTGCATCTATATTCTTCATTGCTTTTCAGAATTTTTTATGGGAAAAAGTTACTTTTGAGAATCAAAGTCATTAGATTATGATGATTGTTAGAAAGTTGACGTTTGAATTATATATATATTGATAATACTTACAATAACTTTTCAAAAAATTAATTTCCTCATAATAATTTTACACCCAACTTCATAAAAAAATTACAGCTGATCCAAATATATTATTAGTAGTTAAACATAATTATAATTGCTTTATGAAAAATAATATAATTAGAAAGTTATCCTAAATGAATCTTTAATCTAGAAATTTATAGATGGAGATGAAGATGAATATGACAATGTTAAATACAAAGCCATAAGCTTCCACAATCAATTATTTAGAAGGAAAATTCGCAGGAAAAATTTTCATGACGAGTTTGGGACATTGTCACTGCACATGCTATGATCTAATTTCATATTATTTAATTTGATTCGGAATTGAATTTATTTCTATAAATTTGGGCCAGAATTTATGACAATGAGGCAATTGGAAGTGGATGAGGGGTTTTAAGATTAACACATTATTAGTAATAAGATTGTTAAAATGTATCATATTTTAAGGTATTTTGATTTATGCCATCAAAGATTTTCATATATTTTATTTGTTGATGTGTCATATAAATTTTTGCAATTGTTGATACAATAGTTTTTATTTCATTTATTAATAAGCAATACTAATTATTTGATCTTAAATAAACAATATTTTTATAAATATGTAAATGTTGACATCCATATATTAATATAAGTCAAATTCAAGCTTCACTCTTGAATTGACGAAGCGGAGGTACGCGAATCGAGACTCAAAATACACTGGACGTCATTGAAAATGGTCAAAACGACCTCCGATCGGCAAACGGACTTCTCCGTTGCGTTCAGAACGTCAAAATTAATCAGAATATAAATATTACAAAATACAAATCAATCAGCGATTAAATTTATCATGTGTCCGCGCACATATAGTCGAAGTTGCGGCGATGACCAAATAGCCTCCGTTCATGAAATGGGGCGTTGTTAGCTTCAAACATCAAAATCATCAAATGAGACTATGCGGCCGACAATGCTGCAAATGTCAGTGATTAAGTATGCCGATCGATCGAAATCGCGGGATGTCGTCATCACTCAAATGACTTTGATCGACAACACCCTTGCGTGTTTGAAATCGAAATTCGGGATATAAATATTGCGACGATGATGATCAAGCCTTCGAGTCGTCAGCTTTCGACGTATCAAGATCGGGGAGCGAGGATCAACTTGTTCGTGAAATTGATCATGCCATTGTCTTCAAAACATCGAAATCTATCAAGTAAGATTTTTCTCACTCAATTCGGACAAGTCTGCGTGAATATCGAGCGATTGAAAGTGGTGACGCGCATTTTGAGCTGAATGGACTCAATTTGATGTCTAATTCAACCAAACGCAACCTCGATTAACGGACTACGTCGTTCGTTGAGCATCATAATTACCTTACAATGATATATATTGACTATGTGCGTTTAACGGCACGGAATCCATATTAAAACCGTTTAATAAATTAAAATTTATTTAAAAATCTCTAAATTACCCCCTCAAAAAAAAAAAAAAAAAAAAACAGAAAATCCTCCATTCTCCCCATTCTTCTGCATTCTCCCTTTCGGCAAGGTAATTTTCTTTTGGGATTTCTCTCTTCCGCTCTTCGGTCCCGCCGGCGCATGCGCATCCTGCGTTCCGACCCGTTTCTCTGGCCCGTTCCGACCCGCAATCCCACCGCGGATCGCACCCGTGCCGTCCGATCCGTCTCCCGCAAAGATCGCCGCCGGCCGCTTCGACCCGCGCTGCGCTGTCCGACCCAACCCGCGACCCGCGCGTCCCGCCGGTGCGATCCAGCCCGCTCAGACCTGTGCAACCCAACCCGCCTCCGACCCGCTGCACCTCCAGCCAGCCATTCTGCTCCACGCGCAGCAGGCCCGTCCCACGGCCCATTTCCTCCATCCAGCCCGCCTCCGTCCCATGGCCCACCAGCCCGATGTCCGCTCCGCTGCGCGTCCACCACTATCAGCAAGCTCCTCCTAACCTTGATTTTGCTTTGCGTGTCGGACAGTCGATAGGTGAAATCTTCGATTCACGGCGTCAGCACCTCGCGCTCTTCCATTCTGATAAATAGGGAAGAACGTTGTCAAGAATTCTTCGATTTTAATATATTCATTCATAACCGTCCCATTTTCGTAGGGGAAGAAATCATCAACAAAGCATTTTCAATTTCCGACCATGCTCACATTATTTCTCATTGCATAACCCCGTTCTTTGTGAGCCAAAAATGTGTCAATATATATATATATTTTGTGTTTCTTTCAGTTTGAAGATCTCGTTGTCTTAATGTGACAATATAAAAAAGCGGTATGGAATGAGCAGCTCCTCACTCAACAGACGTCAGGTAAAAACTCATTAGATGTCGCTCATCCTGCAATCTTTGCCCAAATTTTGTCTAGTTTTGACAGAAAAAAAAGAATGAGAATGAATATATGTGTATGTCTTTCAGTTTAAAGCCTCGTGGTGCAATGCGACGAGATGAAAACCGGTTCGCGGTGTGAGACACCACTATATCTCAACTAGGCATCAGTAAAGCCAAACACTCCGATCATTATCTCGAGGATGTGAAAGCCAAAATTACTTCAAATCTTTTGACTTAAAAAAAAAGGAGAATGAAATGGGATTTAAGAATCTAAGAAACTTGCTAATTCTAAACTAAAAGCGTCAAAGAAAAAAAAAATGAGGGGGAGCCTTTAAAGAAAATTAAAAAGAATGAAACACTCATTAAAATGCAAGTGAAATATGGGAGGCTAATATTAAACTCACAAACTTTAATTACAATTTCTTATGGCTTAAATTGAAGTAATGAGTGAGTTCTATTTTCTTGTAAATTCTTCAAAATTAAACAAGCTTTATTGGTAATTTGGGATGATTAACACTAAACTCATAACAAACTTGCAATAAACTCAAAATTTAAGGATGAATCAAAATTGGGTTTAATAACTCTTATATGAATATGAAGGTGATTACTATGCTAGCTAATAAGTATAAGTAGGGCTAAAGAAATAAACATTGAAATCGGCATAACTTATCAAAAGTGATGTAAATTGAACATAATCAAATTGGGAGAATTACAAAACTCAACAAGTAAACTAAGTGCAAGAAATATTTTAAACTACAATCTAAATCAAAATACCTTCTTCGTCACCAAATCGAAACTCTGTACAAGCGCATGACAAAGGGGAAAATGAAAGCTACTGAGGGATAAATCTTCTTTAAAATAATAAATTAAGATTTTGAATCTAAATCAAATGTCTCTTCACCATCTGATTCGAACTCTTGTACAAGTAGTAAGACGATACTAAATCAATTTACAAAATCATAGGGCTTCCTTTCATCAAAAATCAAGGAATTTCATCTAATATGATTTTCAAAATCAATGATTTCATTAATTAGATGAAATTAGCTGCTTATAAACACCGCATTCTGACATAGAGATTTCAAGTGCAAATTTTAATGTCTAAAAAGTCTGCGTTGCTAAATTGGAATCAAACGAAACTACAAAATCAATCTCATAATTCAAACACAAAATTACCTAAAATTACTATACACCGATGTCACAAATGCAAAATTTAAGTATCTAAGGATGCGTGTTATTTCCCGCTTAGTCTTGATGATCCGGTTAACAAAACCTAAAAATCTATAATAAGAGTTTCAAATTGAAATATTCAAAACCGATTCTCAGATAAGAGATCTAATCTAATAGCTAAGCAGAGTGATATAGCTCTTAAACATATTCAAATTAATCAATTTTTTAAATCAAAGTAAGCAAAAATCTAAAATCAATCCCATAACTTAGAAATAAAAACTGCCTAAAATCTTAAATACACCCGCATGAGCCCTAACACTATGCTAAATGTTAAAATTCAAGTGTCTGAGGATGTTGCATTGTTCCTTAGTCTTAGATGCCCAGTTAACAAAAACTAAAACCTATAATAAGAGTTTCAAATCAATGAAATATCTCGAGAAATTGATCACAAGTGATGATATCTAATCCTCTAGCTTAAACAGAGTTGAAAGGATCTAAAGCTCTTAAACATATTCAAATTAATCAATTTTCAAATCAAATTAAGTAAAATCAAATCAATCTCATAACTTAAATAAAAAATCATAAAATCTTAAATACACCATACACTAATGTTAAACAAGTGTCAAGGATGTGACAAGTTGCTTCCCTTAGTCTTAGACGGTAAAAAAACCTAAAATTTATAATAAGAATTTCAAATCGAAATATCTAAGAAACTAATTACGATAGTAGATATAATCCTCTCGTTAGCAACAGAGTTTACAGGATCAAAGAATTTCAAAGCAAATATCTAATAAACTCTTAAATAAGAGATATAATCTAATATAAGAATTTCAAATCGAAATATCTAAGAAACTATGGTGATAGTAGATATAATCCTCTGTTAGCAGCTAAACAGAGTTTTGTGATCTAAAGCTCTTAAACATATTCAAATTAATCAATTTTTCAAATCAAATCAACTCAAATTAAAATATCAATCTAAAAAAATGTTTAAATAAAATTATATCATTAAAACTTAAATCAAACCCAATCTATCTACCTTCCGCAACTGTTTATCGGGGGTGACATATTAAGAAAACTCTAGCTCACAAAGGAGCCAATGTCAAATCAAGTGTTCTACTATGTCCACTCAATGTCTCTACTCTCAATCAATCTGCCAAGAAAGATGTAGCCTGTCCTCCGATCATTGGCCAATAGCATGATGAGCTGCCAGTACCGACGGGTGGTTTGTTAGTAAGGCTCCATTATATTACATCACCGTAGCATCCTTCCCAATGGCTCTTCCTTTGAGTTGTGAATCGTATACTTGATAGGGCAAACAACTCTATCGCCTAAGGTAGACTTAAGTCTGCTCCTAGACAAACACCACCCTGTGTCTACTCGATTGACATGTAACCCATGTTTGATGAGGATCCTTCAGGCTGGGTCGACTACCTCCTCTCGACTAAGTAGACTAGGACCGCTGACGCCGGATGACAAACCATGGGATCTAGATGGGGCATCATCATTCCCCAACCATGGTTTAAGCTAAAATGATGAATTTCATATCTTAAATTCTAAAATTCTACATGCTACTATACACTACGCATTTAAATAAATCTACTGCCTTAATCAAAGTTCTCTCACTCATTGGGAGGGTAATTAACTATGTTTCATATAGAAACTTGGAACCAGATCTAAAGTCCTCATAAAATGAGGGCAAAATCTTTGGGTAGTGTCTTATCTACTATTCCATCTGCCTTCTGAAAATTACACTGGCATTCTTCAAATCACTCTCTTCAATCTTCAAATTCAATAAAATTATCGAGAGGTCAAGTAGATCATAGATGAATTACCGGAGATAAGATTCTCTTTCCATCTTTGGCTAATCATATATTTGCTATAGTAACAATACAATTTTTTAAAAATTCTAAATAACGAAATGATGATTTAAGTGTGTAATAAATTCAATATGAGGCTCTATGTAGAATGAATCATTCCGTAGAGTATATCTTTATTACAACATTATTTGTTATATAATACCTCTGCATCTTGAAAGTATGGGGTGAAATAATAATTGTTAATTACTAATCCCCATCTTTTACTTTTGCAGAAATGGATCTACAAAGTACTCCTTTCACCGTTACCAGTCGCAACATCCGCCTAGCCAACATCATCAACATAGAGATGTCGGGCTACCATTCAATTTGGTAGCTTAAATTTCCCTATCATGCAACTCAAGTACCCACCATGGTACATTCGTCCGAGGCCATGCCGAAGGCCTCAAGTTACTTTCCAGCCATGTGCGCCAACCGAATACCAACCATGTTGGGAGTTCTCCGAGAGAACTTCGCCAAAAGGCGTCAATCAAGCTCCTGATGAAAAGAATCTGGGACAACCGTGTCTTTAATTTCCTGGTACAATACATCGCACCGATTGAACCTTTTGTACCAAAGCATGATCATGCTTCCTCATCAAGCAAATTAACCGTAAGATAGAAGAAGAAGAGAAACGCGATGAGGCTCAGATCCCCTTTGAATGACCTAGTGAACAAGCAATACTGCCACCGGGAGCGAGTATTCCTACCTACAATAACTTTGACAATCTAAAGTGGGTAAAGAAGAATAGCTCTACTGGAAAAATAAAGCAATCCTTCTGGAACCAACCACGTCAAGCTCCACCACAACAGAGGAGATAGCCTGAAACACTGTCTGTCATGATACATAAAGTTCTCAAAGTAGCTCAATAGGCCTAATGAAAAGAAGATTTCGAGGGTGGTGATGGAAAATACCAAGCACCAAGAAAGTTACATCTCTTCGGTAATGAGCCCAATACGCTTCGCATGGTGAGCATCGGAGACACTTGGACCGTGTCCAAGAATCCAGCCGAAAAGGTCCCAAAGGATAAGAAATATGGAGGCCAAGGCCCCATAATGAAACTTTGAGTAATAAGAGGTGTGACATCCGATACATATACTCAAAAAATTCACCTCAAAATTAACTCATCAGAAGTTGATACCCAAAAGAAAGGATATCACAGATGAAAGATATGATGGTCGACACTCGAGAATCCTCTGGGATCCCATCATCGCTTCACCCCTATAAAGAGAAGGTTGACGTTGATCGTGGTCCTTTAATAGAAGAAGTGGTTCCTCACACATTGAACCAGATCCACCGGAAACGCCAATCAAATTCATGCCAGAAGAAAAATAATGAAGAAGATTCTATGGAAGTGAAGTTGTCTATATGGTCGAGATATGATGAACTCTCCGCCAAAGACTATCAACAAAAATAAATCAAATTGGAATCAATATGCTTATGAAGAAGAGTCTTCATAGAAGAAAATAGGATGGATCTTCATCTTTGTCAAGATGAAGAAGAAGAAGACCAATGAGAAAGAGATCATGGGTGTCGGCCTATATGGTTGAACCAAGAAATGATCACCCTGTACACGCTTTTATAATCAACAATACCCTAACAATGTCTCAAATGCACAAGGAGAATCCAAGTTCTTCCCAAAATGGAGCAACAACAAGAAATAAGAAGAGGAAGAGATTGATTGACGCATGACTTAGCTAGAGAGCAAAGAGAAATGCACAAATGGAGGTCAAAGACAAGAGATTGCACAACAAAAATGAATGATATGATGGTACAAATGAACATCATGATGGAGATATTGAATATCACATGTGCAAGACCTATTTTCCGCTAATCAACAAAGCTAATATACAACTTATATACCACCGCCCAATTATGGTACCTACAAGACATGCTACGATAAGGAAAAGTTAACCAAACACCTCTCCAACCAATAATTCAAAATCTAGCACACCAGAATAACAACCGCCGCTAGAAATAATAATCAATGAAAAGATAAAGCCTCGTAGCAGTGAAAAAGTCGGTGAGTAAGGGTTGCCCTTACCCAGCTGAATATGACAAAGTGTCGTACCCAAAAGGTTATTCAGTGTAGAAATTTAATACTTTAAGTGGGCTTGATAATCCAAAATAACATCTTGCCCAATTTAAGGCTACTTGTGATAACATAAGAGGGAACAATGCACTACTTTTCCATCAATTCATTTTTGACCTCACCACTTTGAATGGTATGCAAAATGATTCGCTTAAAATATTTGTTGAGACTATATTTGTGAAGAGGTTCACGGTGCAACCAAGAAAATCACACCATTGCCTTGTTGAAAAAAGGAGGAAAGATGAGTCTGATAAATTCATAAGTCATCGCTAACCTATGAAGTATGAAAGCAACAATTGGAAGAATATGATCCAATTGCTAATGGGCAATATGGATGATAAAATGACACCATTTCATATGCACGTCATTGCAACATTCCGTGGACTTGCTCGATAGGGTGGCTAAATTTGAAAAGTTGAATCGCCCTAAGTCTGAAGTCTATGCAGATAAAGCAAAGAGAAACAAACCTTCAGACTCAAGAAGAAATGAAATTCATGCCGCTTCCTATAGCTCAAATGGTAAAAAGCAGGTGATATATAATGTGGATAAAGGAAAGCAAATAATACAATGATGATAAGGAAAGAAGCCGTATTCTAATCCACCCAAAATTGGTATTAGAGGCAATGACAAACTCGAACTTTTCCAAGTGGTGGGAGCATCCAAACAAGCAACAAGAGATGATGATTAATGCATCTCTTAAGGAAAAGATGAAAAAAGAATATTCTTTAGAAGGGACAGTGGCTAAATTATTTGCAAGCAAAGCAAAGTTACTAATACAAATTAAAAGGCAAGAAATCAAGTCAAGAATCCAAATTATCCCCTATCATCGAATGATCCCACCTATCAAGATTGTTATGTCTTCAAAGATTGGCTAGAAAGGAAGTCAACGAGGTGAATTTACAATCCCATGTTCTAGTCAACCCAAAAGAGAGTCTACAAGATGATTACGCCTCTTCAGATCATCCAAAGAAAAGACAAACATAAGGAGAAATTAAATGACAAGAATGGCAAATAGTAGTCAAAAAAATGAAGATGCTAAGATAAAAGACGCCCCTAGTGTTAAGTGGAAATCACCATTTGAACCTATATTGACTTAAGAGAGATGCCTAAACCAAGTATTTGGGCTTCTCAAGATTCGATAAGGCTACTTCACAAGACAAAAGTCTACTAAATGCAAGCCTCATAAATCAAAGAAGTTGGCTAAGAAAAGAAGATCAAGAAGAGAACTACAACTCAAAAGATCATTAACATCTAGAGAGTATCACCACCGACAAGACACCATTTAGCTTGCGGACTTCATGCCTAAACTTCGCATTGTCAATCGATGAAGAAGATAATGAATCTTGTCCAGAGAGACATGTCAATCATCTATGATGTCGATATTCTTCAACATCTACTCGAGATGACAAGGGTAGTCGACAAACTCGACCAACCCAAAAATTTTATCAGAGCAAGAAGAGCGAGGAGCTAATGTCAATTTTGTTTAATGACTCAACAAGACAATAACAATTCAGATGAAGATCTATGTTTTCTCGATGGAGAAGAGTCGACTCATCGATATCATCGTATGAATGACGTTGAAAAATGAGTCTAACCCTTTTGGCCAATCTTCTAGAATAAGAAGGAACTTGAAGAAACTACCTCTTCTAAGAATAGCAAGATAAGGTGATTCAAGTTCGTTGAGAAGTGGTAAAGTCTTACCACCTTCATCAAAAGGGAAATGCAAATAAAGACAAAGACAAATAAATTGAAGTCAATGAGGATATTATTCTAAAATCGAATAAAGCCTAAATCGAGTAAGAAGATAGATTATAATATTCTATCACATCTGAGAAAGATCCCTGCATAATTTAGTGTGTACGATGCTCTCTTGATGTCAAAAGACCTTTGAGAAACTTTGATACAAGCTCAAAGATCCAGAGAGTTATGAAGCTTACTTTGCTAAAAAAAAATGCATGATCAAAGCAAACTCAAGATCTCCCAAGAATCACATTTTTAAGAAGATCTTATGTTGGGAATAGCAGATCACAATCGCCTCTTATAGCAGAGAGTGATGGCATCTCGATCACAATATTGAATCTTGTTCTTCTATCAATCTTATGAGTCTAAAGGTATTAAGAGGATTATCACCTGATATCCAACATCTTGGGAGAGATAAGTTGATGGTTCATGGTTTCAATGAAAGGTAAAACTCGGTTCTTTTTATTCTCCCTCAAGTTCAAGGATTTATATACGTAAGCAAGTTTCATGTAATCGATCATGATACATCATTTAGAGCTCTCTTGGGCTCCGTGGCGCATGAGTATGGCATGGTCCCATCAACTATGCATTAATGTATGAAGTATCTAAAAAGAAGGAGATTTAGAATTCGTAACCTACAACCATTCTCCTTCAATGAAGCAAAGATCTATGAAGATGCAAAATATTTCATCATCAAAGAGCCTAAGCTAACAGCCTTTTGAAGCGGATCCACTTGAACTAAAAAAGTAATTTCACAAAGTGAAAGAGCGTAAGCAGAGAAAGAAGGCAATGTGAATCTCCTAAAGCACTTGATTCTACCTAAATCAAGATCCTCATTTGGAAAGTGACACAGAAGATGAAGAAGATATTTTTGTCAAACCTAAGGGAACTTATAAGCTCTCAAGAAAGGCAGAGTATGAAATAAGTGATTTTGATTCAGACTATGATTTTGAATCTACTTATGGAAATAGAGTTCAGATGATCTGCATCAAGGAGGATAGCTCACTTGGCAGAGTCAGATGACTCACTCAAAATTATACCCATCCCTCAACAATGCTTCAAAGAAATCAATCCACTGAGGGTTCATAATATCGAAGAATTGATAACATTCTATGTGTCCGCTGAGTGAGAGTGGCGTAACAGAACTCTATTTTACAAATCAAGAGTCTCACCTCAAGATTTTGAACAGCCTACTCAACATAAAAGTTCTAATGAGATAGTGCCAACAAGAATACCAATATACTATCTGTAGAAATTACAAAAAATGATGCATAAGCTTAGAATTCATATGGGAACTACTAAACATAAGACTCAAGTCTTTAACAAGATGTGGACCCAAAGAAGTCCTCAAGCATCAAGAAGTGATAAGTTTATCACTAAAGGTCTTCATCCGCAAATCTCATCAAGATAGAGCCGCTATAATATAATAGAAGTCGAGATCAGACTCATAGATGAAGAAGATGATTCTCATGAAATTCTTCTAAAAATGATGAAGAAGTAGAAGCCAAGCGACCAAGAACTTGAAGATGGTGGACAAATAGCTACTATGGATGAACTTAAAGAAGTCAACCTAGAGTGAGGATGATCCTCACCCAACTTTCGATAGTGCCCTTCGATGAGAAAGTTGAAGAGCAAAAAATGCTACTTTGTGAATTCAAGGATTTTTCTGACATATTCTCAAATGCGTGCTTATCATGTAGCTTCATAAACTAGCTATTAAACTATGCAACGCATTAAGCAAGCTCTAGGTGAATGAGATTGAGATTGAAGAATGTAATTAGAAAACTAAGAAGCTAATCAAGGTGCTTCATCCGAGGAGAAGTATGCGATTGGATAGCCAACATTGTCCTAGTTAGAAGAAGAATGGCCAAATCCTCTACATTGACTTGACCTAAATAAGGCATGCCAAAAGATGATTTTCTCGCAATATCAACTACTAGTGGAACACTTCCAACTATGACATGTTCTCATTCATGGACGGATCGTGATACAACAAATCAAAATGACACAAGATAAAAATATACATCTCGTAAATATCTATTATCTTGTTACATCATGCCCTTAAAAATGCTAGAGCTACATACCAAAGAGCCATGACGCATATTTTTGATGAGTTGATTCATCAAAAGGTGGAATGTTATGTCGACAATTTGGTGGTGAAGAGCTTAAATCGTGAAAATCACTTTCAAGACTTGAGAATTATATTGGAGAGAATCAGAAAATATGATCTCAAGATGAATCCTCTAAAATATGCATTCGGGGTATCCTCTGGAAAATTCCTGGGGTACATTGTACGTCATAAAGGTATTGAAATTGATCCTGCTAAAATCAAGGCAATCGTGAAGATGCCTCCACCGAAGAGTTTGTACCGTTTCTTTACAAGGACAACTGATTCATTCATTAATTTATATCAAACTTATCGATGTTATCAACCATTTGCAAGGTTAATGAAGAAGGATGCTCCATTCAAGTGGGACAAGGAGTCCAAGAAGCCTTCAATAGCATTAAAAAGCTACTTAAATCCACCAATTCTGCCGACTCTGGAAGCCTCTCATTCTATACACAATAGAAGAGTCCTTGGAGCATTATTAGCACAACACAATGAAGAAAGCAAAGAGATGAATTTTATTATATCACGGAGGTCGAAAAAATGAGATACTCCGAGAGAATCAGCTTAGCATTGATCTTAGCCAAAAGCTCACTATATGTTATCTCACAAGATTACCTCATCTCAAGGATCAAGTACTTGATGACAAGACAGCTGTTGTAACTCGGCAAGATGGGCAAGATACTTTTGCAATTTGATATCACATATGTTCCATAAAAGTAAGGGGACAAGTCTTAGATTTTCTCGCACATCCCATCCTGACTCTTCTCTTAATGATGATTTGCTGATGAGCAAATTATGCTTATTCATGAAAGAAAAAATCACAAATTTGGGAAATGTACTTTGATGGAGCCTCATCGATCAAACAAGTCCAACATCTAAATTTCCTAAGAGCAAGAGCAGGAATCGACATTATCTTCATAACACTAGAAAGAGGGATAATGAGACGATCATATGGATTGATCGAGCCAAGAACTAATAATGAAGTCAATATGAAGCATTAATGGCATGTCTAAGAAGCTATTTTCATAGCATTCAAAACTTGCATATTTTTGGTGATTCTCGACTTATTATAAATCAAGTACTGCATCTATAGAATCAACAAGCTTGAGTTAGCTTTCTATCACAAGCAAGTTCTCGAGCTATGAAGTAGATACCAAATATCACACTAACTCGAAGTCTCTCGATCCGAATAAGAAAGTCTTAGCAAAATTAGCTAAGAAATGACAAGTATGAATGGTGATTATGTCATGATCGACATATTTATTCAACGAGTCTAGAGCGTAAAGTATCAATCCCCAGTAGAGGGATTATCAAATCTAACAGAGATGACTCGTTGCTCCTCATACTCCCAAAATCAATAAGAAGTTATACCAAGAAGAGCTAAGAATGACATTACCTCGTAAAAGCAGCAGAAGATTTTTGTAGAAGAGTCACATGATTGGAGGCAACCCTTCATCGACTACTTTAAAGAAGGTAAATTACCAAATAATACATTACCAAATCAAGAAGAGAATGCTACATGCTTTTCATCAACAACACTTTATATCAGATCCTTTGAACAAATGGCTATGATGCCTCATGTAGATGAAGCTAGCAAAGTGATGGTTGAAGTTCATGAAGGACTTTGTGGTGCACATCTCAGTCCCAAGATGGCAAAAGATCAAAAGGATGGGCTATTATTGGCCATCTATGGTGAGAGATCAGATAATCATGCTAAGAAGTGTCATGAGTGTCAAGTACATGGGAATCTCATCCATCAACCTCCAAATCCATTACACCCAACAATAGCATCCGCCATTCAATGTTGTACGTATGTAATTGGACCAATTGATCCACCGTCGTCACTTCATCCCAAGCATAATCATTTCTCTGGCTATGAAGCTACCCCATTTAAAGAAGTTACTCGACCGAAAGTGATCAACTTCTTCATGCATAATGGTCTAGATTTGGAGTGTCACAATAATTTTCGATAATGGCACGCCTTTAAAAAAGTGCAAAGATTTATAGATTCGTCGATCGACACAAAATTTATTGACGATACTCTTCAATATATAATCCAAGAGCAAATGGTTTGGCAGAGGCCTTCAACAAGACATTAGTCAAATTGCTCAAGAAGATTCTCACTAAAAATAAGAGAGAATGACATACTAAGCTAGTAGAGGCTCTATAGGCATGTCAAACTACCTACAAGACACCGACTAAATCCACTCCCTATTCATTGGTATTTGAATCTTCTTCCACTTGAAGTTGAGTTGCCTTCACTGATATCCAATACAATCTAACTAAGATCAAAATGCTCATCCGAGAATGGAGGAACTCGATGATGAAGTTAGATTGCAAGCTCATCAAAATCTGAAAGTCTATCGAGCAAAGATGTCCGCTTTTGACCATATGCCTCAACATTCCAAAAGGAGAATTGGTCGAGAAGACCAATTATTCTAATCAAAATTTGGCAAATTTGAGCCTAATGGGAAGGCCCTTTGTCATTGAAAAAGTATCAAAGAGGGGCATACCAACTCATCACCTAAAGGTGAAAGACCAATGCCGCCAATTAATGATACTTGAAAAGTACTATACTTATGACCATACATTCTCGGTATATGAAATCCCCATGCAAGATAGGCATTTTTTTTAGTATATCTATTTAGGTTAACATCTGCTTCATGAGATCCCTAAATAAACATACCCATATGAAGAATTTTTTTCATGAAAATTCCTTACAGGACATTTTAGATTTTTATATAGATGAAATCAATGTTGTATGTTAAAACCCCTCAAGAGTATCAATTCAAATATTGATGTATTTGCATATTTTTCATCTAAAAAATTCTTAAATGCTTTAGAATTCCCGCAAGACATGGGCATTTTAGTTTATGTTATTTGAGTTGACGCCATGTTATAAGAGATCCTCAATATATTCTATTTAGTCGACATCGAGCTTTATCAAATCCTAATATATCCATAATTATTATTGTTAAGTTGCAGTCTTGCGAACAAAAAAGAATCTATTTCTATGCATGAAAAGACAACCCTAAATGTCAAGAAATTTATCTCTCAGATTTGCCAAATTCTGGAGATCAAGTCAAAAGAACTCCCGATTTCAGAAGCTTCAATCAATTAAGTTGGAGAAACATCAACCTCTACATCCTAAAGTCTAGAACGCGGATGGATTCTAAAGGTCGAACTCACCAAGCCCACAAATGGTCGAAGTTGTCGATGCTCTCCTCATTCAATAAGCCAAGGTCGCATGAAAGAGCTCGCTGGCCTGATGACAAAATCCACCACTTAAGTCAAGACTCGAGTAGTTCTAAAGGTCAACTCAAATATGGCTGTTGTTGACGCTCCTCACTCAACAAGCCGCAAGAAAAGGTCGCAAAGAAAGAGCCCCGCATCGCCCAATGACGATAACTGTTCAATCTCAAACCAGATCCAGCTTAGTGATTACAAGCAACCACGATCCAAGAGATCTCTCTACTTGATCGATAGATCAAGGCAAACTGAGGAAATGCTCAATTCGTATCAAATCAATCTATATACTAGGTGATATCTCAATTTATTCTCAAATGATCTCATCAAGCTCAAAGCACAAATCAAAGTCAATCTCATCAAGTCCATCAAAGAAAGAGTGACCAAAAGCAATTTAGTAAAAAAGGATCAACTAAAGGAATTTCATTATTATTCGTAAAGCACACGTTGTTAGACTAATAACTCAACATTGATTATATAAGCTGAAGGTCATCTATATGTACCTTCAACTAATCCAAAGCAAGACAAGGTTCATGGTGTATACACTTCATGACAAGTCAATATGGATAAATCGTCAATCCTTCATCAAGTCTCAAGCTCAAAGCGAGAAGGAATTTCAAATCCGAGATAAACCAATTCCCATATCCTTCATCAAAATAAATAAACCAATTCCTCCATCAAACCCAACCAAGCATGTAGTTTGAGGAAACTCAAATCTCAAATGACATAAAAGAAAGAGATCTTCAGAAAGCCATCAAGTAGATAGATGGTGTAAGAACTCTTATCTATCCGACAAGTTGATTTTAACAATCCAATCCCCATTTAGCATGTCTAATAAGGCAGATACTAATGACAAATCCTATCAAAGCTGTAGTTATTACAATCAAATGATCCAAGTTCTACATCCCAAAAGGTAAACCTTTTCAACAACGTGACTTGCTCCATGCATGAATCACATTTGTTGGGGCATATTGACCTCCATATGTGGAAATAAGTCAAAGTCAAGCCTACAAATCAATTGACGACTGAGGTGACAAATATAATCGGGCTCAAAATATCGACGCCAAAAATGGTAAACGACCTCCAATCGGAAAACTTTGTCATTGTTCGTAATATCAAATTAAGAATATATAAATATTGCAAAATCTAACGATCAATCGAAGCCGAAGCTATCAAGTGATGACATTACATAGGAGTCAGCCAACGATGACCAAATATTCGCTCAAATTGACCATGCCGTTAGCTTAAAAATATCAAAATATCAAATGAGACTATACACGCTCAATTCAGACGAGTTTATGCAAATATCGAGTGATTCAAAGTGACAATGCGCAAATCGAGGCTGAAATGCACATGACGTCACCTAAATCAACTCAAATGACTTTCGATCGATGAACATACTTCGCCATCGCGTTCAAAATGTCAAAATTGGTCGGGATATAAATATTGCATGACTCGATGATCAACCATCAAGCTCGAAGCCAATGCACTGCATATCGAGATCAAGAGCAATCGATCAAACGATCTCCGCTCATAAATTGATCATTGCTTCAAAAATATCAAATCTATCAAGCTTATTCACTCAATTTGGACAAGTCTGAAGATTGAGCGGCGATGGCGACGCATTTTGAGTCAAAATGACTCGACTTGAACCAAACGCCTTCGACATAAACGACTACCATTATTCGTAACATCAAAAATTAATAATTGATATATATATTGACTATGTGCATTTATCGAATATCCACATTAAATTTAATAAATTAAAATTTATTTAAAATCAATCCCTCACGCAAAATGTCTTTCCCATTTTATTTTTTTAAAAATCATGCATTCTCCCATTCCCCATTCAGCTCGTTCTTCTCCCGATTCTCCTCTCACAGTAATTTCTTTCTTCCTCTTTTTCTATTCCCGACACTCTGATCCCATTCATTTTTTTCAGCCTGCTCACTGATCCACATGTCGCCTACTTCATTGCTCTCAGAAAGATCCGCGATAATCCTTGGCACTGCTCCTATCCCATAGCTCACCGGTTGATTCCTCCATTGCTTCCGGCCAGACACATTCCTCCACATGCAGCTCCTCCGCGATATTTCTCCATCGCTCCCAATTTATTTCTCCATTGCTTCAGAACTCCTCTCACTTTCAAATCTGTTTCTCATATGTGTTCCACTCCATTTCGTTTCACCAACCCAGAACCTCTCGCACCTTCCAATTATTTATTTTCAAAGGAAGAACATCATCAATAGAATTTTTTCTTCGATTTCCTGTCGCACCCTCGCTTTAGACTTTGTGCAGAATCAAGAACATCATCAGATGAATTTTCTTCGATTTTGATTTTGCCTTCCCATTTTCATCTCAGAATAAGAAGAACATCAACAAGTAATTCTTCTTTCATTGATTCCTTGCATAACCCGTCCCATTTTTGCTCTACCACAAACCAGGGAAGAACATCACAAATGTATGACGAGATAAAAAAATCGGCTATGGTGTCGCAACACACCGCTCGCTATGCTCAACAAGGCATACCGAGTAAGCCAACACTCGTTAGATGTCGCCCCCTAGACGAAATGCTGTCAAAATTTTATCTAATTTCTAGACTTAGAAAAAAAGAGGGGATGAATATATATTGCATTGTATGTCTCTTTCAGTCAAGGCTCAGTGCTCAAGAGGCGACGAGATGAAAATCGGTTGTGGTGTGAAGACACCACCGCCACTCAACGAGCACAGTAAGCCAAAATACCCTCGATGCAGCCCCTACATGGGATGATGGAGGTCAAAAATTATTGACTTAGAAAAAAAGTGAAATGAATCGACTTAAGAACGCTAAGTAAGAAAACCTACAAATTTTAAACTAAGCCAAACAAGAAAAAAAGAAAGGGGGGGGCTTTAAAGAAAATTTTTAAAAACAATGGAACACTCATTAAAATGTAAGTGAAATTTGGGGAGGCTAATATTAAACTCACAAACTTTAATTGCAATTCTCTATAGCTTAAATTGAAGTAATGAGTGAGTTCTATTTTCTTGTAAATTTCTCAAAATTAAACAAGCTTTAATTAGAATTTGGGGGGACTAATACTAAACTCATAACAAACTTGTAATATACTCAAAATCTAAGGATGAATCTAAATTGGGTTTAATAACTCTTATACGAATATAAAGGTGATTACTATCCTAGCTAATAAGTATAAGTAGGACTAGAGCAATAAACACTGAAATCGGCATAACTTATCAAAAGTGATGTAAATTGAACAAAATCAAATTGGGAGAATTACAAAAACTCAATAAGTAAACTAAGTGCAAGTAATGATTTAAACTACAATCCAAATCGAAATGCTTTCTTCGCCACCGAATTTGCAACTCTTCGTACAAGTAGATAGAAGGCAAAATGGGGAAAATGAAAGCTACTATGAGGGATAAATCTTCTTTTAAAATAACAAATTAAACTATCTTTTGAAATCTAAATCAAAATGCCTTCTTCACCACCAGATCTGCAACTCTTTGTACAAGCACACAGAAGGAGATACTGAATCCAATTTTACAAAAATCATAGGGCTTCCTTTCATCAAAAATCAAAGAATTTCATCCTAACTCTGATTTTCAAAATCAATGATTTCATTAATTAGATGAAGTTAGCTAAGCTATAAACATCTGTATGTGCTCGAACATAGAGATTTCAAGTGCAAATTTTAATATCTAAAAAGGTTGCACAAGCTAAATTGGAATTAAACGAAATTACAAAATCAATCTCATAATTCAAACACAAAATTACCTAAAATTACTATACACCCGCATGGGCCCCGACACTATGCTGAATATTAAAATTCAAGTGTCTAAGGATGTTTCGCGGGTTATTTCTGTTAGTCTTAGACTGGGTCGTTAACAAAAAACCTAAAACTTATAATAAGAGTTTCAAATCTTGAAATATCGAGAAATGATTCGTCGTGACAAGATCTAATCCTATTAGCAGCAGAGTTGACAGGTTCTAAAGCTCTTAAACATATTCAAATTAATCAACTTTTTAAATCAAATTAAGTAAACATTTGAAATCAATCTCATAACTCAGAAATAAAAACTGCCTAATATCTTAAGTACACCCGCATGGGCCCCGACACTACGCTGAATGTTAAAATTCAAGTGTCTGATGATGCTGCAAGGGTTGTTTCCCAGTGTAGTCTTAGGACTGAGTCCGGGTTAACAAAATTTAAAAATCTATAATAAGAGTTTCAAATTAGTGAAATATCTGAGAAACTAATTCTATCAGGTGACAGTAGATCTAATCCTCTATTAGTAGCTAAACAAAGTTAAGAGGATCTAAAGCTCTTAAACATATTCTAATTAATCAATTTTTCAAATCAAATTAAGTAAAATTGAAATCAATCTCATAGAGAAATAAAACACTAAATTCTTAAATACACCGCATGGGCAACTATCTTGAATGTTAAAATTCAAGTGTTTGAGGATGACGGAGTTGCTTCCTAGTTTAGTCTTAGGATCGTTAACAAAACTTAAAACTTATAATAAGAGTTTCAAATCAGTGAAATATCTAAGAAACTAATTCTATGAGGTGACAGTAGATTTAATCCTCTATTAGCAGGTAAACAGAGTTGACAGGATCTAAAGCTCTTAAACATATTCAAATTAATCAATTTTTCAAATCAAATCAACTTAAATTAAAATATCAATCTAAAAAAAATTATTTAAATGAAATTCTATCATTAAAACTTAAATCAAATCCAATCTATCTACCTTCTGCAACTATTTATCCGGGGTGACAAATTAAGAAAACTTTAGCTCACAAGAGAGCCAATGTCAAATCAAGTATTGTATTATGTTCACTCTCAATCAATCTTTTACCAGTAAGGATGTGGCGTGTCCTCCGATGCATGGTTGCCACAGCTCCAGATGAAGCACATGAGAGTCCTCCGACGTGGTTTGGCTACCATGCTCCATTATATTAATCACGCATCGTATATGCTCCCTATAGCTCTTTGAGTTGTGAATCATAGGGTATACTTGATAGGGCAAACAACCCTCTGTCACCACCCCAAGTCTACAAGGATTTTTTGGACGACGTAATACATGTGTTGCTGATGAGAATCCTTTTATCAGGTTAGGTCGACTACCTCCTCTGACTAAGTAGAGACCATGACGCCCGATGACGAACTATGAGATCTAGATTAACGCCATCATTCCCCTAACCATCCGGTTTAAGCTAAAATGATGAATTTCATATCTTAAATTCTAAAACTCTACATGCTGCTACTATATGTTACGCATTTAACGATCTAACGACTAGCTTTAATCGAAAGTTCTCTCTCTTATTGGGCAGGGTAATTAACTATAGGGGCTTGTGCCTATAGGAAACTTGAAACGAGATCTAAAGTCCTCACAAAATGAGGGCAAAATCTCCGGGTAGTGTCTTATCTACTATTCTATTAGCCTTCTAAAAATTACATCGACATTCTTCAAATCACTCTCTTCAATATTCAAATTCAATAAAATTATCGAGAAGTCGGTGGAAAATTTTCGGAGCAAACAATGTGTGATAAGTTAAGTCAAGCCCACAAGTCAAATTCGACGGCCTTAGGAGGTGACAATACGCAAACTAAGGCTTAAAATGCACTGAACGCTACTGAAAATAGTCAAAACAATCTCCGATCGATGAATGGACTTCGTCATCGCGTTTTGAACGTCGAAATTGATCGGAATATAAATATTGCACAATCTAACGAACACACGATAAAGCAATCGAGCTATCAATGTGCACACATCGAGTCGGAAGTTACGACGTCAAACGACTCGGAAAATTGATCGTTAGTTTCAAAATATCAAAATCTATCAAGGAAGACTATTCACACTCAATTCGAACGATTGCATGAATGTCTAGCAGTCAGCGACACGCATTTTGATGAAATGGACCCAATTTGACACCGACTAACCAAATGGCTGATTAAAACGGATCATGCCATTACGTTAAACATCTAATAACCTTAATTTGATATATATATAGATTATCTAATCATATCGACATAAAATTCACTTTAAAATCGAGTAAGCAATAAAAAAAAAATCAATTTAAAAATCTAAATCTAATCCTAGCCCTAAGTGAATCGGCCGACCCTATCCTTCTTCACACAGCAAACCAGCTCATTCCCCCCTTCCTCTTCGCACGAACGATCCGCACGAAGTCCCACTTCACGCGCACGCTCGGCCTCAACCGTTCCCTCCTTCCTCCTTCTCAAGCAAACTGCAAGACAAAGGGGAACTTCTTCCTCTTCTCCCATCCCCCCTCGTCCAAACGAAGACCACAAGGCTCCCCCTCTCCGATTCCTTTCCTCCCTCCAAATCGAAAAGGTAACCCTCTTTTTTCCTTCTTCTTCCCCCTTCCTCTTCCTTCTCATTTCTTCTTCTTTCTTCTGCCCTCATTCGAAAATCCAAACTTCTCTTCCGGCTTCCCTCAACCGAAAGAGAAGGTTTCGGGCATGGTAACTTACAATGGCCACAAGATGGATGAGTTCGTTCCACAGAGAACCTCTACTTACATCATCCAGCATGATCTGCACATTGGAGAGATGATAGTAAGAGAAACTTTGGCTTTCTCTGCTATGTGTCAAGGAGCAGGAACTCGATATGAGACGTTGACAAACCTGCCAAGAAGTGAGAATGCAAGAAATATTAAACCTGATCCAGATGTTGATATCTATATGAAGATGTTAGAACTAGATATATGTGCAGACACCTTAGTGGGAAATGCAATGATATGAGGGATATCTGGAGGTCAAAAGAGACGAGTTACAATAGGATAAATGCTAGTTGGGCCAGCCAAGGCAATGTTCATGGATGAAATATCAACTGGCCTTGATAGTTGCACAACCTGTCAGATTATAAATTCCCTCCAGCAATCCATTCACAATCTAGGGGGGATAGCACTGCTTTCTCTACTTCAACCTGGTCCTGAAATTTCCGACCTTTTTGATGACATCATCGTTCTTGCAGAGGGACATGTTGTGTATCAAGGTCCTAGGGAGCTTGTTCTCAACTTTTTTGAAACCATGGCTTCAAGTTGCCTGCTAGAAAAGGTGTAGCCGACTTCTTGCAAGAAGTAACTTCAAGGAAGGATCAGCAGCAATACTAGACTTCAACAGATGAACCATATCGTTTCATTTCAGCTGATGAATTTTCAAATTCATTTTTTCATTTCATGTAGGCAATAGACTAGAAGAGGAACTTCAAATCCCTTTTGGCAGGAACAAAGACCATTTTGCTGCATTGCCAACCTCAAAATATGGAACAAAGCCAATGGAACTGCTAAAAGCTTGCTTCTCAAGAGAGTTTTTACTAATGAAGAAGAATTCATTTGTTTACATCTTCAAACTGTTTCAGCTAACTTTGATGGCTACAATCACAATGACAATCTTTCTGTGCACCAATATGAACAATCAATATGTGGAGGATGGCTTTGTTTATTTGGGTGCACTTTATATGGGAAAGCTTGTTCATTTTTACAATGGATACGCAGAACTAGCGATGACCATTGCAAAACTTCTGTTCTTCTACAAACAAAGAGATTTCCTATTCTTCTCCAGCATGGGCAGAGCTTGTCCTCTCTCAGAGCTCCTCTTCTAGTTTCTAGCATTACCTATTTCTACTTCCCTTTCCGACCCTTCTCTTATAATTGAGAGGAACAGTGAGGTTCTTCTTTTTCCGCCATTACCCTCATACCAAACAACCTCTTCCTTTCTTGCATACGATGGAAATCGAGAAGCAACACCGTCATGAGGTGGGTTCTTTTTTAGGTTTCTGACGTTTCCATTACCCCTGCAGCCAAACAATCCCTCTTTCTTCCCTTGCAAACGACTGAAACCATGAAGCAATATCGTCATGAGACGGATTCTTCTCCCAGTTTTCAGCGTTACCTCCCATTTTCATCCCTTTTACGATCCTTCTCTTCGACGTAACTGAAGAAGAACACTGTCATGAGGCGGGTTCTTCTCTTGGTTTTCGGCATGTCTAACCCCGTCTCTTTGCCGATCTCTGCAGCGCCAGAAAAATGAATCAAAACATGTGGGATATGTGAATGTGAATATATATACATGTTTGTGTTTCTTTGCAGGTTTGAAGGCCTCCGCATCTGAGGCGACGAGATGAACAGCGGTGTCAAAGACACATTGCACGCCATGAGGTGTACCGAGTAAGCCAACATCCATTAGATGTCTCTCCCCCTAGACGAAATGCTACCGAAATTTTGTCTAATTTCTAGACTTACAAAAAAATATGAAATGAATGCACATTGCACTGCATTTTTCTTTCTGCAAGTTTCAAGACCGCCAATGCCCATGGCGAAAGTGTGAAGACTTGTGTCATAAGACACCACTCACATCTCATGAGGGTGCAGAAAGCCAAAATACTCGTCTCTACAGTGGATGACGTCGGGAGGCCATCGAAATTTTGTCGATTTTTTAGACTTAAAAAATAAAATGAAAAAAGAGATAATCAAGGAGTCTAAATGGAATTTAAATAAAAGACTTCAATCGAAATTTTGAGCATAACAAATGTGAAGTTACAAAGGCATAAAAGAAATACAAGGGCTTATAGGGAGTCTGATAGTTTGCTTAAAAACACAATCATACAACTTATCAATGAGCATATTTCATAACATTTCTAATGAAGGTTTAAGCAAAGGTTATAACATGTGTTTGAGCAATAGAAGTAGTTAAGTAAAATACACTGAGTTGTAAAGTGTTAGCTTTCAAATGATGATGGAATTCATATCAGATTCTAAATGATATTGTGTCCAATTCAATAGCTCATTAAGAACAAGAATCACTGATATGTATAAACATGACTCTTTAAAGATAATTTAAATAGAGTTCATCATCACAATGCATGAATTGAAAGCAGATAAAAAAATAGATAAGTTTAAAGAAATCTGATAATAAAGTTAAAAGTTCAACAACAAGCATGTAACGCACTTCAAAGAAATGTGATTGCACATGTTTCGAAGTGATTCGTAGTTTCATTCACTCGTGTCAAACTTGTGCAAGCTTTTAAATGTAATGATGTGACACTTTCATACACTATGAGATATGTTCACATCCGACTAGTTGCATCAATATATATATATATATATATATATATATATATATATATATATATATATATATATATATATATATATATATATATGAAAAGCTTAATATATGATGTGACGTATATTTCAAGGCAAATATTCTTGCTTCAAATTATATATTTTAAAATTCACATAGCATTTTAAAAGAAACAAATATTCATGCATATGCTAAGACAATCACTTTCTTGATCTAAATTTCTTAAAATACATGTAAGAGCTTGAACAAGAGAACGAGTGCTTACATATATTATAAAGTAACCATATGTATTGTCCAAGTGCTTCAAAACTTGTTAAAGCTTTTAATGAATGAATTGGATACTTGTAAGATATCTTTATATTCAATTCATCAATCGCCACTGGATCTGCGATTATTTGTACAACCAGACAGAAGGCATTACTAAATCAAAATCTATAAAAATCATAGGGCTTCCTTCAATCAAAAATTAAATAATTTTATTCTAATTATGATTTTTAAAATTAATGATTTCATTAATTAGATGAAATATCTAAGTTATAAATACCTGCATGTGCTTGGACATAGAGATTTAGAGTGTAAATTTTAATGTCTGAAAAGGCTGCGTAGGCTAAATTGGAATCAATTGAATATTAATCTGAAAAATATATTAATATATTAGATCAATATACGTCTTCTACGCCACCGGATTCACAACACATCGTACAAGAGAACAGAAAGCGTTAATTAAGACATTCTTAAATAAACCCGCATGGGCCTCGACACTATGTTGAATGCTTAAATTCAAGTGTCTGGGGATTTATGCAGCTGCTTCTTTAATCTAGACCTGGTCATTAACAAAAGCTAAAACCTACAATAAGAGATTCAAATCAAAATATCAGAAACATCTAGGTGACGTAGACATAATCCTCTATTAGCTTAAATAAGTTGGCGATTTAAAGCTCTTAAACATATTCAAATTAATCAATTTTTCAAATCAAATTAAGTAGCAACTAATCGCTTAAATGAAATTATCATTAAAAACTTAAATCAAACTCAATCCATCCACCTTCCGTAATTTTTTGTCGGGAGTGATAAATTAAGAAAACTCTAGCTCACAAAGGAGTCAATGTCAAATCAAGTGTTCTGCTATGTTCACTCTCAATCAATCTCTTGCTAAGGACGACTGTGTCCTCTCGAGCGCCGAGCTCCACAGATGAAGTATACACGAGTCCTGACGATGGGGCCAGCTCCATTATATTACGATCACGACCGTAGCCTGTATGCTCTCCAATGACTCTGTTCTTTGAGTTGTGAATCATAGGGTATACTTGATAGGGCAAACAACCCTATGTCAGCTAAGGTAAACTTAAAATTATCTCCTTAGATAAACATCATCCCAGGTCTACAAAAATTTCTTGGACGACGTAACCCATATGTTGCTGATGAGGATCCTTCTATCAGATTGGGTCGACTATCTCATCTGACTAAGTAGACTAGGAACCACGACTGCCCGGGATGACGAAATCTTGTGATCTAAATCGGGCACGTCATCATTCCCCCAACCATTCGATTTAAGCTGAAATGATGAATTTCATAATCTAAATTTTGAAACTCCATATACTGCTACTATACGCTACATATTTAGCGATCTAACGACTAACCTTAATCGAAAGTTCTCTCTCACTCACTGAAAGGGATATTTAACTATATGGGTAATTAACTATAATAGCTTACGCCTATAAGAAACCTGGAACCAGATCTAAAATCCTTGCAAAATGAGGGCGAAATCTCTGGATAGTGTCTTATCTACTATTTCATCTACCTTCTAAAAATTTCACCGACACTTCAAATCACGCTCTCTTCAATTCAAAAAATTATCGAAAGATCGGTTATAAATTTTCGAAGCCCACAATAAATAATAAATTTATGCAAAAATTTATAAGAGTTTCACGTAATTTTGGAGTAAATGGATGAATAGATTGATTCTTTTATTATAAGTAATCTCAAAAATAAAAATATTAAATATATTTAGCTCTTTGAATTATAATTTATAAATAATTTCTAACATAAATCAAATATTTTAAAATAGCAGTGATTGAGTTTATTATACTAAATTTATAGCAGATTTTATTAAAACATTCTGTTCTGTGAATTTCAAATAATAATTTCAATTTGATTCTTTAAAGATTGTTTAGGGTTTATATGCAAATTTTATTAAACATTCTGTTCTATGAGCCACTCACTGCTCATCAGAGGTTAAATAAAGCTGTAAGGCTGAAATCACATATAAACATCCAAAGTGTCTGAGGATGTTATGCGGGTTGCTTTCCGGTTTAGTCTTAGGACTAGGTCTAGGTTAACAAAACCTAAAATCCTATAATAAGAGTTTTAAATCAGTGAAATATCTGAGAAACTGATCCTGTCAGGTGATAGTAGATTTAATTTTCTATTAGCAGCTAAATAAAGTTGATAGGAACTAAAGCTCTTAAACATATTCAAATTAATCAATTTTTCAAATCAAATTAGGTAGCAATCTAAAACTGCTTAAATGAAACTCTATCATTAAAAACTTAAATCAAACTTAATTCATCCACCTTCCGCAATTGTTTGTCGGGGGTGATAAATTAAGAAAACTTTAGCTCACAAAGGAGTCAATGTCAAATCAAGTGTTTTGCTATGTTCACTCTCACCAATCTGCTAGTAAGGATGTCGTGGCCAATAGGCTCCACAGATGAAGAAGCGATTAAGAGTCCTTCGACGGTGGTTTACCAATCATGCTCTATCATATTACAATAACGGCGAGCCATATGCTCCAATTTACCTTTTGAATTGTGAATCATAGGGTATACTTGATAGGGCAAACAACTCTCTGTCAGCTAAGGTAGACTTAAGATTATCTCCTTGGCAAACATCACCCCAAGTCTATAATGATTTCTTGGACGACGTAACCCATTTATTACTGATGAAGATCATTTTGTCATGTCATCAACTACCTCTTACTAAGTAGAGGGACCGCTGACCGTGATGATGAACCAGATCTAGATCGCACGCCATCATTCCCCAACCATTGGTTTAAGCGAAATGATGAATTTTATAATCTAAATTTTGAAACTCCATATACTGCTACTATACGCTACATATTTAATGATCTAACGACTAACCTTAATCGAAAGTTCTCTCTCACTTACTAAGAGGTAAATTAACTATGAGGCTTATAGAAAACCTAGAACCAGATCTAAAATTCTTACAAAACAAGGGCAAAATCTCTGAGTAATATCTTATTAACTATCCTATCTGCCTTCTGAAAATTTCACCGACACTTCAAATCACTCTTCAATTCAAAAAATTAAAAAAATTATCGAGAAATCGATGATGAATTTTCAGAGCCGACAGTAAATAATAAACTTATGCAAAAATTTATAAGAGTTTCACATAATTTTGGAGTAAATGGATGAATAGATTGATTCTTTTATTATAAGTAATCTCAAAAATAAAAATATTTAAAAATATATTTAGTTCTTTGAATTATAATTTATAAATACTTTCTAATATAAATCAAATATTTTAAAATAGCAGTGATTGAGTTTATTATACTAAATTTATAGCAGATTTTATTAAAACATTCTGTTCTGTGAATTTCAAATAATAATTTCAATTTGATTCTTTAAAGATTGTTTAGGGTTTATATGCAAATTTTATTAAAACATTCTGTTCTATGAGCCACTCACTGCTCATCAGAGGTTAAATAAAGCTGTAAGGCTGAAATCACATATAAACATCCAAAGCTCATCTTCTAAATTTTCTAAGAACTTAATTTGAATTATAGCAGAGGTTAGAGACAACAAATCTTTTCAGCATGAAATAGTTATCATCACCACTCAGCATCCAACCAAGAGATATCCACACAGTAAGAAGAGCAGCAGAAAGCAATGCTTGATGGAATCCATACATGGTTAAAAACAAATTTGAATATGAGATGTTTTAAAACAAGCTTTTTTCAGATCGAATCGATAGATCGAGTCAGACAGCCATCATCATTCGGACGAACTCCTCATAGTTCACTTGACCATCACCATCCATATCAGCCTCTCTGATCATCTGATCCACTTCTTCATCTGTTAGTTTCTCTCCAAGATTGATCATCACATTCCTCAGCTACAAACAGAAAAAAAAACAGATTGTTCAGCAAAATCTAGAGTCAGTGTCGAAGAAAGAAAAAATTGTAAAATCTCTGATATTAAATAGCACTCACCTCACTAGCTGAGATGTAGCCATTCTGATCCTTATCAAAAACCTTGAAGGCTTCCTTCAACTCTTCTTCTGCATCAGTCTCCTGCAAAACCAGCAAACCAGTTAAGCTATGTGAGTTTTAACTTATGATTATAGCAGCTTATGTTATTTCATAATCCCTGATTAAGGTAGCTTTAGTAATACGCATAAATCTAATCACAAACAATCGAATGAGCCGTTGATAATTTGGGCAATTATAATAACAAAAGGTAGAAGATGAACTAATAAGATCAATCATTTAAGTTAATGTTGAATGATTACTAAAAAAATTGAAGAATAATTTGAAAAAAAACCTTAAGTTTTCTGGCCATTAGGCTTAAGAACTCTCCAAATTCAATAGTTCCATTCCCATTGACATCTACTTCATTGATCATATCCTGCAGCTCTTCTTCAGTTGGATTCTGGCCCAAGGATTGGATGACAGTGGCTAGCTCTTCAAGAGTGATGCAGCCTAATTCCACAAATAGAATTAGATAGAGACACTGATGAAAGTAACTCAAGTCTCCATGAAAATAACTAAGATGAAGTATTATTACTAAAGAGTTAATTCTTAGGGTCCTAATAACAATCTTAAGCTTTTAGGTTGCTTGGCTTCATATGTTTTTTTTAGAGGATTTGATGTAAAAAATCTTATCCATGCATTGGCAAAATTGAAAAAACAAAAAAAATATTAAAATTTCAGGACAAATTCAACAATTTTAAACTCATTCTACCCAAATTTTAATTAATATATATCTAATCAAAAATCCTCAACAATCCAAAAAGATAATATCTATGATACGCAAACACTTCTAAAAAAGAAGTATGCAGTGACATGTAGGACACTAATACGGGTCCGACATGTCTCCGACATGTGTCGAACACGGCTAAGATATGTCGGAATTAAAAAATATTAAAATTAAAAGTAACACAAGTATCTTAAATAATTGAATTGATATTATATAAAAATATTTTTAAATATAATTTATCATATTTTAAATTGTCACAATTATTTTTGAGAATTTGGAGAATGTGATTTAAGTGAAAAAGATGAGATTATAAAATATATTTATTATAAATATTTAAAATTATAAAAAAGTATAATTAAAATTATTAACATACAATAAAATAAATTAGATATATATATATTACTTAAATAATTTATTTATTTTTTATGATTAAGTGACTTATCTTTTTAATTATTTTTAATATTTTACATATTTAATTAATATATATTATTTTTAATTATTATTATAATTTTATAATCTCATGTCTGACGTATTTAATTATTCTATATTTTTTATAATAGAAATATCCTGCGTCCGTATTGATCTTATACCATAGGGTAATATGGTTCATTATCATGTTCAACAAAGAGGAAAGCAAAGTAAAAAAGTATAAAAAAGAAGAAAGAAATAAGGGCCATCACTGTCAATGACTACCAGGCAGAACTCCGAAAAGAAGGTGATCTCCCCCACTACAGAGGCTGACACCTAACACATGATTCTAGCTGGCCTTTTCTGACCTTGACCAAATCATGGATAACAAAAATATTCTAAAACCAAAAAAAAAAAAAAAAAAATTATTTTGGCAGCTGTGGCCACCTAAGGGCACAAATTATAGAAATCAGCAAATAGTATAACAAATTATTTCACAAAGTAAAAAAATGGAAGAGTGGATAATTTTAGAACTGCCGATAGAAAAGCAATCAATTATAGAGCCTAAGTTTGATACAATATATCATCACGAGCGCCTGAAACATAGGAGGAAAACATAAACATAAGTTTGTCTTCTTTTCTCTATGAAGCAATCACTTTGGTTCTGAGATTTGCCTCCTTTCAGCTAGAGAGAGAGAGAGAGAGAGAGAGAGAGAGAGAGAGAGAGAGAGAGAGAGAGAGAGAGAGAGATGTGGATGATTTGCCTCCTTTCAGCTAGAGAGAGAGAGAGAGAGAGAGAGAGAGAGAGAGAGAGAGAGAGAGATGTGGATGAGAGAAATAATAATGATGGTGATGATAATTTGAACTAAATATGAGAATTGAAGTTATGAAAGGCTGGAGTTCAGTAAAATGTGTTGATTGCCGACTAGCTCACTCCTCCAAGAACAGACTATGTGAATTAATTTTCATCAATTAAATTATCAGTGAAGAAAAATGAGAGCTTCATCATTAGATAAACAAATTCATAGGTTGAGAAAACAAACTTTATAATAAAGCATAAATTAATCAAACGGTCGAGAGAGAGAGAGAGAGAGAGAGAGAGAGAGAGCAAACCATCTCCATCCTTGTCAAAGAGGCAGAAGGCCTCCTGGAACTCAGAGATCTGCTCTTCAGTTAGAAGATCCATGGAGTCAGTAAAGCTAAAAAGAAAAGAAGTGGGGCAAAGAGCTTCTGGGAAGACGGGAGCCAACTTGATGAGAGAAGCAGGGAAAACCTGAGGTCTTTTTGTAGGCTAGGAAGGTGAGATTTTTTTTATTATTATTATTTTAAAAAAATTTACATACATAACATATAATTTTTTATATTTACATATCTAATACTTAAATTTTAATATTTATAAAAATAACATTTTTTATACATAAAAAAATATATTTTATTTTTAAAAAAATTATGAGATACTATTTTTAGATAATAATAAAAATTTATATATTATTTAAATAAATGAAAAAATTAGATATTAAATATATTAATATATAAAAATTATGTACCATATACATAACTCTTTCAAAATTTTAATGTTGAAGGCCTACAATTTTTGAATATTAGCCTACGTTTATTTAGCCGTTATCATTTTTACAAAATTTATTTTAGTTCTTATGTTTTTTTATTTTATTTTTTTATTTTTTTATTTTTTATTTATTTTTTTTGTTTTTTTTATTTTTTATTTTTTTTTATTTTTTTTATTTTTTATTTTATTTTAATTCTTATGTGATTCTCCTCAATAAAAGACTAAAGATGCTTCTCTTCTTTCTAAAATTCTGAAAATAACTTATATACTTATATAGTTATGTTGAATATAAAAATCACACTTTTAATTATTCTATAATTATACATATTATAACAAATTATCATTAAATAATAAATTATTTTAATTCCTTCCATTTAAATATTCTCTATCCTTCAATCTCTGCAAGGGTGGCTTAGAGGTAAAGATAATAAAAATATAAAATTATCATTATCTTCGTTTAGCAATTATTTGAAGGGCAATATATTATCTTTGCTTTTTCATTCTATTTTATGCAATAAAAAAAAAACTATTTGAATTACATTAATTTGATGCCATTTCTCAATTAGTCTTTAAAAATTATGGTCAAATCCCTAATATTTTAATGCTAATTTATTGCTATTACATTAAGCTAGATGATCGTACTCAATCTTAGCTGTTGAAATCTTCTTGAACTATAATATAAATAATTGTTTTTAGCTGATTTTCGTTCCTTTTTCATTTATCTTAAAATATTCATGATTGTCTATTTATGCCTTATATGGAAGCTCGCAATTTTTTTTAAAAATAAATTTATAATTTTTGAATAGTTTTTCTATAAATTAAATGTATATTAAATGTTTAGTGATTAACAATGCGATTTAAATTAAAATAGTATAATAAATGAATCAAAAAATGGTCAATCTCATTCTTCATCTTCCATGTTGAATTCTTGGTCTTCGTAATAGGTGTTTGAAGCATGTGATTAGAAATAAGAGGTTTTAGCCTCAAATTAATAAATATTGAGATTTTAAAAAATAATCTAATGGAATGATTTAAGATTTAATGTTTACAACAAAGATTATTTTTTTGCAGACTGAGGTCTCGGTGGAAGTTTTGCTCCCAGTGGCAATGCGTCGAGGTATATGAGGTGTAATGCGTTTAGTTTCCTTTACATTAACATTCTAAAAAAAAAAAAGAAAGAAAAAAAAGATGATTTTGAGTTATATATTTTGAGATTTATCTATGAAAAAGTAATAATATATTTTTTTGAGCTAAATAATATCTTTGATGTCAAAGATAGAGAATTATTTTTAAATAATAATAATAATTAACTGGCACATTTGATATTTTCTATTTGCAAAAAATAAATCAGATCTTCAATTTTCATTCAAAACCAATTTCTATGGTGCCATTTGGATTCATTTTTATTTTTTTAATTTTTATTATGTTTTGCTTATATTGATTTTAAATTTAATATATTTGATGGTGACAATTATTTTTAAAATATTCAAAATTGTTTTGAATATTTTTTAAAATAAAGTGATTTATTTTCAAAAATAAAAATATTATAAAATTTAAAATAAATAATTTTTAAAGATATAATTTAAAATTAAAATAAAATTAATTCTAAACAAATCCTAACTATATCTATCACATAAATTTACCTTGTTTTCACATAATTTTATCATGCAATCAAATGAATCCTAGGGTATTTACATACATAGCACACAATTTTATATATTTATATATCTAACATTTAAATATAAATATTTATATATATAACACCTAATTTTTTATTATTATAACATAAATAACACTTTTATTACTTTTTTGAAGTTAAATTTAATTTTTTGAAGTATAAAAAAGTATTATATTTGTAAATATTAAATTTTAGATATTAGATATATAAATTCATAAGAATTGTGTGTTATGTATGTAAATTTTTTAATAATATAACAAAGTTTCAACCATTGTGATTATCATTATTCAAAAAATAAAATAAATTATTAATTTTATTTATAAATAGAAAAAAAAACATAAACTAAAATTTAAATAGGACGGTCAGCTTCAAAGCTTTGGGACCCCACCAAATTTAAAAGCTTTGAGTTTTGCTGGTTAGACTTCGTTTAACGCGCACCAGGGATGAACGGTCCAATCAACGCGGGAGCCTGCAGTAAACCTAATCTGGGCCGTCCATTCCGTGGGTTGGGTTGCGGGTATAAGAACGGCATTGATTTGGATAGGGTAAAATTTTTAAAATAGGTTTAGTCTTAATCTTAATTAATAATTTAGGTATAAAAATTTTTTTTTTAGTAAAATAGGCTTGAACGGAGGACTGGCTCTGACATGATGCCACGTCAGCAAGTATCAAATTTTTTTTTTTAGTAAAATTTTTTTTTTTATTATTATTTTTTTAAATTGGGATAGTTTTCATATTTTGCAAGTATCGAAGTCATACGGTGTCGGAATCTTACGAACTTGATATCTTTGAAATTGTAACAAAATTCTCTACAACTTTTATGTTGATTGAAATTTAAGATCATAGATATGTAAGTTTTTCTGAACGTCGAAAAAAGCTGACGTCGATAAATTACTGAGCATTCCAGGTATTTTGTATTGAGTCATATAAGATCGAATCTAGCGAAATTACTATCGAAATCATAACAAAATTTTCTACAACTTTCATGTTGGTTGAAATTTACAATTATGACATTTAATATTTTTTATTAATTATAGCACAATTATTCTAATTTTCATATATTAAATGTTAATATAATTATCTAAGCTTTTTTTCTTCACTATAAATGCTAATTATGGCATGATTAATTAAACAATATATTTTAATCTCTTTAAAGATGATAATATGAAAAATATAAAACTATCTGAACTATTCTCAAAAATTTCTTAAATATTAATTATTTACGTTATTATAACATCATCCATCTTATCCAATATAATTAATAAATAATTTTATCCAAAACTCTCCATCATCTTATCTAATATAATTAATGTTTTTAATAAAATTATGTAATTGAGTTTACTCAATTTTATATAAACCAAAGAAACTATCCAACTATGAATCTTAATATAATTTTTTAGTTAAATATTTCTAAAAATAAAAAATAAAATTATTTATATTTAGATTTTATCAAATTTATAATTTCAATAAAAATTATAATAGAATCAAATACCTCAATAAAAATAATCTAATAACGTTGAAAAGTAATAATTGTGCTATAATTAACAAAAAATATATATATTAAAAAATATTTGTAATAAGAGAACTGTGTGTCGGTCACAATGATAAATTCAACGAAAAGTTGTAGAAAATTTCGTTACAATTTCAACTATACTAATTTCTCTAGATTCCGATACTGTATGACTCTGATACGCATAAAATCAATACTCAAATTTGCTACTTGCAGCGCATTTGCAAAAGCTGTATCGGGCCATAATATTAAATTTTGACCAACATGAAAGTTGTAGAAAATTTTGTTATGATTCTAACGATACCAAGTTCGTAAGATGTCGACACCGTATAACTCCGATATGAGCAAAATACGAAAACTGCCCTAATTTTTAAAAATAAAAATAAAAAAATAAAAAATAAAATAAAAACCAATCGTTCGTTGAACGGATGACTGGCTTGCTGGCATGTTGCCACGTCAGCACCAGTTGTCCCTTGAATAAATGATTAGGCCTATTTTATTAAAAAAAAATTTTGTGTCTAAATTGTTAATTACGATTGACTAAGTCTATTTTAAAAATTTTGCAATTTGGATAGTTGTCTCGCGATTTATCGTGTTCTGGCCGCACGCGCATTGCCGGAAATTTACACGTGGCCCGTCCAGTAGGCGGGATTCTCGCTGCGCGTCGCACGTGACACGCACGCTTGTCGCCTTGCCGAAGTTCGGCGTCTCGCCTGACCTCCGCACCAACAGCTAATCGGTCAACGGATGGGCTGTGGTGGGGCCCACATAACCTCTGACGGTTGATCGCGTACTTATTTTTCCACATGCGGAAATCCCTTTGATGGTTAAAATCACAAACTTTTTAGTTCAAATAAAGCGAGGTTTGAGTAAACTTTACTTATTTTATAAAATGTCTTGTTATCATATATATCAAAATAATTATTTATTTTTAATTAATATCTATAAATCAAAAAGTCCAAATCATTTTTTAATTATGCTGTGATGAACTCTTAGGTGATATTTCTTATATTTCACTGTTCTTAATAATATTTTATTCAAAAGATATTATATCTTTTAATTATAATAATCTTCAATAAATAATAAAATTTATACTATCATAAATAAATAAATAAATAAATATATATATATATATATATATATATATATATATATATATATTAAAATAAACCTATTTTTAAATTATTAAATAAAATTTTATGATATTCTGATATTTTCCCAAAAAAAAAAAAGTCGCCAACCGGCAAGTCGCGGTAACCGCGTTTGGACTTTGGCAAGGTGAACCGATTCAAAGCCACGTCGCACGCCTCATGAAGAGCAGTACGCGTATATTCAAGCATTTTCTTATTTATTTATCAATTATATTATTAGAACTTGTCCTCAAACCTTATTTTTTTTCATATTATTATTAATTATTATTAAATATTCAAAATCTAGAATGAATTTTTAAGCTTCAAATCAGATTTCTCAAAGCTGAGCTTTATCGATGTAGATTTTATTTAAAAATTTTAATAA
Source organism: Cymbidium sinense (assembly GCA_021442155.1). Lineage (NCBI taxonomy): Eukaryota > Viridiplantae > Streptophyta > Magnoliopsida > Asparagales > Orchidaceae > Cymbidium > Cymbidium sinense. The sequence continues at coordinate 62,738,856 of CM038221.1, forward strand.
AAAAAAAAGGTTATTGGCATTTGTGAGGGCTGGAGAAGAGTTGCCGCCTAAAAATACTTAAAAAGAGTATGGTGGAATGCATGCATTAAATTTTGTTTGATTCTGAAATTGGTGGCTGTCATGCAATTGGCATAGTTTTTCATAACTCAATTTATATTATTCATTTTTTAAATATTATTATAAATAAATAACTATATATATATATATATATATATATATATATATATATATATATATATATATATATATATATATATATATATATTACAGCACCAAATGAGCTGCCCTGAGCTGATAATGAATTTTGTCTGGATGAGAAACAGTTTGATATGTGTTTTATATAACATTTACTGAAATAAATAATTAAATTTGAATATTAATTAATCTTATCGTTCATTTGTGTATGTACAAACTTAAATAATGATCGTGGTCTCTCAGAGATCTCAAAAAATATTTATTTGATGATAAGTTTGTTGTGTGTTAGAAAATCAGTTGTGATAGAAAAAAAGTTTATGCCTTAGCTCTGTTGCGGAGTTCAGCACACACACAGATATTTGAAGAATTAATAAGAAAATTCCAGAATTTTTACGTAAAAAAATTACGGGGCCTAGTCCCGTAAAAATCTTTCACTATGTATTTGTTTCAGAGTACAAAAGTTTTCCGATAATGGGATTACAAAATTGTATACGAGAAGGGTTGACAATGAGAATCTCAGAATCAGATAACAATACTATATATGCGTGTTGTAACTTGCTGGTAGTAGAGATAATAAATAAGATGACGATGAAAGGTCGGTGATGACCGGCGAAAATGGTCGGCGATGGTCGGCGGAGTCGACGAGGTGGTTGGCACCAACGGGTTCTCGCCGAGTGGTGACACGATTATGCTTGGGGTTTTCGCTTTAAAGCTCTCTCCTCTTTTTTTTGATCTCCCTTATGGAAGAATACAATAGAGGTGACGCTTTATAAATACATACGCAAAAACCCACTCCATCGGACGGCTCAAAATGATTCCTTTGATCATTTGATGTATTTTAAGTATTTGAATGCTCAAATGAAGTCAGAATTTATAAGATCTTGGGCTCGTTAGATCTGGCTCGTCGAGACGCTCGATTTGACTATAAACACTCCATGTTTAAGAGCTATTTAGGGATTTAATTGATATCCCAAAATTCTAATGATATTTTAAGTATTTGATCTCAGCTTTAACTTAAGATCAACTTGACATCAAGATTGTAGAATTAGTGATATTTTAAGTGTCATATCAAAGTTAAATGCTTTTTTGAAAATATATTTTATTTTTTTAAAACTACATGCACTTTAAAAATAATAATTAGCGTTAAAATATTATAATACACATATCAAATGAAAAGTTAAGGGTAGTTTTGGATAACTTTATTTTCTGTTTTTATTTTTTATTTTATGTTGTTTTGAAAATATATTTATTTAGAATATTTTTATATAGTTTTATTTTTTATTTTTAGAAATAAAAAATATTATTTTTAAAAATATTCAAAATATTTATGTTTAAAATATTTTTAAAAAATAACAAGTACAATCAAATGAGTTTTATTTAAAACAAAATATAAACAAAATGAAACAAAATATATAAAATAAAAATAGAAAACAAAAGTGAGCCCAAACTTGCCCTAAATATGTAGATTAAAACTATTTTTTATAAGTATTTTAACTTATCCTAAATAAAAATAAAAATTTGTGAATTTTAGTGGCTTAAAATATTTGTAATAGATAGATAAAAAAAAAAAAAATGCAGAGCCTGCTATGTTAAAGGATAGCTTAATAGGTAATTGAAGATAATAAATCAATTGCTAAATCAAAACAAATAATAAAGGGCTGTTTGGGATTATTTTTATTTTCTGTTTTTATTTTTATTTTATGTTATTTTTAAAAATATATTTGTTTAAAGTATTTTTTTTAAAGTGATTTTATATTTTATTTTCAAAATAAAATATTATTTTAAAACATATAAAATATCTAAAAAAATATTTTGAGTATTTTAAAATAATAAGTATAATGAAATAAGTTTATTTTAAGTAAAATATAAATAAAATAAAATAAAAATAAAATATAAAAATAAAAAAAATAAAAGTGATCTTTCTAAATTATTTTAACAACTCTATTTGAAAATAACGGAATATTTGATTTCTTTTCAATATTTTTTAATTTGATGAAAATCTTAGTGGAATAATTATATTTAGGTAATATATATATATATATATATATATATATATATATATATATATATATATATATATATATATATATATATATAGGTACAACTTAAAATGTTTATTTATACATCAATCCCTCCAGATTAGGCCCACACTCTTCTCCTGCCAAGTAAGCGGATGGATTTGTGGATCATATGGAAGCAAGGCCCAAGAAATCTCAGTATCGCTAAAATGTCAATAGAAAATGTACATACATATCACGTAATTCATATATTTATAATTCTAATACTTAAAATGGAGGATTTACATACATATCATGCAATTCTTATGCATTTACATATTTCATACAAATTTTGATTTTGCTTAAATACCACCTAAATTATTATTACATCAAAAATATCACCTTGTTACTTTTTTCGTGAAATGCACCTTTTGTGCATAGGAAAATCTAGTTTTAAATATTAAAATTTGGATGTAAATATATAAATGCATAAATTGAGTGATATGTATATAAATTTCCTAAAATATAATATTTATATATATAACACCTAAAGTTTTAATATCACATTAAAAATAAAACTTTCAAAAGAAATTGTTATATATACAAATATGAAAATCTTATTTGTTAGATATATAAATGCATAAAAAATTGGGTGATCTTTGTTAATTTTCCTTTTAAAAAAAATATTTGATAAGCATTCAAATGAATAAATTAAAATCCGTTATGATTAGTTCAACGCTTAATTTGAATGAGTATATACTCATAGGTCACTATACTCATTCTCACAATTTCATGAGTCATTCTTTTAATCGGTCATAATAATAATAATAATAATAAAAGCATAACATAACAATTGTAATTAAAAGATAATTTATTAATTTTATATTATAATTTATTAAAAATAATAAAAGGCATACTGCTGGACATAGAAGAAACTACAAATTTGAAGTCATAATCTCAGAAAAGGAAAAATAAAATAATAATAATAATAAAGTTAGTGTTGATTTATCAAATACAATATTCTTTACTTGAACATTTCAATGCTTTTATTTAAAATTTTAGAGAATTTTATTTCTTATTGTGACTTTATATAATATGTATTTAATTATAGATATATTGATGAAAGCAATTTGGCCTTTTTTCATTACAATTTTTTAATAAAAGGAATTTTAAAATTTAGATTTTATTTAAAAAATTATTTTTAAAAAAAATTAAAGATGAGTTCATTTTGAAATAGAGCTCCCTTTATCACTTTTGTGGTGTAAAGGAAGCTTTCTCTATTATTGTGGTTTAATATAATGTGCGTATAGAATATAGAGGCATAAATATAAATTTTGCAATAATTCTAGAGGTAGTTATAATCAGTTAAAAATATTGTGATAATTCTAAATATTATGTGTGAAACTGCATGATGTGTTAAAATTAGAAGAACAAAATTACTTATTTTTATGTTTCTAATGAATGAATGAAGCCTTTGAGTCCATAATCAAAGTGCTTAATTTTAAATATCTTATAAAAGAATGGTTCACGCTTTGTTATTATCTTTTAAGTATTTTAAACTTATAAAATTAATTTATTTTTAAATAATAAAAAAATACTAAATAGTTTTTAAATTGAGTAGTTATATTAGTTAAAGGTAAAATATATTATTTATAAAATATTTGATATCTATTCAATGCTCATAAATATAGAATAATCAAAATAAGGGGTGTGCATTCTAGATTGATTGGACGGTTCTCTCGATTAACAAATAACCAAAAATTTTTTTGAAATTTTAGTTTGTTTTTAAAAAAACCGAAAATATATAATGAGACCAATAAATAGTGAATTAACATAGTGAGATCGTAAATACATATGAGTTAGAAGCTAGCATCAATTAACATAATTTAAAAATCAAAAATAACTCTGTAGTATTTCAAAGATTTGCATTAGATAATAACTTATTAATAATGCTAATTCAAAAATATACAATTCAACTAAGAACTAGTACAATCAAAGAAAAATTAAAAAATCAAAGAATAACAGAATCAAGCTTGAGGAAAAAATTCATAAAGAACAAAAGAAATTACAAGACACCAAGACTTGCAAAACTAAACCTGCATTGCAAAAAAAAAAAAAAAAAAAAAAAACTTAAAAACTAAGTGGTTAAAATAGGAGACAAAAGAGAGACTAAAAGCAAATGTATAAATAAAGGTTCGGGCTCAGTCAAAAACTCACTAAGAGTAACAGAATATGTGAGCATCCAAACTCCAGATAAAAGAGTTTCAATCACATATAATGCTACCAGCTGTAGTAAAGGAAACATAACACCAAAGCAATCATAGCACAAATAATCACCAGCCGAAGGAAATACAGACACCAACAAAAAGAAACATAGGCACAACCATAGAAAGGAACCAGAGGAAAAAGAATAACACACAAACCATGAGCTACACAAACACCGAACCAACCATGACTACCACTGTGAAACAAAAAAGAAAGGAACCACCCGACAAAGAAGCCACATAACAGCCACCCAAGAGTAGCCACAAAATACCAACAACCAACTATCCAAGCTACAACCACAACAACAGGGATATCACAATTAACCACCAACCAAAGAAAATATAACATCAAAGCCAACATAGCCGAAATAACTACCAACCCAAGGAAACACAGCCATCAACCATAGAAAGGAATCACCATGAAGAAACACAATACCCATGAGAGTGCACAAAACGAAACCACAATACTTCAGGAACAAAAAGAAAGGACCCAACCAATAAAGAAGCCACACAACATCCTCCCAAGAGAACTTAGAGCAGTCACAAGACACTACTAACCAACCAGCCAGGCACAACCAACAGGAAACAAAAGAAAGGACCCAACTAATAAAGAAGCCACACAACATCCACCCAAGAGCACTTAGAGCAGCCACAAGACATCAAAGAACCAACCAACCACAACTAGCAGAAAACAAATAGAAAAAACCCAGCTGACAAAGAAGCCACACAACAGCCACCAAATAGCACTTAGAGTAGCCACAAGACACCAGCAACCAGCCAGCCAACCACAACTAGCAAGAAATAAATAGAAAGGACCAAAAAGAAGCTAAAACCACAAGAGCACTTAGAGCAAAATACATGAATACCACACCACAACCATTAGGAAACAAAAAGAAAAGAGCAAGTAGAAAAAACTAGAAAGACCTAACAAAAAATAGGCCCAACAACCAACCACCAGGAGAAACTATAGAAGCTAGATGCCAAACAATAGTAAATAGAAAACCAAAGGACAACTAAAGTAGCCCAAGTTTTTGATAGAAAAAAGGAAAATAAAGGCTCAACAACACCAATTAGGAGTAGGTCCAAACAGGAGCTTAAGCAAACCTCCTTTACAACTTTATTAATGAAAAAAAATAAAATTCATAACATACAGATACCAAAATAAGAACATATATCTAAGACTTGCAAAGATAAACTCAAAAAACTTAAAAATAAGTGATTAGAAATAAGAGATAAAAGAGAAATAAATAACCACCAATTAAGTATCATTAAAATAGATAAATACCTCAAAGAGAAAATCAATAAGAGCAACAAATATGTGAGATAAAATTTATTAGAAATTACAAATAATATAATGTTACTCAAGATAGAAAGAAATATAACATCAAACCATAGAAATAACCATCAACCAAAAGAAAATAAAATTAACCAAAGAAAAGAACCAAGAGAAATAAAACACAATACCACCCAAATAAAGAAAACAACCAAAACCAAATAAGAACTAGCAACCACAAATAAGAAAAAAAGAAAATCCAAACCACACAACCATCAATAAAAAGAAGTCACACCACTAGAAATAGAAGAAAGAAAATAAACAAAGCCTAAACCACCATGAACTAAAGAAAGAAGAAGAAAAACAGTCATACCAAAAAAATAGGCACAATCAACCATGCCATAAACCGATGCTAAGCAAATAGAAATCAGTAATAAATAACAAGAAATAGTTAAAGAAAATAGCACGGCATATTAATACAACACTAATGATGACAGCATTGATAGTTTTTTATCAACAAGTAGGAGCTAAAAAATCACAATCCCAAAATATATGCTTCAATCTCTTCAAGTTATAATACTTTACCAAAATATTGGATCATTAGTAACCTTTGATAGATCTAAAAAGTAAAATGCATAATTAGTTATGGTAATAATATATGTATCAAAGAATAAATTAATGTAATTGACCATAAAAGATATTCTGACACATTCATCAAATTTATCAATATCATGAATGCTCTTCTTAACATTAATTGACTCACTTGTTGCTCTCATTCAATCTTGGGCATATATAAGAACTTGCACTATATTTAGAGATAAAGAGCTCCTAAAAGCGTCTAGAACATGACCACAAGTGCTAAAAGTAGACTTAGAGGCTACATTTGATATTGGAACATCCAAAATATCTCGAGCCATTTGAGATAATATAGGAAACTGCATAGCATTAACCTTCCAACATGTTAAAATTTCAAAGTCATCTTGCATAACCTCAGAGTCTTCAGTCAAGTATTTTTTAAAGTCTATTTTACTCTCAAGAACATCTCTCCCATAATTATGCCTCCTGAACTTCTCAACCATCACGTATTTTCTCCCACCATTCCTTGAATCATTATGGCATTCAACAATATTTTGTTTTACCTCAGTACCAATTTCATCCATATTTTTGTCAACCATTTTCATCTTCTAATCATAAAACATATCATAGCAGGTAGATCTTATAGCTCGTGCCGAAGTAGCCCTCTTCAAGCCAGGATACAAATCTATTACAACAAATTCAATATATCTTAGTTTGAACTGTGGATCAAGAACAACTACAAGATAAATATTCATATTAATTTTGTCAACACATCCCCAATACTTATCAAACTTTAATTCCATTTTTCTAGCCATGGTGCTAACTTCAAGTTCATTATGAAATTTCAAATTTTGAAGCACACATTGGACCTCTGCAATCTCAAGAAAAAATGTATTTGACGTAAAATAAAAGCAACTTAAAATGCGCTAAGTCAGCTCATAAAATCTTTCTAAGAAAATAATAAGTCTTCTCGCATTCTCCCAATCACCATCACATGAAACTCTACCTTGGCTTGCATCTTCTTCCTTCTCCAACTCTACTCTGAATTGATGATTAATCTCTCCATACATCTCAAAAGCTTTTTGAAACTGAAGTGCTGAGTTCAACATCAAATATATAGAATTCCACCTTGTCAGTACATCAAAACACAATAAATTTTTGCTCAGTATTTTTTTAATTTCAATGCATTCTTTGAATTTTTTAAATCTTGATGGTGATTGTCTAATGTACCTCACTACTGTTCTAACACATTGTGCAGATTTACTAACCTCCTTAATTTCATCTTAAATAATAAGATTTATAATATGTGCAACACATCTCATATGTAAGAACTTACAATCAAGAACACTTCCCTCTCATTTAGAAAATTTCTTCTATAAATGATTGATAATATCATTATTAGAGATAGTATTATTAACTGTGATTGTAAATACTGCATTAATACCCATTCAATCAAACATTTTTCTATCGCTTGCCCAACAATCTCACCTCTATGACTATATATGGGACAAAAATTAACGACTCTCTTATTCAACTTCCAATCTTCATCACTGAAGTGCATGGTAAGACACATAATTAATTATCTGAATTGATATATATGTGTCAGTTGTCAAGCAAATCCTTATAGTTAAATCTCGTAATATTTTTTTCAATGTAATCTTCTCATCTAAGCAGTCACGAGTGAGTGCCCATCGAGAAGATATTCGAAACATTTGACAACACTGCGACATAAAATATTTGAACCCATATCCTTCAACATATTTAAATGATAATTCATCCATAATTACCATGACTGCTAAAACTTTTCTAACAACTTTTTGATCAAACCTCTAAGCTTTGAGACCTCTAGTATTTTGTTCACCTTTGCCCCTAGGTTGCAATACTAGTAGAGTTTGACTTTTTCAATCTTATAAGGATTCTTCTAACATATAGAAAGACGTGTCCGTAAAATTATAGTACTATTAAGCTTTGTATCACTATGATAATGCTTTCCACGGTAGTTACATTTACTCATCTTTTCTCCATTATATCTACTTAATTTAATAAAATGATCCCAAACATCAGATCTTGGTCAGACTGCCTTTCTTGTTTTCTTTTCAATTGATGACTTGCTACTTGAAGCACTTGCAACACAATTGAAATTATCTTAGTTGATAGGTATTTGATTTTGAAAAAAAAAACTAATCATGTTTGAACTCTCTCCACAATGAGACATCTAATCAAACTATGACGAGATCAAGAAAGAATAAGTTATATGAGACAATAAAAAAATAATATTGATTTCTTTTAGTACAATGGAAATTATTGATAACATGAATATATCTTATTTAGCTTTAGCAAATCACATACACAAATGAAAAAATATGCTTGTATCACTAGTAAAGGCTCCTGTATCAAGCATTTATTCTATAATAAGCTCAAATATTATCTATTTGAATGCTTCTAAAGTTTCTGAGATACCAAGTTCCAACTTTCATATTACTACTTTGAGTATTACATATCATATATATCCAACTTCTCGCATGAATTTAGTTCAATGAAAATCTCGGAGCATTCCTCCATCTCAATACCTCAAAAAAATTTTATTTTCAAATTAATTGAAATCGATAGATTTGTTCATAAATATCCTCAAATATAAGAGTGTATAATCCATAAGTAATTAAATCTTGTTGACTATTATTTCACAAAAAAATGTAATAATGAAACAATCAAAAAAAAAGCATATGATATGCTAATATCATTTTAATAAATACTAGATAAATGTGGTCATTCAACTTGTGACATGTGATTGGGATTAAGTTATTGTTAGCTCTTTGGTTAGCTGAGGAATGAGAGTGCCTAGATTAGATTGGACTTTTGATATTGGTGATTGCCTTTCAAATTCCATTCCGTATGTGATCATACCATAATAGAAATGGATAAAAATATAGGCATGAGCAATATTGCATTGATCCACGGTAAAAAAAGGTGGACATTTGTCCATTAAGAGAATCTAAGACAGAGAGAGAGAGAAAAATCAGTATAGACATATATATAGTATCGGAGAAACACAACAAGAAAGCAAAAATCTTAATTACTTCTAAACAAAAAATTTACTAATAAAAATTATAAAATAAGTGTCACTATTTATTTTTTGTAAAACATGAGGCAGGACTAAACTTTAATGTAAATAAGGTAAAGAGAAATAATTTAGAACAATAATAATAGTAGATGAGCACCCCATATGTGCTAGAAATCAACGCCAATTATGTGTTACAATCCAAGAAAATAATTACTGAAGCAGAATCCAGTAATTTGTTGAAAAATCACCTGCAGCAAATAGAAAATGGCATGTGTAGGAGTGTGCAATTCAATAGATTTAGATTTTCAGCATTATTAGTCTTCTCCTTGGAATCAAAACCTCTGAAAGGATCTATTTTCCTTCTGTTGCATGATACAAATCACTCTCGGCCAAGAGATGTAACTAATAGAAAAGAACATCTCATTCTATACGTAACACAAGTCCATTGAACCATATCAAATCATCAATCTCTATCACCTAAATATAGTCAGAGAACCATTAACATATAAAAATATAAGATATGTACCCAATAGTCATGGGTGATTCACTTCGCGAGAAGAGAATAGGACTTTAGTGATATAAGTCTGGTTCGGTGAGAATTGGGTTTGGTTCAGTGAGTTTACTCACTCTGAGTGGAATGAACCCTGAGCAGTAATAATGGAGATTATCGGTGCCTTGAACCGCTGGATTGCCTATTTTCTCTTGGCCGTTGGATCTAGCACTTGATTGTGTTTCCTTTGAGCCGAATCGTCGATTTGTTTAGTTCTTACTTGGATCTAAGGCGTCGATGGCGCTGTTCTTGATTTCCTTTCTTCCGATAAGGTTTACACGCGTCTCTCGGCGGTTCGATCTCGCCTTGATTTGTGTCCTGTGGAATTAATCGTGCCTTTGATTCAAAACAATCTCAGCTTGGCCGTGTGATGAGGCATCTTGGGAAGCTTGCTTTAACTTTTGTTTTGTTTTGTATCTCTCGTTGAGCCGACGCCCAGAGGGAAAGAGTCGAGAGCGGGAGAAACCCTAGGGTTCGATAAGGGATGAGGGCGGCAAGGATAACCAAAAGAACTTAGAGATTGAGAGAGAAAAGAAAGAAGTTTGCTTTGAATATTTCATTTTTTTTGTTGGGATTTCTTCCTTCTATTTATAGTTTTCTTTTCATCATATATCCTAGATCTAGCCCTTCTATACATGTTAACGCGGTTTTCTGTACAGTTTATTAATCTTGCTTGCTCGGAAGTTGATATGCGTCATTGTTGCTACTCTTCTTGGTTTCTTGATTTTATGTCTTTTGTTCCTTTGGTAGTTAATTTTGTTATGGTTTTATTTACTTTCAGGGAGGCTCTGGAAATAGTTTATCCGATCTCTTTGTTCGAGTTGTTTCATTCTTATTAAAGTTTGTAATTTTATTTGGACTTTGATAGCTGCTATTGTAGATCTTCCTTATTCCTACTGATCTCTGTTGTTGTAAAACTATTATTCTGGTTTGATTTTTATTCTGTAAATATTTCTGGTCTGAATGTGTAATTAGACTTTCTGTTGATGTTGTATTTTGGGAATATTTGTGAAATCTTTTAGCCAACTTAGCCTTCTTCTGTCCCTTTTGTTTCTGTTGTTAATTTGGGGATATGGATTCATATCATGACTTTAGCCCTTAGGACGGGATGCGGATTCGCTTCGGAAGAAGTCAAGAAAACCGAAAGACGAGAGGCGATAAGAGAAGATAAAGAAGAAAATACTCACAATAGGGATTACCGAATTAGGGCGGGCCAATTGAGTGGTGGCCGAGGGCATGGGGGTCAAGGAGCTCAGAGAACAGAACAAAATGAAGAAAAGAGACAATAAGGCTAGTGACTCATGGGAATGAAAATTAGGGATTGTTTCAATGTTTTTAGGTTTTTATTCTTACGCGAGTCATGGACTCATGACCGCGAAGTTATAATGCGACTTTCGACGGCCAAGTTTGACACTACCAGGCAATGATGGTCAACTCGATTTAAGTTCGATTTAATCGATATTTTGAAATTAAAAAATTCTGAACCTATCTACAATCCAAAAACCAAAAATAGATAAATCCAAAAACCAAAATTCATGTAAAATTATAAAACCGATCCAATTTAGAAAATTCAGTTCTATTTGATTTAGATTTTCGATTTAAATCGAAGAATGTACTTTATAAACACATTTAATTTAACTTGATCATCTATTCAATACCCTCTTAATATTCGAACTTATATTTTTTATAAAGAAATTACATTATGATATTGATTTTTTTTTATTTTAAATTTAAATTCTTATCGAGAACCAAAAAAAAAAAGTTTTTTTTTCCCCGATAAAAAAACTAGTTGTAAGATGAATTAAATTGCTACATTGGTACTTGATATGTTTGAAAAATCAATAGGTTTTAACTTCAATCTCAACATTAACATTTGTTTCATAAATCTGATCCAGCAAATAAAACGGCCCACAGAGAAGTTAGAGCAGTAGATCTAGAAAAAGAATAGTGGGCTATTTATCTCCGTCACATTAGTGGGCCGAGCTTCCGGTTTACTTGAAATGAAAAGCAGTGGAAATTCAAATATTATTAACCTATTTTTAGTTATTATGACTTATCCATCAACAATAAAAGTAGTTATAAACTAAAATTAAAATTTCGACAACTTGAAATTTTTTTTTATCTCCAATATTATTACTCTAGTATCGAAATTCTATTTGCGATTACAGATTTTGAAGTGTCTCATTAAGAAACAATTTACCGAAGATTTTTTCTATTTTTTATCTCCATAAAGTTATTTTAAAATAATTTTTAAAAACAAAAAAGATTTCAAAATTATCAAATTAATAATAATAATAATAATAATAATAATAATAATAATAATAATAATATTATTATTATATTAATACGTTAAAAACTAGTGGTAGAATAAAACTTACTTTTACTTGTTAAAATCCAAAGACACACATGTACATTCAAGAAGAACGAAACTTCAAGATTTTTACGTGGAAAAATCTCTGAAAGAGGGGGAAAAAATCACGGGGCCTAGCCCAATAAAAATGAATCGACGACGGTGGTCGATGGCGGTGATGACTGGCAGCGACAACCAGTAGTGGTTGCCAATGGCGGCGACCGGAGGTGGTCGGCAGCTGTGGACTGGTGGCATGATTATGCTTGTAAGTTCTTCAAGCATCAGAGCTTTCTCTTCTCTTTACCTTAGAGCTCATATGGAGAATGAGACTATTTATGATTAGATGAGTGTAATTTCGTAAATACATGCAAAATTCAAACCACTATCGACAACTCAAAATGATTTCCTTGATCATCTCATATATTTTAAATATTTAAATGCTCAAATGAAGTCATAATTAGGAGATCTTGGGATTGTTAGATCGACTCGAAAACGCCGATTTGATTTATTATAAACACTCAATCTTTAGGTCCAGATATCCCAAAGTTTTCAATTATATTTTAAGACTCGATCTATGTCTTGACTCGAATCGATTATTTTGACATCAAGATTCGTCATTAGGAAATTTTAGTGTCATATTAGTTTTTCCTCTATTTTTGGATAACATTATCTCTATCTTCCAAAAATATATGTCAAATAATTAAAATAATAACTTCTTCAATATTAATGAAATTTGCGAGTTCCTTAACCTTTGTGTCATATATAGTTTGAGAGAATAGATCTTCATAGGTGGACAAAACTATGTTCACGGAACCAAGCGCGTAGGGCCATGGGAGTGCATGGGCAATGTGGTCGATCAAGCGGTTGGCGTCAAGCATGGCTAGGCATGGGCGCTGGAGTTAACATGAGGCGAGGCGCTGATCATGCAAGAAATTATGCCATGACTGCCGCGGCGGAAACGCATGATGAGCGAATTTTGGGTTTGTTTTCGATTTTTTCTTATTTTCTTTCTTTTTTTTTCACTTTTATAAAAGGAAAGATATAATTGAGTGTAGAAATTTTGAAATCCATTTAAATGTTTCCAAATTTCTTCTCAAAATTTATTTATTTTTTGCCCATATTGTGGATCTATAAAACCCCTTGGGGTCAAGTACGCTTTTCTCCCATATGCTCTAATATTCTTCTTACTGGATGAGAAATTATCTTGCAAAAGTTCAAGGGCTAAGGATAATAATTTTTTTTCCTTTTGTCGAAAAGGGTCTGACTTTCTTCTACAGAGAAAGTTATTTGCTTTGTTGATTAAGGCTCATAGTTCATACGGTGAGACTCTGATTTTCCCTTGAAAGAGGTGTCAACTGTCCTCGCCGGACCGACCGAGTTTGGATGTGATCAAGGCCCATTGTTCATACGGTGAGACTCCAATTTTTTCTCGAAGAAAGCGTCCTCGCCGACCGATCGGGTTTGAAGGCGATCAAGTCCCGCAGTTCATACGACGAGGCTCCAGTTTTTGTTTGAAAGAGGCGTCAACTGTCCTCGTCGGACCTACTGGGTTTGGAGGCGATCAAGGCCCGTAGTTTATACGGCGAGGCTCCAATTTTTTTGTGAAAGAGGCGTCAACTGTCCTCGTCGAACTGACCGAATTTGGAGGCGATTAAGGCCCGTAATTCATAAGGTGAGGCTCCGATTTTCCCTTGAAAGAGGCAATTGGTCGGATCGAGTTTAGACCATCAAGCCCGTAGAATTCATATGGCGGCGATATTTCTATTTTGAAAGAGGCGCCAACCGTTCTCATCGACAAGGTTTGAGGCGATCAAGACCTGTAGTTCATACGACGAGGCTCCGATTTTTTCTTAAAAGAGGCGTCAATTGTCCTCGTCAGACCGATCGGGTTTGGAGGTGATCAAGACTAGTAGTTCATATAGCAAGGCTCTGATTTTCTCTTGAAAGAGGCGCCAACTGTCCTTGTCGGACCGACCGGAGGATCAAGACCCGTAGTTCATAGAAAATTGATTTTCTTGAAAATCTAATAGATGGTTCAACATTGACAACAAGGTAGTGGGGAAGCATTGATTTAGAACCATTCTAAAAAACTTAGAAATTCTGGAAAAGAATTTCAGAGTGTCATGTTTTATGCTGTTACTTGATGACGTTGACTTGTATGAAAGAAGTTAAAAGAATTAGTGAAATATTTTTTACCCATCCGAGGTTGTTTGTTAAAGTGTTACTTGATGACATTAACATGTATGGAAGAGGTTGAATCGAATCCGCTAAGGATTTTTGACCCATCCGAGGTTATTTGTCAAAATATTACTTAATGACATTAACATGTATGGAAGAAGTTAAATCGAATCCGCTGATGATTTTTGACCCATCCGAGATTGTTTGTCAAAGTGTTACTTGATGACATTAACCTGTATGGAAGGGGTCAAATCAAATCCGTCAAGGATTTTTGAACTATCTGAGATTGTTTATCAAAGTGTTACTTGATGACATTAACCTATATGGAAGGGGTCGAATCAAATCCACTAAGAATTTTTAACCCATATGAGATTATTTGTCAAAGTGTTACTTGATAACATTAACTGTGGAAAAGATCGAATCAAATCGTGAAAGATTTTTTACCCGAGGTTGTTTGTCGAAGTGTTCGTTGATGACATTAACCTGTATGAAAAGGGGTCGAACTGAATCCGCCAAAGATTTTTGTCCCATCCTAGGTTGTTTGTTAGAGTTTTACTCAGTGAGATTTAACCTATGTAGAAGAGATTTTTAACTCTCATCCGAGGTTATTTTGGTATAACGTTAACCTGTGTGAAAGAGGTTAAACATTTTGATTCTTCTCAGATTATCTGTCAAAGTATTACTCGGTGACGCTAACCTGTGTGGAGTAGATACAAAGTTATGACTTATTCGAGTTTGTTTATTAGAGTGTTACTTGATGACGTTAACTTGAGTGGAGTAGGTACAAAATTATGACCTATCCGAGGTTGTTTGTCAAAGTGTTACTTGGTGACATTTAATTTGTGTGGAGGAAGTCAAATTAAAAACATCCGCTTGAGGTTGTAGCCAAAGTTGCTCCTTTATCTTTGCCTTTTTCATGAGTATTATTGACTTGTTTCTCGAACTGATAACAAATTAGATATCCAGAATATTGATTTGGATGATCTTTTGAGATTAAGAGTTGCTCCCAACCTCCAACAAAAGCTGAAGGATCGAAGCTTGATGAATCTTTATTCTTCTTATGTGTTCCTCGAGCGTAAGATTTTCTTCACCATATAGGTGATACTGTTCCGAACATAAAGTCAGATTGTTAACCATCGTAAAGATGTAAAGGGAATATTTTCGACAAACGATGTCAAACTATTGCGTGCTAGAAAACCAATTGCTGTAGAATAAAACTTTACGTCATAACTTTATTGAAAAATCCAGCACACACACACATAGATATTTGAAGAGAAAACAAGAAACTCTAGGATTTTTATTTGGAAAAATCCTAGAAATAGGGGGAAAAAATCACGGGCCCTAACCCAGTAAAAATATTTCACTATATATCTGTTTTGAACTACAAAGTTTAAATTTTCCTGATAACGGGATTACAAAGTTGTATGTGAGAAAGCCTGATAATGGAAATTCCAGAATTATGTGACAATAGCTATGCAGTGATAATTGAGTTGTAGTAGTTATTGGTGGCAGACGCCGATAGTGAATGACGGCTATCAGTGATAATCTGACGACTGTCGAGTGGTGGCAACTGGAGGTGGTAACCGGTGCGGCGACCGACGGTGACAAATCAATAGTGGCTAACGGTGGAGGCCAACGGTGGTTGGCGGTGACAACTGGCGACGGTGGTCAGCGGTAGTGACCGGTGACGGTGGTCGGTGACGGTGGTCGATAGCGGTGGTCAGCGGCGATGATCGACGACTGTGGTCGATGGCGGCGAGGACCGACGGTGGTCGACGGCGGTGAGGACCGGAGGCAATGCTCGGCGGTGGTCGGCGGCGATGACGGACGACGGTGGTTGGTGATGGTGACCCACAACGGTGGTCGGTGGCGGTGAATGATGGCGGTGGTCGATGACAATGATGATCAGATGGCGGCGGGCGTCAGCCGAGTGGTGACACAATTTCTTCAACATTAGAGCTCTCTCTTCTCTTTAGCTTTCGGAGCTCCCTCATATAGAGAATGACGGATAATTTATAGATTAGAGGAGTGACATTTCTGTAAATACATGCAATATCCAAACCACTCCATCAGACGGCTCAAAATCATTTCCTTGATCATCTGATGTATTTTAAATATTTAAATGCTCAAATGAAGTCAAGATTATGAGATCTTGGGCTTGTTAGATCCGGCTCGTCAAGACGCTCGATTTGACTATAAACACTCCATATTTAGGAGCTGGCTGATATTCCAAAGTTTTCAACTATATTTTAAGTGCTCAATTTGGCTTAATCAATCGACAGCTGACCAAGTAAAATTTTATTATTATTGTTATTATTATTATTATTATTATTATTATTATTATTATTATTATTATATTATTATTATTATTATTATTATTATTATTATTATTATTGTTATTATTATTATTATTATTATTATATTATTATTATTATTATTATTATTATTATTATTATTATTATTATTGCTAAATTTATATAAAATTTTATGACATCTGATCATGAATCAAGCATTCATAAATAACACTCAACAAATAGTCTAATTAATATAATAAATAATTCATTAATTTTATAGAATGTAAGTATTTAAATTGAATAAAATTTTATGGCTATGTATAAAAAAAGCATATAAAATAATTTCATTGAATTTTTTCAAAAAAAAATCTATTTATTTGTACTGATTTTAGTAGAATGAGTATAAACTGTACATTTCTTCAACATATTTAATCGATGACTAAACTTTTGTCATCGGGTGCGGACTTAAGATCATTCACGTTTTTATTTTTATTTTTATTTATTTATTTTTTTCGGCAAATTGCAACCTTAGTGCAGCAAAATAATATGTTTTCTAGACATGGTTCTGCAAAACATTACTTGGAGGCATAAATAAAAAAAGTTACACCTATAAAAAAATAAAAAATATTTATAAATCAATCATCTAATAAATATGTATTTATAATTTTGTCACTCTCTCATATTTTTTTTAAAATTATTAGACTCATGTATTTGCTTTGTTGAGAATTTTACAAAAATAAAAAATATATATTAAACTTTTGTTATGAATTTTAATATTTAAAAGTAATTTGAAAAATTAAATTGAAGATGATTAATTTGTAAATATAAAAAATAGATAGATTGTGAATGTAAAAGCCCCCAAAAAAATAATTATACAAAAACACTGCTTTTGTGGCCGACCATCGTTTGGGATCATTTTTAAACCGTTTTTAATTGAAAAAAGCAGTCATAAAATTTATCAATTTAGATGGCAACTTTATTTTTTTATATTTTGCACCCGAATATAATATATATATATATATATATATATATATATATATATATATATATATATATATATATATATATATATATATATATATATATATATATAGTTTTAAAGAGCGTAATAGAAATTGAGATTGTGAAAATAATTTTGAATACAAAAAACAAAAAATCGTAATTATCTATCTCTAAACTAAACTAAAGTGCACTATTTTGTCCAAAAACTAAACAATAATTATTCGTATTTTTTTTTTCATAGAATCTACCATTATTACGCCTAAATAAACTAAAACCTATTCAATGCAGTTATACTCAGACCAAAATAAGTAATAAATTAATTGAAAAATAAAATAAAATAAATAAAAATAAAACAAATTAATTAATCGACTTACTCCACTCTCTATATAACCCATTCAATGCGGTTATACACACACCAAAATAAGTAACAAACAATGGAAACTTATCTTCTTCATCTTCACCATAGATCAGCTGGTTTTATCTCTTTCCCACTGAGGCGGCGGATACTCCTTCCGACGACTACACCGTCACCACGACGACGAAATCCTTCTGTATTAGCGACGAGAAGCTTGAACAACCCCGAAGCTGGCGGCCGAGGAGTAGAGCCGAAACCGGCTTCGACCTCATCGGCGTTAGAGAAGACGGTCTACGAGGACAACTGGTTCGACTGCCTTGCTATCAACTACATGTCAAGCAGTATTCAAGCCACTTTAGGTGCTGATCAGATAAGTCTTATTCTATTGTTTCGTGGTTGTTTCTTTTTCTTATATTAAAAGGTTGAAATTGTTATATATAATAATTAATTCGGAGGGATGAAGATAAAGAATAAGAAAGGGTACGAGGGTCTGGTGGAGGCGACGGCCATCATTTCAAGAAGGCATGGGGCCATGGAGCAGCAGGAGATAGTCACTGAAGCTCTCAAGAAGGCTTTTCCTGGGTTTTTCTTGTCCATGGCAAGTTCTCTTAATTTTCTTGCACTCTCTCTCTCTCTCTCTCTCTCTCTCTCTCTCTCTCTCTATTATAAAAAATTTTTATGCTAATAAATAAAAAATTAAATAGAGTCTATGTTCTAAACCCCATATATTATTTAGATTATTTTTATGAAAAAATATCTATAATTTTTTTTTGAGAATATGTTAATTAAAAATTTTCTTCAGACGTAAAAATGATGGGTCTGCTTGTACACATCTTGTGTGCTTCTCTCTCTCTCAATAATATTCTTCTGATGAATTTGAAAGTTAAACTAAAACAGATGTTAATAATAATTAT
>CM038221.1:62757964-62859308 GCA_021442155.1 Cymbidium sinense
AATTCAGTATATTAAGATCATTTTTTATACATCTTAACCAAGTATTTTTTAGGTCTACCTCTACCTTTCTTAACATAAGGCAAATCTAATACATCTACTCTCTAAGTCGGGTCATCGGACGGTACGCTTTATGTGGCCAAACCATCTAAGGACTCTCCCTAATCTTATCTACCAGCTACTCCAACTTTTTCCCGAACATACTCATTTTGCATTCTATCTCTAAGGGTAAAGCCACTCATCCACTGAGCATCCTCATCTCTGTAACACTTAACTTAGTCTTATGTTTCTCTTTTATTGGCCAACATTCACCCATAAGTCATTGCGGTCTTACCACCATCTTACAAAATTTTCCCTTAAGTTTAAGTGGAACTTTTCTATCACATAATAGGCCAGATGCATTCCTCCACTTCAACCATCCAACTTGAATTCTACTAATAACATCTCCATCTATTTCACCATCATTCTGAACAATAGAGCCTAAATATCTAAATTGCTCACTCTTAGTAATGACTTGATCACCTAAAGTCACAACACTACCACTAAAACTTCTACAACTAAAATTACACTCCATATATTCAGTTTTAGATCTACTTAAATGAAAACCTTTAGACTCTAAAGTTGACCTCCATAATTCAAGTTTGTTGGACTCCCTCTCTAGTCTTATCAACAAGAAGAATGTCATCAGCGAAAAGCATACACCAAGGTACATCTTCTTGTAAATGCCTCGTAAGAACATCCATAACTAAAGTAAAAAGATAAGGGCTTAATGTTGATCCTTGATGTAATCCAACTGAAATAGGAAAATATTTTGTCAATCCTCCTTGTGTTTGGACACAAATAACGGCTCTAGTATACATATCCTTAATGACTTGAATATAACCAATATTAACTTCTTTCTGTTCTAGAACTCTCCAAAGAACATCTCTTGAGACTTTATCATAAGCTTTCTCTAAATCAATAAATATCATATGTAGATCCTTCTTATTTTCTCTATGCTTCTTCATCAAACCTCTTAAGCATGAAACAAAACTGATTGTGAGAAACTTCTGTATCACATCGTAACCTATGCTCAATTACTCTCTCCCATAATTTTAATGTATGGCACATTAACTTAATTCCTCTATAATTTGCACACTCTTGTGCATCACCTTTATTCTTAAATATAGGATCCAACAAACTCTTTCTCCACTCATCTGGCATCTTTTTAGTCTTTAAAATAACATTAAAAAGATTTGTAAGCCAAGAAATTCCTTGATCTCCTAAACATTTTCACACTTCTATTGGAATATTATCCGGTCCTACTACTTTTCCACATTTAATTTTCTTTAAAGCTTCACTAACTTCGATTTACTAATCTGACGATAAAATGAAATTCTATTTTGTTTAGGGTATTAAGGTTGCTAAAATCAATCGTACTTTCAGATTCTTCATTGAAAAGTTTATTAAAATACCTCATCCACCTATTTTCAATATCTTTTTCTAAGAAAAGTACTTTATTATTTTCATCCTTAATACCCTTCACCTGAACTATGTCTTTACTTCTTCTCTTTGGTTGGCTAACTTATACATACATGTTTCACTTTCTTTAGTATCTAATCTATTGTATAAATCACTAAAAGCTAAATTTTTTTGCATCATATATTGCTTTCTTAGAATCTCTACAGGCCACTTTATATCTTTCCCAATTCTCGAGTTTTTACATCTAAACCAAGTTTTATAACAATGCTTCTTATTTCTTATCTTTTCTTGCACACTCTGACTCCACCACCAACTATTCTTATTAAAGAAGCTTTTCCTTTTGATTCATAAGCACATCTTTAGCAACTTGCTTAATTTCACTTGATATTTTTTTCCACATAACGTTAGCTTCCTTATGAACATCCCAAACTCTAATTTCTTGTAGCTTGCTCTTAAAAAATTTTTTATTTGTGTTCTTTAAGTGTCCCCATCTAATCCTAGGACAATAATTTAGTTTATTTTTTCTCTTACAACCTTTCATCTTAAAATCTAAAACTAATAGCCGATGTTGGGTACTTAAAATTTCACTTGAAATGACCTTACAATCTTTACAATTTAAACGATCTATTTTTCTTATCAAAAAATAATCAATCGTGTTTTCTAGATCCATTTTATAAGTAATAATATGTTCATCTCTTTTCTTAAATAAAGTATTAGCAACTACAAAATCATAAGCTAAGGCAAAATCTAATATAGTACTACCTTCTTCATTAGTCATTCCAAATCCATAACTACTATGAATGCTTTTAAAATCTTCTATCACTCTACCAAATATGTCCATTTAAATCTCCCCCAATAAATACTTTTTCTTCAAGAGGTATCTTTTGTATTAATTCCTCTAATTCATTCCAAAATGTTTCTTTTGAGCATACCTCCAAACCTACTTGAGGAGCATAGACACTTATAACATTGATAATCTTAGTATCAACAATAATCTTTAAAGCTATAATTCTATCTCCACATCTATTAATACTTATAACATTATCCTTCAAACTTTTATCTATAATCACACCTACACCATTTCTAGTTCGACTTTTACCTGAATACCAAAGTTTAAAACCTAAACTATCAATCTCCTTAGCCTTCTCACCAACCCATTTAGTTTCTTGAACACATAAAATATTTATCTTCTATGAACCATAATATCTATTAATTCCATTAATTTACATAAGAGTACTATATTCCAAGATCCTAACCTAATTCTAGTTTCATGGATTAACTTCTACTATGATCCATAATGTGGGAACCCTTGCTTATTTAACAGTACTAAGGGTGTCAATTGGATTGGGTGGGTTGGTCGACCACTGACGACCAATAAAGTTGACCAACCCGACCGATTTGGAAATGGGTCAAAACTTCAACCCGAACCGATTTCAACGATTGACCAACGACCCACCGATTTGGTCAATTTTGACAATTTTTGGTCGATTTGTCAATTCGGTTGGCGGTCAAATGGGTCAATTTGGTTGGAGGGTCCAACCCGACTGAAAAATTTTGGTCAATTTCTTCAACCCGAACCCGAAAATTTTTGGGTCAACCAAACCCAAATTTTTGAGTGGGTTCGTGTCGGTTATCGAGCGGTCAATTTTGACACCCTAAGCGTACCCGTGCTTTAGCACATTTTTTCTGTATTCAAGTCATACGCGTTGCTTCAGGGGCTAGCATTAACACAATGATTTAAAGGATTCATGTCATGATTATTTCGACAAATTTACTGTTGTCGTACCTAGCAACCCTCCACTTTTTGCATCCGGACTTGGGATCGACAAATTTTTTCTTGAACACTATTAAAATTAAATTTCTTTTTGTAACTTATATTGTGATTACTTCATCTTGTTTCAAAATTATTAATGAAAGTAATTTTGGAAAGAAAAACATTAGCATTAACATTGTTATAATTAGGTTGAATTTTGTTCAAGCTTTGCTATTTTCAAATGTTATGTCCTTTGATTGTTGTCATCACTTAAATTTAAAAGTATTTACATCATTTTAATATATTTGAATCATAATTGTGTAAGATTTTTCCACAAAAAATATTGTCTTGAAATTTAAATTTATATGCTACATTTGATGTCTTGTTAATCAATTATAGCATTTTTTTCATTTGATTTATATTAAAATAAAATCATATTTGTGTGGGAGGTTGAAATCATTTGATTTATAGTACTATTTAGGGTGTCGATTGATATAAATTTCTGATTATTTATATAATTTTTTTTGCAAGAATGAATAGAGAATTTGTTTTGTTGATTCTTTTCTATGGAGACGAACTGAGTATCGATGAACAATTCAGTCCAAGTTATGTGGGAGGTCGAAATCGTCAGTTAAGGTTCTGCGTCATAGCACCTTGCTGGAATTGAAGCAACAGATTATGAGAACCTTGCACATTGATTCAGAGCATCACACAATAACTATTATAGGTCATTATCCGGTGGGTAACAGATTTATATCGTCTGTAATATCTGATGATGACGTTTGCAAAGTTACACTGGACGAAGCTTCCCATTAGATGTTAGTGTTGTATGTCGAAGTGGAGGATGCTAATGTTGCATCCACATCAGCTGATCCGGTAATAAGATCATTAGACATACCATTGACGCATAATCCAGACATACTCGCACATGCACCTCTGGCGACACAGCGTAGCTTTTCTGAGTTGATTCTCAGGTAATATCTTATCAACCTTTCCATGTTTACACTTGTAATAATTAATATGATAGTTTGTCATCCAACTTATGAGTTTTGTGGTAGTGATGATGTTGTCTATCGTTCAGAGGAATCGTATGTGCCTCAGAGTGTTGTAGGCGAAGATGAGTATCAAACAATGAGCAGTGGTTCAAGTAGTGAGTCTGAGCAGGATATTAGTGATAATGACTTTTCACTCGGGGTAGAAGCCACTGTGCTTGGGAATCCAGACAATCATGATCTTCTTAAAAATCACTCACTTCAAAATATTAGCAGTGAGAGTCATATGTTGTCCACAAATGAGTATGTCCGGATGTGTCAAAATACGAGAGAGTGGGACAACGATATATACTTTGACGGTCCATCTAACAAAACTGTCCTAATAGATGATATTGAAATCCCAAGTGACCTTGTCGAAGGTATGTGTTTCGTAAGTGAGCAGTCCAATTTGCTATTGTTGGGTGATGCATAGTAAATAATGTTCAATTCCAAACAATTACCTCTAACCAAAAGAACTACTTGGTTGTATGCGTACAACATGACAGTTCTACAAGACCATGTAAGTGGCATTTGCATTGTAGCAGCAGCAGATGCTTAGGGGGTGCTTGGAGAATATCAAGAGTTAGTGAAAACCATAGATGTATCATAGTGCAGCCGGTCATCGGCAGTGTAGTTTTAAATTCATAGCTTACTTTATTATACCTGTGATCAGACATTAGATAGATCTAAAACCTAGGGAGATTATAGGTAGAATGGAGTCAAAATTTAATTTTAAAGTTTCGTACATGAAGGCTTGGGATGCAAGGCGTAAGGCAATAAAATAATATTTGAGAGCTGGGAAGAGTCTTACAAGACTCTAAGTCTTTATATGGAATCAGTTTGCAGTACTTTACATGGTACAATCTACATAATTTAGTCTAGTAGTATATAGCACTTCTAGAGACTTTTTTGGGGAACTTGGTCCTTCAATCATGGGATGGAGTAGCTATTGACCAGTGCTGAGCTTAGACGGTACTATTTTGTTAGGAAAGTATTGGTACATTATTAACTATTGTTGGAATCGATGAAAATAATGGGTTGTTCCACTAGCCTTTGCTATTGTGGAGTTCGAGTCGATTGATTCTTGGTTGTGGTTCTTAATATGCTTACATGATATGTTGCCCGTTGTCTCTACTAGACGTGATCTGTGCATAATATCTGATAAACATGCTGGTTTTTTACGTGGATGTAGAGAAGTGTTTCCATGGGCAGCTCACAGACATTGCTTGCGTCATTTGCGTGAAAATTTTAAAAAGGTAATACGTAGATTGGGGATTGGTGATGTTGAATTTCTTTGCCAGAAGATGTATATGGCAAGAAATACTGATGATATCAGTCAGTTCAATCGTTTAATTTTAGATATTAAAAATGTGAAAGAAGAAGCTCACAGATGGCTTGTAGAGCGCGACCCTGTTAAATAGTCACTTGTGCACGATGGTGGTATGCATTATGGGACAATGATGACTAATGCATTTGAGTGTTTTAATGGTGTCCTTAAATGGGCTCATGGTTTATCGATTCAGGCTCTAATCACTGCTATCTACTACAACTTAGTAACTTTGTTCATGAAAAGGCTAGCCACTGCAACTTAAAAGAGCATTCAACTCGATAAGATTGATCTTCAAAGAGCATTCAACTCGATAAATCGCAATACAGTTATTCTCAAGCTTCTTCAAAAAGGTTTCCCCAAAACTTTTGTGGAGTGGGTGGAAGCTTGCATTTCTGACATTCCCTTCTCAATTGTTCTAAATGGCCAAATCGAAGGATATTTTCAATCATCAAATGGTCTGAGGCAAGGTTGCCCACTCTCCCCTTCCTTTTCACCATCATTATGGATATCTTCTCTTGCATCCTGGATAAGATAGTGGATGATCAATTATTCAGATCAATTACCAATGGTAATATTTCAATCTCTCATCTCTTATTTGCTGATGATATTCTTGTGGCAGGTGAAGTGGATCCTCAAACAGCCACATCATTAAATAGGGCCTTGAGCATGCTTTAGAACCTTACTGGGTTGGAGGTAAACCGACAAAAATCTCATATATGCTTCTCAAAATGTTCTAAATCCTCCATACATTTCCATTCCTTGCTGAATATTAAACTTGGAACCTTCCCCTTCAAATATTTGGGGCTCCCTCTGGTTACTGGGCAACTAAAAACCACTCATTATACAGTCCTTCTTGATAGACTAATGATATGGTTAGCTGGTTGAAAATCTAAATGGCTATCATATGGTGGACGACTTTAGCTCATTAGATCCTAAATTAATGACCTCCTAACTTATTGGTTTAGAGCTCAATCCCTCCCAAAATGTATCATTCAAAAAATTAAAGCTATCACTGCAAACTACTTTTATCATGGAGAAGTAATTAGAAAATTACACCCTATCGTACTGAACAACCTTACCGGGGATAGAGGAGGCCGATTGACCTCCTCTAGCTCTCTTAATTTCATATGCAAAGCAAAGATTCTATGGAAAGTGCTAAACAATTCCTCTAGCTTTGCTACTTGACTAGAAATAAGTATGGTACTATATGGCAAACAACACCCAAAAAATCTGCACTTTGGAGAGAGCTTCAGCTGTATGCCTCCAAAGTCAAAAGGGAGATTAGGTATTCTGTGGGAGATGGCAGTTTTTTCTCCCTTTTTTTTGGTCCATGGTGTGATGGTTCATCAATTCTAGAAATATGCGAAGCCGACTGTTTTGATCTGCTTGATAAGCCTGTAAACTCCACTCTCAGTGTCCTTATTAGAAATGGTGAATGGTTAATCCCTTCTGCCTTCTCCAACCGTTTTCCTTCTTGCTCTCTTTCCATCAAAAATGCTAAGCAAAAGAGGCATTAGAGTTACCCTTGCTTGTCCTCTCTGTCACTCTGAGAATGAATCCCACTCTCGCCTATTTTTTGGATGTCCTTACTCATTTAAAATTATATGAGCTCTTTTGCCTAATGGGAGTTTTTTTCTCTATCAACCTACCCTCAATACAATTCTTACGGACTCATCTCTTATAACTCACTCTGCACTTAAAAGGCTCTACTTACTTATTGTCGCAGTGACGGTTTATTCCATTTGGGTTGAGAGGAATAAACGTTGCTTCTCTAATACAAGAAATTCCATTGAAGCTATATCCTCAAACATCAAAATCAGAGTGACACTTAAATTAAGCTGTTGGACTATTAAAGAAAAATGGCCTAGACCGGTTCTTGACACCTTTAACAGGTGGATTAGCTATGGCAAATCAATCCATATGGATCGTCCTCCCTAAATTATATCACATAGCAAGTTTTTGGTTGGTCTCTATTTATTTCATATGATTCCTCTATCATTTTTTCTGACTTATGCTGAAATGATCTATGGTTGTTGGAATTCGGGGGAGCACTGCCTACCTCCGATTTTTGGTTTGATTGTTGATATGGACAAAAAGGATGCGGGCTTTTCTTATATAACCTGTGAACAAGTTGATATGGCTCGGTTTTTCCTTGGTTTTCTGAATCAACGATATAGGAATTTACCTGGTTTTTCTGTTCTGTTTCTCGGGATTCAAATTGGATTCAATTGGGCAATGATGAGGACATTGTTACTTACAACTCTATCGGCTAATTTTCATGGTTATTGTCGATGTTGCTTGCTGCTGTTATTTGCTCCTTCTTGGCTGACTACTAGCTGCAACCCGGATCAGGGTCGGACAGATATCTCATCCTTAACTGGACTTCTAGTTTAACATCTCCTGGGAGTATTATGTTCTGTTTTTTTTCCTCTGATATTTGTTTTACTGCTGATCGGAAAACTCTCTCTCTTGCGGATGGATTATTGTGGAATCTATGAAGGTTCATCTTATATTCCGAAACCCCGACCCTGAGACGTTGGACGGCAGCATGTTAGCCGTTGGAAGTAGTTTTTGGCTAGATAGCTATCTTGTCCTAGTATTTTGGTGCTGTTTTTGCCATTTAAAAAATTGTCCGTGAGCCCTATGCTAACTATCCACCCATTCTAGCTCTGAACTGAATGTTTCTTTTTTCCTTGGTGTTTAAGCCTCTGGGCTGTGTTTTTTTCTCTACCCTTAGACTTTCTGTTTTCAAAAAACAAAAAAATAAAATAAAAATTTCCAAGTTAGTTTCAGGATTTTGAGCATCAGCTGGGAAAGTAACGGTCATGTTGGGGGTAGGAGAACGAATGATTTGCTGGGATGGTTACTTTACTCCATATTTCTGTTATTTCAGTTAATTGTAATTCGATTATTTTCTTTTTGTTGTTGTTGGTGGTCCAAAAAGTTTGTTAGGTGGTTATGGGAAATTAGGAGATAAAACAGGTGTTAAGAATTAATAGGAAATTATGTATATATATATATATATATATATATATATATATATATATATATATATATATATATATATATATATATATATATATATATATATATATATATAATCATCATAATACAAATATGATATTACGTGATGAGAGAGCTACATCATTTTATTTTATTTTTTGCTTAATTGGTCACAACGTCTCTGAAGTGTAAAAATAATACATATATAATTTTATGTGATAAGAGAGCCATCGTATTTTCTTTTGCATAATTATAAGATATATATATATATATATATATATATATATATATATATATATATATATATATATATGATTTTATATGGTGAGAAAGCCACCTCATTTTATTTTTGGCATAATTGATCACAACGTCTCTGAAGCGTATCAATAATACATATATGATATTACGTGGTGAGAGAGCCACCTCATTTTATTTTTTGCATAATTGGTCACAATATCACTAATGCGTATTAACAATACATATATGATTTTACGTGATAAGAGAGCCACCTCATTTTATTTTTTTGCATAATTGGTCACAATGTCTTTGATGCGTATCAGCAATACATATTTTATTTTATGTGGTGAGAGAGCTACATCATTTTATTTTTTGCATAATTTGTCATAATGTCTCTGATGCATATCAGCAATACATATTTGATTTTATGTGGTGAGATAGCTACATCATTTTATTTTTTGCATAATTTATCACAATGTCTCTGATGCGTATCAACAATACATATATTATTTTACGTGGGGAGAGAGCCACCACATTTTATTTTTTTGCATAATTGGTTACAATATCTCTGATACGTATCAACAATACATATTTGATTTTATGTGGTGAGAGAGCCGCATCATTTTATTTTTTGCATAATTGATCATAATTTCTCTGAAATGTATCAGCAATATGTATATGATTTTTATGTGATGAAAGAGTCACCTCATTTTATTTTTTGCATAATTGGTCACAATGTCTCTGATATATCAGCAATACATATATGATTTTACGTGGTGAGAGCCACATCATTTTATTTTTTGCATAATTAATCACAATTTCT
The DNA here is from genome assembly GCA_021442155.1 of Cymbidium sinense. NCBI lineage: Eukaryota > Viridiplantae > Streptophyta > Magnoliopsida > Asparagales > Orchidaceae > Cymbidium > Cymbidium sinense. Next base: position 62,767,600 of record CM038221.1, read on the forward strand.
TTGAAGCATATCAGCAATACATATGTGATTTTACTGAATGAGAGAACCACCACATTTTATTTTTAGCATAATTGGTTACAACATGCCTTATTATGCATATCAGCAATACATATATGATTTTAAATAGTGAGAGAACCACCTCATTTTATTTTTTACATAATTATTCACAACATCTCTGATACTTATCAGCATATATATGATTTTATGTGGTAAAAAAATCACCTCATTTTATTTTTTTCATAATTGGTCACAACTTCTCTGACGCATATTTGCATTATATTCACATATGCTTTATTTATTATTTTGTCCCTTGCACTTGCAAATAAATTATTGAGCAAATCCTTTCTCGACATAAAATTTTAAAAACTAATTCAATTAATTTTATACTTTAACCAATCAGACTATACACAATAATTCTCTATTACATTTTGCATGAGATGATGATGTATTAGTCAATAAAATCTCTAATTATGAGATCGATATTCGAAACTTGTGATTTTCATAAACTTATAATTTATTTATTTAACAACTTCAATAAAAAAATCTCTTTCATATTTTTTATGTGTGTCTTAGCTTTAAATATAAAGTAACAAATATTTGACAATAAAACTATTGAATATGGGGGGAAAGATTTACAATTTATTTGGTCATTCTTGTTATAAGGAGCTTTTAAAAAAAAAGACATGAAAACCTCAGTAGGACATCAATAGTTGATAGACATTATATATTTTTTAGAAATCATATGATAACTATCTCTCATGAATTAAAAATATCAGATAGATGACAATCAAAAATGTGCTTAAACGTTCTATTTTTAAAAGAAGAGTTTAAATATAGTTTAAATCTTGCTGGAATCATCTTCGAACTTTATTTGAATTATGTTCGCATCAATTTAACATTACCTCGGCCTCCTCATCATATATATATATATATATGTCTTTGTATATATGAAAATTCGCCACCAACCTCTCACATTGAGAGAGTATGATTATAGTGTTGGTAAAATTTTCAGAAGGCAGATGAGATAGTAGATAAGACACTACCTAGAGATTTTGCTCTCATTGTATAAGGACTTTATATCTTGTTCCAGGTTTCCTATAGGCACAAGCACCTATAGTTAATTACCCCTCCCAATATTGAGAGAGAACTTTCGATTAAGGCTAGTTGTTAGATCGCAGAATGTGTAGTGTATAGTAGCAGTATGTAGAGTTTTAGAATTTAGAATTTGGAATTTATGAAATTCATCATTATTGGCTTAAAGAGGATGGTTGGGGGAATGATGATGTGCCCAATCTAGATCCCATGGTTCCGTCATCCTGGATTGTTGTGGTCCCTAGTCTACTTAGTCAGAGGAGGTAGTTGACCCAACCTAACCGTAGGATCCTTATCGTGATCATGGGTTTGCGTCAAGTAATCACTTATGACTGGGTGTTTTCTAAAGAGATAATTATAGTCTACCAGAGGCATTTTTTTTATCATGTACCTATGATTCACATCTTAAGTATTAGCATACAACTGATCATGATTGTAATATAATGGTGTCATTTGGCGGCAACCACCTCATCAGAGGACTCTGGTTGTAACTGCATCACATGTGGAGCCTACTGGCCAAACCACATTGTGGTGTTTATTTTTGGAGATGTGGGACACCATACAGATCTTAGGGGGTACTTATTGAAGTGAATGGGTACGACATTAAGGAATGATGTACTATCTCAAAAGATAAAAATCACCACCCTATAATGAACCTAAACACCTAATAAGGACTCCTAAGGTATAATGGGTCTTCGAATATACCAGAGATCTTTTCTCTACTTTATATGAAAAAGTAAAGTAGGGTTTATTTTACCCGGGTTCATTAAGTTCCCTATGGAGGCAAGCCCTCATAGTTAATTACATCCTAATGAATGAGAATTTGAAGAATACTCTCGATTAAAGTAGACAAGTAGGGTCTCCAAAGACTTCAAGGTTAAGACTTTCAAAGGATTGGCTATTTTAGAAAACAAAATGGGACAGATCATGGAGAAGACTTATTTTTGGAATCCAAAGGGAGAAAGTAGGAAATGCTCATGATACTAGGAAGCTAGTGAGCATTTTGATCTACCCTATAATTGGGCTTTATATTTTTGAAATTGAAGAGTGTTGATTATTTGAGTTGACATTTTATTAGATTGCTAAGGCTTATAATTCCACAACATAAGATTCTGGAAATGCCTAAGAGGTGAGGATTTACGCTTGTAGCCCACAAAGGGAAACAACAACCTTAGATCCTAAATATAGGGAGCTTTGACGAGGGCCAAAGCACGACCTAAATCTAAGGCAAAAATATGTATATGATTTACCTCCATAAGAGAGATTAAATCACCCGACTGCTAGACTTATTACCGCTTGGAGTGGCAGCCATCTAACTCCTCATATGCTTTAAATCCATATAGGAGAGTCTTATGCTTTGCAAATAGCTAGGTTGTTGTTTATTTAGAAAGGAGACTAAGTCCTTAAACTCACTCTCTAAGAGAATAGTGCATGAGTGAATGAATTCAAGACTCAATCTAATGCAAATTTGATCAAATTTATTTGATTCTTTTGAACTCTTTGTTTTTACACAAGCTATGGAATTTTGTATGCCTAAATGTATGAGAACTTGATTATGGGCCAAATAAAGAGAGAAAGGGGTGTTCTTCCATCAAAGGCTCTCACAGGTTAAGCCTTCATTCTCTTGCAAAGATGAAAGCCCCCTCTTAACAAGAGTGGAAGAATATGACATGCATAATATTATACATTCATTCATCCAGCTAAGGGGTTGCTAAAAATTTTATTATCTTGATTTAATTCCTAGGCTTTTATGTGAGGTTATGAGTTATTTTAAATTTTAGTTATGAGTTGTTAATTGGGGTAGAAAAATTAATTTCATCCTTAGAGCCTATCGCATCCAGGCCACACATTTAAGCATTAATCATAAAGAAACTATGAAAAGTATGATGTTCTAATGCGACATCTAAACACAACATCAAATAATTTTATAGACTAGTATAAAAGAATAAAAGGCCAGTGCGATCGGGTTCCGTCGTACACCCCGAGAAGAGAAAAAAAATATGGGTAGCCGAGCTTTACCCTTATACAACCTGGATTACAAAAAATAATACATGCTATGGGGGTCTTCTTTTCCACATTTCTTCCTTCTCTTTCTTTTGATTTGATTTTCTCTAAAGGCATCACAGGGCACCCTAGGGACTAAGCCTTCTAGCCACTGCTCATCATATTCCCCCATAACACTAATCCTAATTCCTAACACAAAATTACATCAAAAATAGGAAAAGTAAATCTAGCTACACCTGCAAAATAAATGTTAGCTAAACACACCATATAATCCCCTGGTTAAATGAATAATTTGGACTTAGCACCCCACACATGGGTAACCAAGTCCACCTGTCCTAATATGAGTTACGCTTAGGGGCTAAGCAACCTGCACAACAAACTCATTTATATTTTTATTACAGTGGCCCCTTAAGCATAACCCCCTGCAAAAAATATGAATAAGATAATAACGGCCTAACATCCAGTCTACGAAACATACACCCTAACATCCAGTCTAAAATATTATATCACAAAATAAAATACAACATCATACATACAATGCCCTAACTTAGCACTAGAAGTGGTGACTTAGTATTCTAATGTGTGTTCTTAAGGCTCGTGTGGGAAGACTTTACTAGGCTTCTTTATTTTAAGTTTCAATTTGGAGTTCGGATTTTGTTTAAATTTTACCTTTGTGTGATTTCAATTTAAATGATTTAATGATTTATTTTTTATTTTTATTTCACTTTTATTTGGTTAAAGTGATGTTTAAGTTTTCAAGAATGAAGAGTAGAATGAATTTCATTTATAGACATAACTCACCCTATTCTACATCCTAACTCCTAAAGAGTCTAACTAAGGTCATTAAGTATCTTAATCAGCCCATTTGAATTTGTGTAATTCATTTCATTTGGTTTAGAATTTAGAATTTAAGTTTATTTAAGTATTTGATTGATTGATTTTGGATTAGATGTTTTGGTTTAATTACATCTTGATAATTCAATATCCTTAATATCTAATGAAGTTTAAGTTTGTTTAAATTCATGTATTTTTTGATTAATTAATTTTAGATTAGATGTTTTAATTTAATTAAATTTTGATAATTCAATATCCTTGATCTCTAATGAAGTTTAAGTTTGTTTAAATTCATGATTAATTTTAGATTAGATGTTTTAGTTTAATTAAATCATGATAATTCAATATCCTTTTAAATTAATATCTAATTCTTTTCTTTGATCATGGTTATGTGACTTAACTTTATCTTTATTTAATTTGATTATGGTTCATTCATTTATAGTTTAATCAGATTAGATTAATTGAGATTTTAATTTGATTTTAATTAAGTTTGATTCCTTATAATTAGGATTTTATCTTTTAATCTCATCCATTTGTCATGTTTATCAAAGTTTGGTTTGCATTTTTATTTCCTACATTGTATAGTTAATTAGTTTATCTTATTTAAGTAGGTTGAATGAGATTTGATTTTATTGCATATTAAATTGATGAGAGTCTTTCTTAATTTAATTTAATTTGATTTAATTTGATTTGATTAGCTTTATTAGTTTATGGGTTTTCTTAGGTTCAATCTGATTATGTAATTAGCTTAATTAAGAAGTGTATTTATGTTAATTATAAAGATTTATTTAATTTTCAATTTAATTTCATATTTGTTTAGGTTAATGATGTAATTAATGACTTAATAATTTATGTTTAACTAGTATTTAATTGCATTTTGGTTATGTTTGATTAAGCTTATGTTTAATATGATTAATTTGATTAACTTAATTAGTTTACTTGAGGGGTGTGATTAATTATTAAATTTAATTAGGGGTTTGATTTAAGCTTAATTTTAGAGTTAGCTTTAATTTAACTTATTTAAATTAATTTGATTAATTAAGATGATGGATTAATTCATTAAGTTTGCATTAATTAGATGTTTGATTAATTAAGTTTATTTACAGGTAATTAAAATTTTAAATCATTAGATTAATTAAGGCTTTATTTAATTAGAGATTAATGACTTAATTTGCCACATGTGAGTGATTTGATTTAGTTAAGTGTTTTACTTAAGTTTGATTTGATTAAAGCATTATTATTACCATCATTATTATTAAGTGAATTAATTGTTTATTTCATTTCAATTGAGTTTGATTATTTATGATTAGAGTTTTATTTGATTTGATTCATTTATTATGTTTGTTTAATTTCATTAATATGTTTGATTTAGTTATTAGGTTGAAATATTTAATGATTAATTAATTATCTTATTCCAAATGGATGTGATTTAATCATATGCTAATTAAATTTACTTTAACTTTATTTGGCTTAATTCAATTATTATTAAATGATTATGTTAAATTGGTTTATTAATCAGTTTGATTTTTTAGTTTATTTTATGATTAATTAGTTTCAATTTATTTATACTCATTAAGGAGTTTCATATGATTAAGATTCCATGCTTAGTGTAGGTTTAGTTATACTGGTTTGACCCATGTTAAAGTTTCCTAGATTTATTTAATTTTAAATTTGATTTAAGATTTAATCATTGAATTGAGTTTTATTAACTCAAATAGGTTTAATCATATTGAATTTAGTTTCCTCTAAGGATGATATTTTTCTGATTTGAGATTTGATTAATGATTGCTTAAGTGCTATTTTATTTGATTTTGATTTAATATTTAAATTATTTTTAGATTATGTTTTAATTAACTCCTTAATAGATTAAACTTTAATCTTAAGTGTTAGTTTGGTTTCATTAAGATTCAAAAATTACATTATTTTCTTAAGAGTCCTAGATGTTAAATGAAATGATTTAAGCCATTTTGAAGATTTTTGTAAATTTCTGAATTTTTATTTTTTTATTTTATTAGAATGGACAATCTTAATTTTAAAATTTAATTTCTCCCAATCTAGAAGTCCTTTTCATTTGAAAGTTTTATGATAGGTTTGTTTTAACTTTAATTTCAATCCCTGAAAATTTCAACTTAATCTGACATATATTTTTTTTAATTAATGAAATTTAATTTTCACTAAAACTCAAATTAAGCTCAAAATACTTAGTGAAATTTGGGAATTTTGGGTTTGTTGGATTCCTCTCGGAAAGATAAATCCAACTAGCCATTGTTTGCAATTGTTGCTTGAGTATTTTATTTTCTATGAATTTTTGAATTTTAGGTGATTTAAATTGATGAGACATCTGCTGGTTGGGAATGATGGATTGAGAGTGACTTTGGATTATTTTCCAGTCTTAGATCGGACGGTCCATATCGATATTGATCTAAAGGCCAAGATGGGGACAATGTTGAGGTCGATGCATGAGATGGGACGATCAATCGTAGGGAGATCCAAGATTTGGATAAGTAGTCGATCCCAAAGGGGATTAGACACTGGTACCCATGATGAGTGGGTACAAACATATTTTTTGGGAAAAATGGGATTTCAAGTGAAAACTTGTTGAATGGAATTTCAAATTGGATTCACAGAATTCTATTTTCAATTGGGAGGATTTAAAGAAAATGAGATTATCTAGGGAAATTTCTAAAATTGCAAGAAAATTAACACAAAATGAAATCCAAGGCGGAAGTTTGGCAAAATTTACCTCATCGGGATGGTTTTAGGTGGTGAAGATCAGTGAACTCAAGGTATGTGAGGAAGCTTTGGAATGATTTTAACATTTGCCTCCTTTGGGTATCATCTTCTCCAATGTTCACCGTCATCACTTAAAAGCTTCAATTTATGTTTCTGAGTTCAAAAATGGCTCAAAGAGGTGGGGGATGAGTTCCTTTTTTTTTTTTTTTGCTTTAAGGAGCTCTTGGAGGTTGAATGGTGGTAGGAGGAAGAGGTGTGAAGCCTCATTTCTCCTTTTATAATAGCTGAAAATTCATTCTTTTTTGAACTTTTTTGGCTCCAAATTGATTGACATCTTGCTTGGGTGGTTGGGATGGATGATGGATTGATTGAGGACTTTGGATTATTTTCTCCAAAGTCTTCTCTTGCTACCATATGATTAGCTTTATTCAATACAAATGTTGGGGAGGAGTTAAGTGCATGTGATGGGGGAGAATTAAATGAGATTGGGTGGAATCCTATGTAGGGAGGATCCATGAGGGATTTAAATGAGTTGGGTTAATTTTAGGCTGATCCCAAATGGGTTTGGGTCTGGTTTGATCTGCATGGCTTGGTTTCAAGGGATTTCGCTCAATTTGGGTCATATGGGTCATATTGGGTCAAGTTGACCAATTTGACCAAAATTGGCCAAATTGACTTGGGTTATGCATTGATTCATGTTCAATTAGCTAATTGAAGATGAATGTGGTCTTTGGTTTGAATTAATTTGGATTTAATTTGGATTTAAGCCAAATTGACCCTTTAAGCCAATTTGGGCAGGTTGGGTCAAGTTGACCAATTGGGCTCGATTGATCAAATTGGGTTTAATTATGGCTTTTATCAAATTCAATAATCAATTTAGAATGAACTTGAGTCATTGGTTGCAATCAATTTGGGTTAGATCATGATTTGAACCAATTTGGTCCTGTAGGCCAATTTGGGTCAACTTGGATCAAATGGCCAATTGGGCTTGGTTTGACTCAATTGGTGGTCTTGTCATATTTAGATATCAATTTTAGTTTGATTTAAATCATTGGCTTCAATTAATTTGGTGTAGGATGAGTTTTGGTTAGTTTTAGTTCATTTGGGCTAACGATTGACTTGGTCAAATGACTAACTTGACTTAGTTTGACCCAATTGATTGCAATGGATCATTCTAGGGTGATCAACAATCATGGTGGAAGGTTTTGGTGAGCTTGGTTCAATCTAATTTGTATTGGATTAGATGTTGGCTTAAATGGGTCCTTCAGGTCACTTTAGGTCAAGTAGACCTAGGTGGGTCAATTGATTTGGTTATGGTTTGATTCAAGTTTAGTTGAACTTATATATGAGCCCTGGATTGAAATATAAATTCAATGGCAATCAATTTAGAGTCCAATAGGTTTTGGCTCAATTGAAAGTTTTAGGTCAAAAGGGCTAAGTTAGGCTTAACTTGGGTTGACTTGAATTTGGTTTGATGAATGTAGGTTTTATTTATACTTAGATAAATGATCAAATGAATGATTGATTCGAGAGAAAATCCATTAGTTTTGACTTGATTTGGATATAATTTGGCTAATTCCAAATAACTGGTTTAGAGGGCTTAGATTGAGTTTGGATTTAATTTTTGATATAGTTTTGGTCATTTGAATATGGATTTCATTTATATTTGTGAATATAAATGAAGGAATAATTGATTTATAAAGAGATCAATTGAGTTTGATTTGATCTAAAGGGAGTTTTGGCTAAGCTTATGAATGCGGTTCATATGACTTAGGAAGGGTCTTAGGATTTAGATTTGATTTTGGGTTTTAATCATTTAGAGTCATAAAATTATATTTAAAATTTGAATTTGAATTTGAGATTTGGTTTGAGTGAATATTTGATTTGAAAGTGTCTAGATTGAGTTTAATAGGTAATTTCTTTAAGCTCAGGCATAGTAATCTTATGATTAACACTTTCTAAGTCTCAGCTTAGGTTAAGTGTTCTAATCACTAGAAGTATCTTATAACCAGGAGTTCTTGTGTTTAGAAGAGTCCTAAGTCAAGAAGAGGAGGTTAAGAGCTCACTCCAAAGTGAGGTTAACAAGAACAGAGGACTTCGCTTCATGAGATGATTGAGAGTGAATATAGAAATACATTTGATTTGACATTGGCTCTTTTATGAGCTAGAGTTTTCTTAATTTATCACCTTTACCAAATGATTGTGAAATGTGGATTGAGTTAGATTTTGCTTTAAGTTTTTAAAGATTAAATTTCATTTAAGCATTTAACACTTAGTAATTTATCAGATTTTTATGTTTGTATTGACACTTGATTTTGTTTAATCCAATTTAAGCTTGCAAGCAAATTTTGATGGTAAGTATCCTCTCTGGTTGAAATCTCCATTCAACACAGTTATCATCGGGGTGAATGTATTGTTTGATCATTTAATTCATTGTTTCAAATCTTGTCGACTATATTAGTTTAATAATAGAGGATCAGACCTACTGTCATATGATAGAACTAGCTTCTCAGATATTTTAATAAGTTAAAATTCTTATAATAATTGGATTTTTAGGTTTTGTTAACCTCGACCCGGTCCTGAGACCAAACCGAGAAACAAACCAACATCCTTACATACTAAGTTTAAGCATTCAACATAGTATCGTGGCCCATGCGAGTATTTAATAATTTAGATAATTTTATGTTTAAATTATGAGATTAATTTTGTATTTTTATTTAATTCCAACTTAGCCTACATAGTCTTTTCATGTATTAAAATTTGCACTTTAATTCTCCAAGTCCGAGCACAAGCAGACATTTATAGCTTATATCATTTTATCTAATTAATAAAATCATTGACTTTGAAAATCATAATTAGAATGAAATTCCTTAATTTTAGGATTGGAAGAAGCTCCATAATTGATGGAGAATTTAATTTAGCCTTCTCAATTGCTAAGAATTGCATCCTACGATGAATTTTTATTTTTTATATTTGATTTTTGCATTTAAGCTAATGGAAAAGTCACATTCATTTGATTCTTCATTTATTAAGTCACTATAATTTTAGTGAAGAATTTTATTTGTATTCATGGATATATCTCCAAACATATTACAAAATTTTCTTTTTTTGTTTCTCAATTCGTTTAATGAATTACAAATTGATTTGATTATTCACATTTTCTAGTAAGCCATATAATCAAGCCCTCATTTGAAAATCAACTTGTAAAACTTAATGCAAATTTATTTGCAAGTTATTTTCATTTAGTCCTTGCTTGAAATTGAGTTTTCAGATTCAATTGATTTCTATTGAGATCACCTACCAATCTCTTTTGAATTTTACATTTGAAAGCTATACTTCAACCATATTACAAGCTTCCGATAATCCAATTATGCATTCAATTGGATTTATCTTTGTATCATGTTGAAATGAAAGATTATAAAGTATCGTTCATGGTCACTCAGTCAATCGTTTAAGCTTAGATTTGTATCTTATAAATGTTATTTGCCTCTACATCTTACAATCCAAAATTTAAATTGATGTCATCATTAATTTTTAATTTTGAGCTTAGAAGTTATAATTAAATCATTTTATTTTGAATTTGAATTTTATTTAGAGCATAACATTTCAATTTGTATTTATTTTGAGTTTAACTTTTATTTATAGCATAGCCTTTCAATTTTGTATCAAATTCATTTCAAACTCATTTACATTTAATTTTCAATTCATTTCTTTAAGAATATATATATATATATATATATATATATATATATATATATATATATATATATATATATATATATATATATATATATATATATATATTATATATAAAAAAATTGATGAAATTTCTAATATTTGGCGTCAGATAGCTACATCAAAACTTTTTGGCTTACAGTGCACTATTGAGTGTGTGAGAGGTCTCTTCACACCATAGTGTTTTCATACCCACTAAGCTCAATTGAGCATTAGTGGGATCTTCGATCACCTGCATGTAACAAACATATATAATTTTCACATATTTAACCCTCCTTTTTTTTCTATCTCAGAGTTAGTCAAAATTTTGGCAGCATTTCGGCATAGGGGTGTCATATCTAATAGTTTTGGCTTGCTTGGTATTCCCTATTGAGTGTAGTGAGAGGTGTCTTGTGACACAACAACCATCTTTTTGCACCCACTACACCTTATTGGGCATTAACGGGGTCTTGAAATCTACAAAAAGAAAGACATAAGCATATATACAATTCTACACATTTCTTTTTTTATATTCAAGCATATCTACACTCCTCACTGATGAGTAAGAGCTCTTTCACTATGGCCTTTTCTTATGGCTTGTTGAGTGAGGAGAGCATCAACAGCTCAACCATTTATAGGCTTGTTGAGTTTGATCTTTAGAACCTACTCAAGTCTTCGACTTAAGCTGTGATGGGTTGGTGATTTGGTCATTGCCAAACCAAATGGGGCTCTTTCACTGCGATATTTTCTTATGGCTTATTGAGTGAGAAGAGCGTTAGCAACTTGGCCATTTGTGAGCTTGTTGAGTTTGACCTTTAGAACCCATATGTGTCCTAGACTTCAGGATGTAGAGGTTGATATTTTTCCAACTCAATTGATTGAAGCTTCCAAAATTGGGAGTTCTTCTCACTTAATCTTCAAAATTTGGCAAATCTAGAAGATAAACTATTAATATTTAGGGCTGTCTTTTCATGCATAGAAATAGATTCTTTTTGTTCCTTGCAAGAGCCTACAATTTTAATAATAATAATTATGGATATATTCAGGGATCTCGGCCTAAAGCTCAATGTCAACCTGAATATATATATATAAGAAAGCCCCCTATTTCACAAGAGAGGATTGAACAACCTTGATCATAAAAATGAGCTCCTATCTAATAGAAGGATTGCAAACTAACTCAAAAATATTTCACAGAATTTGAACTTCTTTAATATAAATAAATGTACCTCATTCTAATCATCATGTATATTTATGTGAGGATCTCAGCTTGAAGCATGACGTCGACTCAGATAAATATATAAAAATGCCCTTGTCTTGCAGGGGGAGTTCTAAAGCACTTTGAAAGAGCTCTAAATAATTTAAGAAAATATATCAATATTTGAGTTGATACATTTAATCTTAAGAAGGTTTTAACATATAACATTGATTTCATATATGTATAGAGATTTAAAAATATCCACTGTGTAACAGGAGAATTTTCAAGGAAATTTTTTTTATTTTGAGTAAGTATTTTTATTTATGGATCTCAACATGAAGCACGATATCGACCTACATAGATATACTAAAAAAATGTCTCCTATCTTGCAGGGAAATTTATATTATACCTGAGAATATATTTATCATGTATAATACTTTTTCAGGTATTGACCACTACTTGGTGGCATTGGTCTTTTATCATTTAGGTCAATGAGTTGGTACACCCCTCATTGATATACTTTCTCAATGATAAAAGGGCCCTCCCAATTAGGCTCAAATTTGCCACTGAAGTTTTAATTAGAAATAATTGATCTTCTTAGTACCATGACCAATTCCCATTTTTGGAATGTTTGAGGTCACACCGTATGGTCAAAAGCTCTGTACATCTTTGCTCGATAAACCTCCAGATTTTGATGAGCTTACAATCTAACTTCATCAAGCGCATTCCTCCATTCTTAAACAAGTATTTTAATCTTCAGTTAGATTGTATTGAATGACTACTCGAAATGAAGAAAACTCAACTTCAAGCAGAAGGACCGCTTCGGTTCTAAATACTAATGAATAAGGAGTGGCTTTAGTCGGCGTCTTGTAGGTAGTTCTTTATGCCCATAATGCCTCTATCAATTTGATATATCATTCTCTTTTTTTTTGTGAGGATCTTCTTGAGCAGTTTGATCAAGGTCTTATTGAAGACTTCTGCCAAACCATTTTTTCTTGGATTATATATTGAAGAGTATCACTAATTAATTTTATGTCAATCTATAAATCTATAAATCTTTGTACTTTTGAAAGCTATGACATTATCAAAAATTATTTAGCACAACACTCCAAATCTGTTGACCATATGGGGTGGCTTCAGCCCACTTAGAGAAATAATCAGTCGCTGCTAGAATGAAGTAGTGACCCCAACATTCAAATGGCCAAGATGCTATTATTGGGTGTAATGGATTTAGAGGTTGATGGATTATATCCTCATGTACTTGGCATTCATGGCATCTCTTAGCATGATTGATATAGTCTCTCACCATTGATGGCCAATAATAACTCATCCTTTTAATTTTTACTGCCATCTTGGGACCTAAGTGATGTGCCGCATAAAGTCCTCCATGAACTTCAACCATTACTTTGCTAGCTTCATCTGTATTTAGGCATTGTAGCTATATTTGTTCAAAGGATCTTAGATACAAAGTGGTATTAATGAAAGCATAGCATAACATTCTCTTCTTAACTTGAGCTGTTAATGATTTATTACTTCGTAATTTACCTTCTTTAAAGTAATCGATGAAGGGCTGCCTCCAATCATGTGGCTCTTTTACTATAAAAGCTTCCCATTGCATTTCTGAAGTAATATCATACTCTGCTCTTCTTGGTATAACTTCTTGTTGATTTTGGGGAGAATGAGATCAACTTGAGTCGCATCCTGTTGGGTCAAATTTGATAACCCCTCTACTTGCGGGGATTGATACTTTGCTGAATCTAGAACTTGTAGAGTCAATATCTCGATCATGACATAATCGTCATTCATACTTGCCATCTCTTTAGCTAATTTTGCTAAGCAATCTACTTTGCTATTCTCAAATTAAGAGACTCGAGTCAGTGTGAGATTTGGTATTTGCTTCATAAGCTCAAAAACTCGCTTATGGTAAAAGCTAACTCAAGCTTGTTGATTTTATAGATTCCAAGTACTTGATTTATAATAAATTAAGAATCATCAAAAATATGCAGGTTTTGAATGCCTATAAAAATATCTTCTTCAAGACCTGCTACCAATGCTACATACTCAACTTCATTATTAGTTCTTGGCTCGGTCAACCCATATGATCGTCTCATTATCCCTCCTTCTAGTGTTATGAAGACAATGCTGATTTCTGCTCTTGCCCTTGGAAAATTTAGAGGTTGGACTTATTTGATCGATGAGGCACCATCAAAGTATATTTCTCAAATTTGTGAGTTTTCTCTTTCATTAATGAGCATAATTTGCTCATTAGGCAAATCATCGTTAAGAGAAGAGTTCGTAGGGATGGGATGTGCAGCAAAAAAATCTGCTAAGATTTTTCCCTTTACTGCTTTCTGCGGAATGTATGTGATATCAAATTATAAAAGTAATATTTCCCATCTTGTCAAGCGACCTATCAACGCTGATCTTATCATCAAGTACTTCAGTGGATCAATCCTTTAGATGAGGGTAATCTTATGAGAAAACATATAATGACAGAGCTTTTGGACTGCAAAGATCAATGCCAAACAATACTTCTCTATCAGAGATTATTTCTACTTTATCAACCTCCGACTGATATAATAAAGAGCTTTCTCTTTGCTTTCTTCATTGTGTCATGCCAATAATACTTCAAGGGACTCTTTAATACAGCTGTGTATAGAATGAGGGGTTTTCGAGGAGTAGGCATTACAAGAATTGGTGGTTTTAACAGGTAGCTTTTAATATTATTGAAGGCTTCCTGGCACACCTTGTCCTATTTAAATAGAGCAATCTTTTTCATCAACTTCACAAATGGTTGCAGCATTGATAGGTTTGATATAAATCGTCGAATGAATGTAAGCTATCTTTGTAAAGAATGAAGCTGGCGCAAACTCTTTGAGGCATCTCCATAATTACCTTGATTTTAGCAGGATCGATCTCAATTCCTCTGTGACGTACAATATACCCAAAGAATTTTCTAGAAGACACCCTGAATGCACATTTTAGAGGATTCATCTTGAGATCATATTTTTTGATTCTCTTTAATACAATTCTAAAGTCTTCAAAGTGATTTTCATGACTTAAACTCTTCACCACCAAATCATCAACATAACATTCCACCTTATGGTGAATCAACCTATCAAAAATATGCGTCATTGCTCTTTAGTATGTAGCTCCAACATTCTTCAAACCAAAAGTCATGATTGTGTAGTAATAGATACTAATTGGTATCCTAAATGATGTGTGCTTCTCATCTTAGGAGCCATCTTGATATGATTGTATCCCGATGATCTGTCCATGAATGAGAACATGTCATAGTTGGAAGTATTGTCCACTAGTAGTTTTGATATTGGAAGTGGAAATTCATCTTTTGGGCATGCCTTATTTAGGTCCTTGAAGTCAATGTAGACAGATTTGGCCATTCTTCTTCCTAACTGGCATAATATTGGCTATCCAATCTACATACTTCTCCTCCCAGATGAAGCCTGCTTCAATCAACTTCTTAGTTTATGCAATTACTTGTTCTTCAATCTCTAATTTCATTCACCTAGGAGCTTACTTAATAGGCGTCGCATCTGGTTTAATGGAAAGTTTATGAACTGCTACATCAGGGGATAAGCTAGTCATTTCAGACTATGTCCAGGCAAAGCAATCCCTAAATTCACAAAGTAGCAATTTTAGCTCTTCAACTTTCTCATCAGGTAGAAGGGAACTAATGAAAGTTGGACGGCGATCATCCTCAGCTCATAGGTTGATTTCTTTGAGTTCATCCATAGTAGATGTTTGTCCTCCATCTTCGAGTTCTTTAGGTGCAAACTTGGCTTCTACTTCATCGTTTCTAAGAAGAATTTCATAGTGGTCATTTTCTTTGTCACTATTACTTTCGATCTCAGCTTCTATTATATTATAACAAACTTTATTTTAATGAGATTTGTGAATGAACCCAAGACCCTTAGTGATAAACTTGTTACTTCTTCATGATATTTGAAGACTTCTTTGATTCCACATCTTATTAAAGATTTGAGTTCTCTGCTTAGTAGTTCTAATATGAATTCCAACCTTATACATCATTCTTCATAATTTCTATGGATAGTATATTGGTATTCTTGTTAACACGATTTCACTAGAATCTTCATGTTGAGTAGACCAATCAAAATTATGAAGTTGAGACACTTTAGATTTATAAAATAAAGTTCTGTCGCCACTCTCACTCAACGATAACACATAGAATGTTATCAATTCTTCAATGTTATGAATCTCCAGTGCAATGATTTCTTTGAGGTACTGCTGAGGGATGGGTATAATTTTGAAGGAGTTATCTGACTCTGCCAAGTGAGCTATCCTTCTTGATGTGATTTTCTAAACCCTATTTCCATAAGTAGATTCAAAGTCATAGTCTGAATCAGAATCACTTATTTTATACTTTTCCTTTCTTAAAAGCTTATAAGTTCCCTTAGTGAAGAATATTTTCTTCTTCTTGTGTCTCACTCCTTAAATAAGTTATTGATCTTCTTAATTTAGGTGTAGAGTCAAGTGCTTTATTGAGAGTCAACATTGCCTTCTTTCTTCCTTTTTGCTTCTGCTCTTTCACCTTATGAAGTTACTTTTTAGTTCCTGAAGTGGATGATGCCGCCTCAAGAGGTTCTATTGGCTTAGGCTCTTTAGGGGTGAAGTATTTTGCATCTTCATAAATGTTTGCTTTATGGATGGAGAATGGTTGTAGGTTGCCAAGAATTCTAAACTCTTCTCCATTATTTAGGTACTTCATACACTGATGCATAGTTGATGGGACCATGCATACTCATGCAGCCATGGCTGACCCAAGAGAACTCTAAATGATGTATCGGAGTCGATTACATGAAACTTGGCTTCTGTATACTAATCCCAAAACTTGAGTGGGAGTATAAAAGAACCTAAGGTTTTCTGTCCTTTCTCATTGAAACTATGAGCCATCAATTTATCCCTCCCAAGATGTTGGATATCATGTGATAATCCTCTTAATGCTTTTAGGCTCATAAGATTGATAGAAGAACTTAGATCAATCAATATTCGGTTGATTATGATGCCATCACTCTCTGTGGTAATATATAAGGGTGGTTGTGATCTCTTGTTCCTAATATAAAATCTTATTCAGAAAATATAATTACTGGGAGATCTTGATTTTGCAATGATTCAGTCATACATTTTTCGGCAAAGTAAGCTTCATAACTAATTTTTGAGAGCCTATATCAAAGTTTCTCGAAGGTCTTTTGACATTAAGAGAGCCTCATACACACTTAATTGTGCAGAGGTCTTTCTTAAATGTGATAGAATATTATAATCTATCTTTTCGCTTGATTTAGGCTTTATTTTAGGATTTTTTATGAATGATATCTTCGTTGACTTCAATTTGTTTGCCTTTGTCTTTATTTGAATTCCCCTTCTTTGATGATGGTGGTAAGACTTTACCATTTCTCAATTGAACTTGAATCACCTTGTAGTGTTCAGATTCCTCTGAAGAGATAGTTTCTTCAAATTCACCTTTTATTCTTGAGGATTGACTGAAAGAGTTAAACTCACTTTTCAACTTCATACATTTCATATATGATGTTGTTGATGAGTCTGACTCTTCTCCATCGAGAAAATATAAGTCTTCATCTGAACTATTATTTTTTTGTTGACTCACTAGACAAAATTCAGATGTTAACTCCTCAGACTCATCTTTCTTTTTTGAGAATAATTTTGATGGGTTGGTCAAGTTTGTCTGACTACCATTATCATTTTAGAGTGACTTGTGCTGAAGAACATCTGACATTATATAAATAATTCAGCATATCTCTACTGGGCAAAATTGACCATTATCTTCTTCATCCAATTCAATAATGGAGTTTAGGCATAAAGTCTGCAAGCCTAAATGGTTGTCATGTCACTCGTGATACTCCTCTAAGTTATTAAAATTTTTTTGAGTTATATATCTCTTCTTGATGTTCTTTTTCTTAGCTGACTTCTTTGACATATGAGGTCTACATTTAGTAGACTGCTCCTCATGCTGTGATGAAGTAACTTTATCAAAATACTGTTGAGAAGCTAAAATGCTTGGTTTAGGCAGTTCTTTTAAGTGCAATATAGGTTCAAGTGGTGATTTCCACCTTAACACTAGGGACATCTTTTAGCTGCTTCAATATTTTCACTGTCTTCTAAGAGACTACTGTTTCACATTCTTCAATCTGAATTGATTTTTCTTTCTTTTTGTCTTTAATGGATGATACAGAAGAGGACGTAATCATCCTTGTAGACTCTCTTTTTAAGTTGACTAGAACACTATCAGATAATGTAAATTCACATCATCGATACTTCTTTTCTAGCCAATCTTTGAAGACATAATAATCTTTAATAGGAAGACTGATTATTCGATGATAAGGACAATAATTTTGATTATTGACTTGATCAACTTCTTTAGGCCTTTTAATTTCTGGTAATTTTAAACTAATTTTGACTGCTTGTCGAAATAATTTAGTCACACTGCCCTTTCTAAAGGAATATTATTTGTTCAACTTTTCTTTAAGAGATAGCTGCATTCGCTCATCATCTATTGTCACTTATTTTGGACGCTCTCCATCACCTGGAAAAGTCTGAGGTTTATCATTGCCTCCCAATACCTATTTTTACTATGGATTAGGATGAACAAGCTTCTTTCCCTTATCATCATTGTACATTAGCTATTTTCCTTTATCCACATTATATATTACTCATTTTTCACCACTTGAGCTATAGGAAGTAGCATGAGTTTAATTTCTTCTTGAGTCTGAAAGTTTATTTTTTATTTTTAAATTTATATGTATAAATTTCAAACTTAGGGCGATTTAGCTTTTCAAATTTGGCCACCCTATCGAGCAAGTCCTGGAATATTGTAATTGATGTCATACATGAAAATGGTGTCATTTTATCTTCCATATTGCCTATTAACAGTTGGATCGCATGTTCTTCTGCCAATTGTTGTTCACATTTCATGCTTAGGTGACGCCAACGAGTTACAAATTTTGTCAGTGACTCATTTTTTCTCTTTTTTAACAAGGCAAGGTCAGCGATCATTATCTTCTAGGTTGTACTGGCAAACCTTTTCACAAACATTATCTCTAGCTCAGTGAAGGTTTTGATCGAATCATTCGACAGTTCTGCGTACCCCTTGAAAGTAGTTGAAGTCAGGCTACTGAAGAAAGCAGTGCATCATTTCCTCCTGTTATCACAAGTAGCCTTGAATTAGGCTAGATGTTGCTTTGGATTATCATGCTCACTAAAAATATTAAATTTTGGTATTGAGTAACCTTTCAGATATGCCACTTGATCAACTTCTATTGGGTAAGGGAGACCTTTACTCACCAGCTTTTCAACCTGCTTTAAAGCTATAACTGCCTTTATCTTTTCATTAATTATTATTTATAGTTGAGCAATTATTACTATTCGTGGTGCACTAGCCCATTTTGAATTATAGGTTGAAGAGCTAGTTGATTAACTTCACTCCTCCCTTCAAGTGTAGCATGCACTATAGGAGCTTGAGGTATCAGAGTGATTAGTGGTATAAAGGTTGCATTATTAGCTACCTATTGATTAAGATGAAACAAGTGCTACATTTGATGTGATATTCTTCTGAAATATATCCATCATGATATTCATTTGTGTTATCATGTCATTCATCTTGGAACCAAGCTATGAAATTTCCTTATCTTTGACTTCCATTTGACGCTGCATTTTTCTTTGTTCTCTAGCTAGCGCCACGATGTCAATCAATACAGGCTCTTCTTCTTCCTCTATTTCTCATTGTTATTCTGCTCCCTGCTCATTTTCAGGGGAAGAACTTGACTATCCTTCTTTATGTGCATTTGCAAGGATAGCTATTGCTGGGGCTGAACGATGATGCTGATTATAAAAGTGTGTACCAAGCTAATCATTTCCTAGTTTAACCATATAAATAGCTTCAACTCCCATGACCTCCTTTTCATTTTGATCTTCTTCTTCTTCCTCTTCAGTAGAGATTGAAGATCCATCTTCTACTCTTTTTTGTGATGACTCTCCTTCGTAAGCATCAAACTTTGGTTCATGCTCACTGGATTCATGTTGCTGGTGATGTTGAGCAGAAAGTTCATCTATATCTCTGACCATATGGATGACTTTTACTTCCATAGTGTCCTGTTCATCATCTTATTTTTGCACATGAACTTCTGATCGACGCTTCCAATGGATCGGTTCATTGTGAGGAACAGACATTTCTTCCATTGGGGGACTGCGATCATAATCAACTTTCTCCCGCGGGGGTGAACCTGATTGATGATGGGATCCCCTAAAGGATTCTCCAGGGTGTCAACCATCATCTCTTTTATCAGTGATATCCCTTCTTCTAGGTATCCACTTCTGATGAGTTATTTTTGAGGTGGATTTTTGATTATGTGTATCATATGTCACACGTCTTTATTCTTCAGAATTTCATGGAGGTAATCGACCCAACCTAATCGAAGGATCCTTATCAATAGTCATGGGTTGCGTCGTCCAAGTAATCCTTATAGACCTAGGGTGGTGTTTGTCTAAGGAGACAATCTTAAGTCTACCTTAGCCGACAGAGGACTTTTTGCCCTATCAAGTGTACCTTATGATTCACATCTCAAGATACGAGCTAGCCATTGGGAGCATACTGCTATTGTATTAATATAATGGTGTCATTTTGTATAACCATCCATGATGATGGTCGCATAATCATATGCTATACTAACCAAACAACACAGATAGAGGGCATGAGCCACGTCCTTGCTCGCATGAGATTGATTGAGAGTGAATATAGAAATATATTTGATTTATCATTTTCTCCTTTGTGAGCTAGAGTTTTCTTAATTTATCACCTTTAACAAACCGTTGTGGAAGGTGGATTGAGTTAGATTTTGCTTTAAATTTTTAAAGATTAAATTTCATTTAAGAATTTAACACTTAGTAATTTATCCAATTTTTATGTTTGTATTGACACTTGATTTTGATTAATTTAATTTGAGCTTGCAAGCATATTTTGATGATAAGCATCTTCTCAGATTGAAATCTTTTTCAACACAACCATCATCGGGGTGACTGTATTGTTTGATCATTTAATTCATTATTTCAAATCATGTCGACTCTATTAGTTTAATAATAGAGGACTAGATCTACTATCATATGACAGAATTAGCTTCCCAGATATTTTAATAAGTTGAAATTCTTATAATAATTGGATTTTTAGATTTTGTTAACTTGGACCCGGTTCTAAGACCAAACCGGGAAATAACCCGTGCAGCATCCTCAGACACTAAGTTTAAGCATTCAGTGTAGTGACGGGGCCTATGCGGGTATTTAATTATTCAGATAATTTTTTGTTTAAATTATGAAATTTTGTATTTTTATTTAATTCTAACTTAGCCTGCGCAGCCTTTTCAAACATTAAAATTTGCACTTTAAACCTCCATGTCCAAGCACATGCAGGTATTTAGAGCTTAGATAATTTCATCTAATTAATGAAATCATTGATTTTGAAAATCATAATTAGAATGAAATTCCTTAATTTTTGGATTGAAAGAAGCTTTGTAATTCATGGAGAATTTAATTTAGCATTGCCTTATGTCTGCTTGTACAAAGAATTGCAAATCCGATGGCGATGAAGGCGTTTTATTTTTTGTATTTGATTTTTGCATTTAAGCTAATGCAAAATCACTTTCATTTGATTCTTCATTTATTAAGTTACTACAATTTTAATGAAAATTTTATTTGCATTCATGGATATATCTCCAAACATATTACAAATTTTCCTTTTTATTTTCTCAATTCGTTCAATGAATTACAAACTGATTTGACTATTCACATTTGCTAGTAAGCCATATAATCAAGCTCTCATTTGCAAACCAACTTGTAAAACTTAATGCAAATTTATTTGCAAGTTATTTCCATTCAGTCCTTGCTTGAAATTGAGTTTTCAGATTCAATTGATTTCTATTGAGATCACTTACCAATCTCTTTTGAATTTTACAAAAGTTATACTCAACCATATTACAAGCTTCCGATAATCAATTACGATTCAATCAATTTATCTTTGTATCACGTTGAAATGAAAGATTGAAAATACGTCATGTTCACTAATCAATTTTTTTAGGCTTAGATTTGCATCTTATAAATGTTATTTGCCTCTAAGCCTTATAATTCAAAATTTAATTTGATGTCATCATTAATTTTAATTTTGAGCTTAAAAGTTATAAATTAATTAATTTATTTTGAATTCAAATTTTATTTAGAGCATAGCCTTACAATTTTATTTAGAGCTGAAAAGACACAAGCATATATAAAATTTTATACATTTTTTTTTACACATTCAAGTATTTCTACACATCCCCAAATTATATTGCTGAGATTTCATTATCTGTTTTGGAGGAGAGAGGGGAATGTATAATCGGCTTTGGAAGTGTGGTTTTGCCGCTAGGATGGAAGATACTCAAGAAGGAAAATAGAAATGAAGCTGCGGTGGATCTCCAACTTGGTGGATTACTGTTGCGTGATTTCCGAAAAGTGTGGCTGCTAGCATTTTGGATGGAGGGTAAGATGGTTTGAGAAGTGTTCGATGTGTGCGTAAGAGAAGGAGATGAGGAAAATGCTGCAAACCGAGGGAGAGAGAGGCTGTTTGGTTGCAGGATTTGAGCAGGATTCAAGCCGGATTTAACTTAAACCCAATTTTTGGATCCGCTGCTTTTGTGATCCCGTAAACGCCACCTTTGCAAGTTAAATCCAGATTTACTCAATCCTATCGGTAGGCAGATTTACGGGATTTAGAGAAGCAGAGGCGCGCGAAGGAGGGTGGGAGGAATTGCTTACGGTTTGGGGGAAAATGGGAGCCGAGAGAATGCTTGCCGATCGAGAGTCAACGAGCGGCTTCATTTCCTTCGGATCGAGGGAAATCGAGGGAGATCGTGCGGTTGAAGGAGACGGGACGTTGCCCTTGCGACTTCTTGCGATTGAGGGAACGGAAGAAGACCGAGCGGATCGAGAGGGTGGAAAACGGAAGAGAGCTTTTGGCTTTTAGGAAGGGGATCGTGCGTCTGTGACGTATCGAGCGAACGAGAAGGTCAATCGTGCGAGTGAGGGTTTGAGCGAACCAGAGAGTCGATCGCTTGTGGCGTGCGTTTGATTTTGAAGGAAATCGGGAGTGGGATCGTGCGGTTCCTTCCGGTTGAGGGAGGCGAAGGAGTTGAGGGAGGTCATGAAGGAGGTTCAAGATCTGATCTAAGGTCAACGGACTTTAAGGAGGTTCAAGATAAAGATTAATGTTCAATCTAAAATAATTCCAAAAAGATCTGATCTAAGGTCAACGGACCTTAATCGTCATACTGAATGGGACATTTAATTCTATTGACTATAATCATATAATTGACTATCCTATTTAGTGGGCTGCACTACTAAATTCTATTGAATATATTTTATAATTTATGTAGCCAATCATTGAGTAGGACTCACGGATGATGATCTTCTAGCTCTTAATAGAAAGGCATTTAATTTTTTTATTTCTCTCAATTTCTTTTTTTTTCTCTTTCTTTCACAATTTTTGCTTAGGTAACTATAGTTTGGGATTTTTTTTTGAAGGTATTCATCACCCCACCCACTCAGGATGCCGTGATATGGGCCACCACATCACCCATACGTTGCTCTTTAATTTCCCATCACTAATGTGGTCCACCCTGAGAGATTCAACACCTATCCGGAGTTCCGTCGCCAAACCAACCGAGCTAAGAGCTGATGAGTTTGGGATTCAATAATAAAACCTTTTTATGTACTTCACCTTTTTCTTTTGACTATTTGAACCATTTTTATTCCTTCATCAAGATTCTAACTCGAGATCTTCAAAAATGAAGCAATGCCTCAACCAACTTGCTTAGGCAATCAACACTTTATGTACTTTTCTTGTCTAACTTAGAATGTGAAAGAAAATTGCATTATTGGATATAAAAATGTTGAAGTTGAGTAAAGGATATCAAAAATGCTATACTGTTTGGTCAGCATCAGTGTATCACATCAAGTAAAACAGAAAAGCTTCTTGTTTTCCCAAAAAAAAAAAAAAAATGAAAAGCTTCTTTGCCACATCCATGACGTAAGGATGTTCGTGATTAATAATAGATCGAGATGCTAATAAATAAATTTTTAAGTTAAATTTTATATTCAAAGATAATAGGCTACTAAACAAGGACGTTTATAATGAGATCAGTGAAGTTCAATTAAATTTTATTTTGATATCAACTTTAAGAAACTGTGAAATGAATGAAGCTTTATTCAAATTTGTAAGATGAGATTGTAGATGTAATCTTTTCTGCCGAACTAATTCATTTTTATGATTGAAAAGTGTTGCGTTGAGAATTTTATTCAGATGCAGATCTTCAGCAAAATTATCCAACACGATGATATAACACAGTTATAATGGAAAACCCGTATGAAACCACGTACTCTCCAGAACTTTCCATGTGTTCAAAGATACGGCCGCTTCGTGGGAGAAGAAGGTGTTCTGAAAACAATATTCGAGTGAAAATACATATCGGTCAACTCCAACCCAAGGGAGAAGTTTCCCAAAAGCGAACGATCTTCCGGGAGCAACCTTGATCTTCGTGAGAAAAGAGCCAAGAACTCGCCTTTTCTACCCTCCTGCGATCCCTGAAGCCTCGATCTTCAAATCGATTTCTCCTCTAAGGTGAGAATGAAGTTCATTTATAGATTTTGGGAGTGGTGCCTTGTAAATTCGTGGAAAACTCCAACCACTCCCATCTGACGCCGATCCCCTCGATCGATCTATTTTGATGATTTGGGTGCCTTAATGATACCAATTGGGTGATCTTGGATTCGGAATTCTTCTTGACGAGCCGCTTGATCGACTATAAATATGTCGCTTTCGACCATTTAGCATCGTGATCCATTTTCATGCTCCGAGCTTGACCAGTCTATCGACCGAGCATTATGTTTGATGTTGCTATGTTCGCCTCATCGAGATTCAATTTGTAAGCTTGAAATTGGTGATTAGATCGAAGCATTTAAAATGCCTGAGATTCGCGGTGATTAAATTTTGAGGATGTATCGATTCTATTTTGGTGATATTATCTCGCATCCAAAATATATGTCAAATACTTGAAAATAGCAAATGAAATTTGAGAGTCCATCAATATTTTGAGAGAAAGATCTTCATAACACAATATTATAACCGCTGGCCGAGGTAATGCGAAATATGCATGTGGGTGCGATATTTTGAGGTTATGGACCATTCTACGAAGTTTTCAGCGCCGAACCCATGGGCTCATGACAGAAGGCTACCGGCGCTGCATGCTGGACAAGGCTACCAGGAGGTTTACCTTCGAAATGATTGCTCGCGATGCGCGCCCGCGGTTACCGTCAGCGCTGGGCGTCGCTGAAGGGCTACGCCAGCGGCTATACCGCTGCATTCAGCGTCATGCCACGCCGCGGCACGCCGATCGGCAGCCACGCATACCGATGGCTGGCCAATACTCGGGTACGCCGATACGGATGTCCATGTATTTTCTTTGAAAGATGCGAGGGCTCATAACGGGAAAGTGGTGTCCCTGAATATGTTATCGATTTCGATTCGCAATAAGTGACTTTGCCAAAGACAGATCGAGCAAGTCATGGATGACGTATCGAAATCTCCTTCAACCTGAGGCCACAAGCCGTGAGTCTGCGGTAGATGGCTAAGTTCTGACCTCACCAATGGCGATTTTCCCCGCTAATGAGGGCCTCGACTCAGACATTATTGGTGGTCGGAACTTTAGTAAGCTGCATCAAAGTTATTTTACTTGGGAGATAAGCAAAATTCCCGACCGGAAGTACAAGCTCCATCAACATATAATGTCCATTGATTTGTCAGTGATGAATGATCTGCTCGTGTGGTGATGGGATGGTACATTACAATGAAGTCACAGCACTTGTGACTTTATATCGATGTGGAAGAAAATGGATGTCAAACTCTCCAAGCTCGAACCACTTTATCAACCTTCCGATACATCGCTTTTGCGAATAGTTCTTAATGGAAGATGAGTAAGCGTTGATGGTGTGGGCTGTGCCGCAATTTTTCGTGCGAATGCACTGGGGCCAACGCTGCCTTATCTCAAGGATAGCGTCCTTCGACGAAAGGATTTTGATATAGTAAATGGGTCGTGTAATGAATTCTCCTCGCATCGACGGAGCTTACATGAGAAGAACAAGAAGATAGATGCCTTTCTCCTTGGATAGGCTTTGATAATGAGGGGAAGCTAACACTGTTGCTCAAAACAACCGACATTCATCTGTCCATTGGAATCCATTTCCTCGTGCACCCTTTAAGATTTTGAAGAATGGTAGATACTTATCTCGAAGGGCCAAGAATCATGATAAAGTTGCAATCCTTCCACCAAACGCGTTGGACTTCCTTGATCGTTCTTGAGGTGACATGTCCTTGAGTGCTTTTATCTTCGGTTGGCCTCTATCCGCCGAGTGACCATGAAGCCTAGAAATTTCAGGAAACTCCAAAATGCACTTGCTTGGGTTGAGCCGCATCTTATAGTGTTGAAGAATGTCAAAGCCGTTGCGCATCGAAATATGATGATATTTCCAAGCTCTTCACCGATATCATCAACATACACCTCCATATTGTGCCCTATAAGATCCTTGAAGATCTTATTCATTCATGCATATATGTTGCTCCAAAGATTTTTAGTCCGAATGGCATGACCTCGATAGCAGATAGTCCCTTATTGGAAGGATGTTGCTTCCTCATCTGCTTTGTTCATCCCGATTTGATTGTGTAATAGGCATCCATGAAGCTTCGACATCGTCGCATCAACTAGTTGGTCGACAGGAAGGGGGAAGCTATCTTTTGGGCATGCACGAAGGTCGCAGTCGATGCACATTCTCCGAACCGGCTTCTTGACTAACACTACGTTAGCCAACCGTGTGGGGTAGTAGACTTCGAATGAACTTGACTTCAAGTTTGGTGATTTCTTGTTACCTACAATCGCTCGTAAGCGAAGTTCTTTTCTTCAGACACCGGCCAGGGTTGAGTCAACTTTGAGGGAGTGCGTAATGACTGTCAATGCCCGTAATATCGAGCGCTCCGTGCAAAGATATCTTGATTTTACTTAAAATCTACGATCGATTTCTCGACAGACGAACGATCCCACCTTCACCTTCGCGATGGATCAACTTCTGAGATAGGAAGACAAATTACATCTTCAACTGGAGAAGCCCTTCTAGAGGCATCCTCATCTCAGGGTCGAAGTTCTCGATGTTGAGAGTTACCGACGAAATGGTCGGGCTTGCTTGATATAAGACGCCAGGTTATCGTTGATTCCCACTTACCACGCCCGGCATACCGGTGTCGGAATTTCATCTGAGGTGAGGTACGATGTGACTACGCCAATATAGAGAGAGGTCTCCCAAATATTGCATTGACGCGACTGACTTGACTACAATAAATTGTATCAAGTGGGTTGGTCGGGGAAATTCTCCAAGAGTTACGAAGACGATTGTCCTTCCACTAATACGGCCGATTATCAAATCCATACAGGGACCCGCGGTTGAAGCTTCTCTTCTATACCCATGCTAAGGAAAGTGGAATAAAAGAACATCAACCGAACTCCCATTGTCGATCAATATCCTTTTAATATTGAAGCATGGATCACACCGACGATGACAAGGGATCTTGATGTGGGATGCAAAGCCCTCTAGATCTAAATCATCAAAGGTGATAGAATGGTCAACCCGACTTCTTCGCTCTCTGAAGAATGAATATTTGGCTAGATAACACTGGCCCTCCTGCAATTGTTTATCTCTCCGACCATGTTCCTCAGTCGGTTGCAAAGATTTTCGGACGAGCGTTGGTTTTGTATAAAATGGCCTAGATACCGACGATTAGTCTTTCAATCTCCTCCTTGGTTGGTGGCACTCTTCGCAGGTGTGCCCCTCATGAAAGTGGCGTAATTTCTCTTGATTTCCAATTCCTGTGTTTTAAAGGTCGCACCACTTGACGCTATCCTCTTCTGATAGCCGAGGATGTTCGCATGACGTGTTGAGAGCCGTATATTTCCTCTCTGATTGAGTCATCTGAGGTCGCTGCTGAGGAGGTTTTGGGGGGAGGTTGCTGCCTCTCTTCTTTTTCTGAGATGTTTGAACATCACCTTTGGGAACCTTCTTCCGCTTGCTGCTTGGTGGTTCAAACTGTTGCCGATGAGCACTGATAGCTTCACACGGAGATTTGTGCCTCTATTCTATGGACCAGTCAACATAGAATGGACTGCTCCCGCATTAATGATGAATAAGTATCTGCCGAGTCCTCCAGAAGCACGCCTCTCAAAAGTTCGGATCTACTCAGACTGTCTGGCCGAGGAGAACCTCGAAGTATTCTTTGAGGGACTCTCCATCTCGCGGAGAGAGATGTGATGAATCCTCGATGATTCTTGTTCGCCAGAACTGCTCTACAAACAATCGAAGCTCTCCAAATGATCGGACGACCCTTAGCGAATTTAATAGAACCAAGTACAGCCGTCCTTTGAGAGTTGCCGGGAATACCGACACAAGACAGTCATTTGCACGAATGTGCATGATCGCTCAAAGTGATCGATATGCTCGTACGGACGGTTGTGCCATTGTAAGGGTCCATGCCGGAAGCTTGAATCTCCTGAATCGGGTATTGCGAGATGATCTCGCCGAGGGACGAAGCTTTGGAAGAGGCGGGAGAATGGATCACATTGTTTGCCGGAACTCTTCCCGCACCGCCATCGTAGTTCATCGCATAAGATGACGTGGAGTTTCACCATGAGGTCGAGCCATTCGTGTGGGGTGAGTAATCGGCGATCCGTTCAAGATCCGATGTGGTGCCAAGGGTTCTCTACTTGTTGATCCGATTCCTGCAATCATTCTCGTGAAGAAAATCTGGATTATGAAGGGCCGTGGAACCCGTGGCTCTTCCAGCATGTTGGAACGCTTTTGGCCTCTCGAGTCAAGAATTTCGCTCGGAATCCTCCATCCTTGAACGCGATCTTCCAAAGAGGGGCCTGACGGACCCTCACCTGGGGACAGAAGTCTGTTATGTAGAGAAGTGTTGGAGACTTGGCATCCTTGATCCTGAGAATGAGAGCGTTGGAGCGCAAACCCCGTTTACCAACCATATTGGAGATATAGCAATGGGGAACTGCTTTTCCCACGACGGCGTAAATGCGTGCTGAGAATTTTATTCCAGATGCAGATCTTCATCGTAGCCCAAAAATTAACCAACACACAAGCGTGGGATATGAACAGGGGTTATACGTGGAAAACCCGTTAAGGGAAAACCACGGCCCCTAGAACTTTCACTATGTGTTCAAAAGATATGTCCTCGCTTCGCTAGGAGAAGAAGGTGTTTGCTGTGGGCGAAACAATATTCAGTGTAGAAAATACACATCGGTCAACTCCAACCCAAGGGAGAAGTTTCCCAAAAGCGTGAACTGATCTTCCGGGAGCAACCTCTGATCTTCGTGAGAAAGAGCGAATCTCTTTTCTAGTCCTCTGGCGATCTCCCAATGGTGAGCTCGATCTTCAAATCGACGGTCCTCTCTAAGGTGAGAATGAAGCTCTATTTATAGATTTTGGGAGTGGCTCTTGTAAATTGCGTGGAAAACTCCAACCACTCCCATCGGACGGCTCGATCCCTCATCGACGGGTCTATTTTGATGATTTGGGTGCCTTAATGATGCCTAATTGGGTGATCTTAGATTTGGATTCGCCTGACGAGCCTGGACCATATATGTCGCTTTGGTGACCATTTGGCGATCCATTTTCATGTCTGACATATTGATCTCGAAATGATTCGAAAGCCCTGATCGACCATGTTTGATGTTGCTATGTTCGTCTATCGAGACGGTCAGTTTGACTGTAAGTTTGCTGAAATCGGTGATTAGATCGAAGCATTTCTAAAAATGCCTCGAGATTCAGGTTTGATCGATTAATTTTTCGGCAGTTTTATCAAAAAGATAAAATTATTAATATAATCACCTCGGATAATAAATAAAGGGGCGTCACTTTGTCAATAGATTTTAAGTTTTAAGTCATGATAATAATCCTTTAGTTAGGAAAAAAACATCAAGTATATAGAATCATTTTTAATTGTTCGATAAGAGTTCACCTCTGATAAAAAAATTAAAAATATATTCATTTAACATTTAGAAATTATAAAATTAAAGATAAAGAGGAACGGCTATAAATGAAGATACTGTTTCTATTATTATAATATGACAATAAAAGGTTTTAGCGATGATTTTAATCACCACAAAATCTTTGCAACAATTTTGAAAACTACTATAAAAACATTTTGAAAACTATATGCTAAAACTAGAAGCCTATTCAATAATGGTTTTACTTCTGAGAAAAGTTGTATCTTAGCTATTTAATTTTCAGCAGTTAAAAATTTAATCACAACATATGGGATTTTCATGGAAAGTTCAATATAAATAGGCATAAGGACATACTACATGTTATGAAGGCCTGTAAAGAATTATTCAGCTGAATATATTTAGAACAATATGGCTTCCTAACTCCAACTCCCACTGCTTCCATTCAGCAAGAAGCAGCCACTCTTGAGCTCTTCTTCCTCACCATCATTTCTTGTTCTTCAACGAATAAAAGCAAAATTTCATGTCAAGCGGTGCCTCTTAACAGCTAGTGCTGCATCGTCTTCTTCTTCCGCATGTCGCACAGCTAATTATCAGTCAAGCATTTGCGATGATAGATACATACAACTGCTGCAAATTGGTTTCAAGGTGACACCATATCATTTAAAATATTTTCAGTAATTATAAAGAACTTTTTTTATTATATACACACTTTGAATACAGCTATGTGAATTAATATTATTAATATCATAAAATGATATGTATATATAAGTTTTTATTCAGCATAAATATTTAGTTGTAAGGTTTAATAGATAGAAGGGTTGACATCGACATAAACATAAGATTTTATTAGATAATAAATTTTTATTTTATTATAAAGGAAAAAAAAAGGATCAGTCTATGTTCTAAACTCATTGAATTTATATTTCTATGTTAAAAATATAAGAGTTAATTGAATAATCATGAATTACACACAATTAAATAAATTGAATGACTTCAAAATTAATATGACAAAGTTTTAATTAGATTATTATGACCTAAATTTTCTCTGAATGTAATCAAGGTTTTATTAGAAGTAAGTTTTGTTCTCTTTGATCTTCATTTAGATGTGAAAATACATGAAAGTTAATAATTTTGATAATCTATTTTTTATTCATATCTTTATTTTCTTTCAACCAAAACCAAGCATCTCTTACCCACAATTTAGTTTCAAACGTAATTTTCTTCTTAATTTTAATCAACATGCTTCGACATAAAATGGTTTAATAGAAAATAAGAGATTTGATTCAGCTATATATATATATATATATATATATATATATATATATATATATATATATATATATATATATATATATATATATATATTAAAAATCAAGACAAATTTTCTTTTAATTGAGTATTTTAGCTAAAATCGATTTGAAAATCAACGCAAAATTGATTACATGTTTAAATTCTATTCAAATCTGATTCAACTCAAAATTAAAAAGTTTTATTTCAAGCTAAACTTTACTCAATATTACTATTACAAACATCCAAACACAATCTATGTTTCATAATATAAGTTTTCAAGATATAATGAAATATTTGAATAGTATCTTTTAAGAAATAATTAAATTTATTTATTGTAAAAGTATAATATCACACAAGTTGATGAATAATTAATGCTTTTCCACAGGAAGAGAAGTATATATATCAAAGAGATAAACTAAAGGAGAAAATAAGTTTTTTGATTGGCCGGCAATATGACCTCATTGAACAACTTAAATTTGTGGATGCCCTATACCAGCTAGGCCTTGATTACCATTTCCATTCAGAGATAAAGGACTTATTGAGTTTCATTAGTTCATCAATAGAGAAGACAAATAATTTGACGAACAACAACAACCTTAATGGCTTTGCCTTGCTCTTTAGGCTACTAAGAGAACCTGGTATAAATAATTCTTCAATAATAAGGTATGTAGCTAACTTTCAATCCTAAAAGAATTCATTATAAATTTATTTGATATACTAACTAGATATGGCAATATTATCAAAGTAACTATATATGTTATCAAATAAACTATGCTTGACTCAATTCTAATGTAATCTTACTTAGAATGCTAATAATGATAATGGTCTTCTTTTAATTTATTTTAACTATTAGTTAAGTAGTCTAATATCTCGATAATCACAAAAAAAAGGCTAATGAACCAAACAACTCCCCTTAGTTATTTTAAATATATTATCAATTCCAAATCATGTCAGTAGCAAGTATTCCTAAAATATCTTATTATCAATTTGCAGAGTAAATGCTCTCATTAGTTGCTTTAAAAAAAGAGTCACAAAGCTTCAATCCAAATCATCAACATGATGTCAAAGGAATGCTTAGTTTATATAAGGCTTCCTACCTAGCTAGAGAAGGAGAAGAAGAATTGGATGAAGTAGGAAAAATTGCAAAGGAGCATTTAAGATGCCTGGACAAATCTTTATTAAGTCCACAACTCATTGAAGAAATAGATCATGCCTTGGAGTTACCCTTGTATTGGAGAATGTCAAGGCTACATACTAGGTGGTTCATTGATGCTTATGGGAGATGGGAGAACTTTAATTCTACATTGCTTGAGTTGGTCAAGCTGGATTTCAACATAGTGCAAAGTATCTATAAGACAGAGCTTCAAGAATTGTCTGCAAAATTTGTGTTCCTTATTGAATATTATATATATATATATATATATATATATATATATATATATATATATATATATATATATATATATATATATATATATATATATATATATATATATATATATATATATATATATATATATATATATGTTAGTGTTGTATATATATGTTGTTAGTGTTGTTATTCTCATAATTATTTTGTGAAATATTGATGCCTCTCTTTTTGATCCTTAGGTGGTGGAGAAATCTTGGTCTTATTTGTGAAGAGCTTAGCTTTATAAGAGATAGACTTGTGGAGAACTACTTATGGTCCTTAGGATTTACATTTCAACCTAAATTTGGGAGATGTAGAAAAGCAATCACCAAGATCAATAACTTCATAACAACAATTGATGATATTTATGATATATACGGTACCTTGGATGAACTAAAGCTATTTACAAATGCAGTTGAAGAGTAAGGAAGCAAAATAAAATAGTTAATTTACATAAATTAGTTTAAATTAGGGATGGTTATAAAATATTGATGAATTACAAAACTGTAGTGATTATTGATTTCAATCAAATATACTTACTTGATAGTCCTCAATTTATTACGACATTAACTTGGAACTCTCAGATGGAAAATCGACACAGGTCAGCAACTTCCAAATTACATGAACATATGCTTGACTACACTTTTCAATACCATGAATGATATTGCCACTTCATTCTCAATGGAAAAGAGTTGGATATTCTTCCATGCTTAAAACAAGTGGTAATGCAATAGTTATTTCAACTAATATATGTCTTTCTAAGTTTTAAAATAAGCTCAAATTTCTTCTTAGCATTCTTATTTTTAGATAAAAAAAAGTTGTTTTATGATACAAATTAGTAAGAGAAGTTTTGGAGAAGCTATGATGATCTATTTGTTATATATATTTTTTCTAACCATAGTAAATTATGATTGCACTTTAGTGGGTAGATTTATGAAAAGCATACTTAGTTGAAGCAAGGTGGTATCATAGTGGACACACTCCAATATTAAATGAGTACTTGGATAATGCTTGGGTTTCAATATTAGGAACTTGTGCACTAATTGCAACATATTGTCTAAGTGATGACTTGAATATTGAAGTTCTTAATAGTTTGGAGTTTTATCCAGCTATCATTCATCATTCATGTATACTTTTTCGACTATACGATGATTTGGGAACATCCACGGTAAATATATGTATTTTTTCATATATATATATATATATATAATTCTACTTATAATATTGTTATAGGCGGAGATCAAAAGAGGAGATGTTCCAAAATCAATTCAATGTTATATGAAAGAGAAAAATGTGATAGAACCAGTTGCTCAAGACCATATTAGATGTTTAATAAAAAAATATTGGAAGAAGTTGAATAAAGAACGCACTACATTTCAAAATTTGTGGAGACTTTCAGAAAAACTTTAGTAGATGTACCAAGAACAACACAATGCTTCTACCAATATGGAGATGGATATGCAGAGTGAGATCATGAAACTAGGGACCATATCAAATTTATAATAATTGAACCAATTCCACTTTGAAAGTGATGACCTTAAGTTTATGCTATGTGATATATAGCTATGATTGATCTTGTTATTCCAATTACTTAAATCTGGTTTGTTTTCCTTTAGTACTTAAATCGAAGTTTTTGTGTCTCTATTTTGTGCAATTAAATTTTATTGCTTTATATGTAGTGTAATGTAGATTTGAGTATGCAAATTGCTGCCTAAAATGCATACTATGTTTTAATAACAATTATTTCATTATTTTATTAGAAGTGGCTATAGTTAATTAAATTTAATATCAAAGAAATAAATAAGTAAAGAAAACTCCTAAAAGGATTATAGAAGTCACTGAAATTTTTATATATTGCTAAATTATTTTGAAGTTCAGGCCTACAAGCATTATTATTATTATATTTTTTAATGACTTGGACTTTGATTTGATATATTCAACTTAGGTAATATGCTCAAGTAAATAAAAATCCATATGACAAACAAAATTGTATGACATGAAATGGATTGTAATAGATGCATCCAAAAATAGATTTTGATGTAGTCAAATAGTTGAATAAGCCACATACATATAATATATTGTTGATCTGAGATATATCCGAGTTGATTTTAACTAAAACTTGACAAAGAGTCAATATGATGTTGAATATTTTGATATAAAACTCGACCATTTTAAATATAAAACAAAATCGTTTATATATGTAATTGACTGTCTTAAATTATTGAGATGGTTGAGATATAGAGTTATGTTGATAAAATATGTTTTAATAAAATTATTTGCTCACTTTCTTAAGGAGTAATGTAGTACAGTGATGGTTTTAAGCCTCAACAGAATCTTGATTCAAGTTGGTGTTATGCGTGAAGGTAGAGTAGTGGACAAATTGAATGTTGATTAAATGTTACTTTGTATGTTGTTGTTGACCTACACACATGATCCACGAGTCAGATTGGATTTATGGAACAAATTCGAAGGGCTTCGGATGCGATATCATGCAAATCAAAGCTGAAATATACTGGACGTTGCTGAAATTACTTGAAACGATCGATCGATTAACGGACTTCACCATCACATTCAGAACATCGATGTTGACCGAAATATACATATTACACAATCTGATGGTCGACGATCAAAAGATCGAGCCGTCAATGCGCTATCACACATATAAGAGTTGGGAGGCTGCAACGATGCCCAAACGACATTCGTTCATGAAATTGATTGTGTCGTTAGCTTCAAAACATTAAAATCTATCAAACAATATTATCCACACTTGATCCGGATGAATCTACTCGAACGTCAAGTAGTAGGAAACGATAATGCACATTTTTGAACCGAAATTGATCCAATTTGATGCCGACTTGAACCAAACGACATTCGATCGTGAAATGGACTATTTTGTTGCATCCAAAACATGAAAATTATTTAGAATAGACATCCAATTTAGTTGAAATTTCTACACTTAAAATTTAGTTAAAATTAGCATGCATTTTGAGTTAAATCTACTTAATTATCCCCTAATTGCACCCAGTCAATGCTTCGGAACTCGCAATCATCCATCTCCATGCCACCACCTCTCATTCGACCAATAATGAGCTGTCACATCATCCCTCCCATCCCACCCCATTTAATTAGGCTTTATCCCTTCTTGCTCCAAGAGGAAGGAACAAAAAATAAAAAAATAAAAAAATATAAACTGAATCCTCCCTCTCTCATCCTCAAGCACAACAGTTACCCGAGCCTCCCTCCTCTTGTTTGAACGAGCTCCCCATCCCGTCTGTCTCCACTCTCCGTATTTGCTGCACCCGACCAGCGTCTCATCCTCTTACTAGGTTCGGTTCATCCTCCCCTCCGATCGACTCAAAGATTAGCCACACAAGCTCTCTCTCGCAATCCTCTACACACAGGATCAGCTAATTCCCCTTCTTCTTTTCTTTGTCTCTAGCAAACTTGCAAGCAGTAAGAGCCAATTCTTCTACTATTTTAGTCTTAGCTTTACGCAGCAAGGCCTTGTCCCTCTATCGTTCCCATGTCCTCTCAGGAAGACGGATGGATCTATCACAAGTGGAAGAAGGAGCGGCCTTGCTACACCTCTTTTGTGGTGGAAGTTTGAAGACGAGGATTGTTCCCGTAAGCCCTCACATGAGGCTGGCGGTAATAGGACTCGGAAGCCCAGGAGCACTTGCAGAAGGATAAAGGAGGATGTTTCAGCAAGGAAACTCGCAGCAGGGATCTGACATTTGCAGCTGAGGGAGATTACATTGGGCAGAG
The DNA here is from genome assembly GCA_021442155.1 of Cymbidium sinense. Classification (NCBI taxonomy): domain Eukaryota; kingdom Viridiplantae; phylum Streptophyta; class Magnoliopsida; order Asparagales; family Orchidaceae; genus Cymbidium; species Cymbidium sinense. The sequence continues at coordinate 62,803,772 of CM038221.1, forward strand.
GTTGTCGAAGGTATGCCACTGTGACTGGTACTTCACTAGGTTTTGAGCATTTTGGTGGAAATATACAGTCTACGCATGACTGCAATGATAATAATGCAAATATCCATTTTGGCTTAAAGAATGGGATTTTGAGTCCTTTTCTTTCCATAAACTTGCTTCTCCTGTTTTGCCTAATCATGCAATGGAGAAGGCTACAAAGTGGGATGCTGGGTGCCCGAGGACGTCTGAGGTGGTTTTGAAATCTTTAGCCAGCTAAAGTTTCTTGAGTTTTGGCTCTTGAGGATAAGCATTCAAAATTGAGCAAGTTATAAGTTGAGCTAGAAGCTTCTTTTTTTTTGAGAGCATAGACTGATACCAGCATGCATAAATCACATACTAAATAAGTAGAGTTCCTCTAAGAGGTGATATATCTGGTCAAAGTTGAAGAAATAAAGGAGTTTACTTACAAGCCTCCACTTCTATGGACATCTTCGCGTCTTTGAGGAGCTTCAGCCTCAAGAAGAAACCAATGAGAGGGACATTGAACTTTGTTATGCATATAGCCCTACAACCCGTGACTCCAACATGCATTCTATAAGTCCTGCTAATGATTTCTTTTTAGAAACCCACAAGAAGATATTCTAATGGGATACAAAAGAAGTCATTGATTGGGAAACTCTTGGTCCTGATGAAGAACAGGAATTGAGTTGCTGGAGGAGGTGTTGATCTACTCATCCTTCTTCATTTGGTTGATCTGCTCATCCTTCTTCTTGAGCTGCTAGAGGAGGTGTTGGATTGAATGAGTGGTGTCATCCTCTTCAACCACAATACCTTCATGATTGTGACAGTCTCTAAGAAGGGATCCTCGGGTATCGACCATATAGACTTCTGTTGAGTCTTCAAATAGATCATCCTCATCGGTGTCGAAGGCTACCCTACCCTCTCCTTGATCTAAACAATCGCTCCCTAGAAGTTGTTTTTTCTTAGCAAAGTAGTCTTCTAGGATGTCGTCTAAAGAACGGTCTTCTACTCTATCGGGCTGGACTGGCACAAACACTCGCTGACTATTGACTGTAAGGATTGTGTTCATCTGACTCTATGCATCTAACACTGCCTACTGACTGGATGTTCTAACTGGGAGGATCAACTGCCATGGAAATTATGTTGTCATTCCCCCTTCTTTTGCTACTAATAGCGGCTATAGTGGTGGTACGACCATGACACTTTTGGGTCGCCACTCCCTCTTTGCCACAGTTGAAGTGGAAGGTCGAATAGGAGAGCTCGACCTCACCTTAGCTAGTGGGACAGATGGAGTGGGATCCTTAGGCTGTAGCTGGATCATCAATGGGGATGTACTCTCCGGATGTAGACTTCTGAATCTTGGCGAGAACTGTGGATGGGAGAACTTGAATAGTGATGGTGGATGAGGAGTGGAGCGGTGTGATGGTGATGACACCGACAGCCTCTCCACTGGAACTCTCCTCCGGTGACCGGTGGTGCCGGTCAACACTATGATATCCATCTTATCGGTTCTAGTAGCCCGCCGATCTGAAAAATCAATAAGGGTGGATGCCACAGACTACTAGGCGTACCTCCGTCCCTTCCTCTTGACTGCTTGGGTTGTAGCTCTGATCTCAGCAGTCTTCTCCCCACGGATCTAATCTCTGACCCTTCTAGGGATCATAGACCTCAAATTGAATAATGCAACAAACTCTGAGTGTCCATAGGCTCTGCCAACCCGGCGAAGAACTATCTTGAGACCTGCATAGGACTTCATTCGTTCCCTAGTCAGTGCCTTGTACTAAGCTGGTGGTGGAGGTAGTGTTGCAATCCTCCTAACATCCTTCTCTCCATCTAAATTGGAGAGGGGGTGGAATCTGCTACCACCCAAGAAAGAGGAAACCTCACATGAAGAGCCCTCCTCGGCAATGTGGGAGGCATCATCGATCTCCTTGGTTGCTCGCTCGTGATGCCGCTTGATCTTCATATTTTTATTGTGGCATTGTGTGTGGGAGATAGGGGTGGAGCGAGAGCTAAAACCTACCTTAAAAGTACAGGAAACTATCACGAAAGCCAAGATAGCCTTCCCCTTAGGAGTGGGGGAAGCCAATGAGGAGGTGCTAGCTCGACGGGCAGAAAGACAACTAATCAACGGGAACCACTGACATTGTTGAAGTAACCAAGTGAACCGACACCACTGTGGGAACCTCCACAACCTTCCTCTTAAGAGAGGGGAACTTAGAATCGGACTGCAGGTCAAAGCAAAGGAGTGGCTTCTGTCCAACCACCTCCTCCCTACTAATAGTGGTGAGGGTTGGCTCCTCACAAGTGAGTCAAACTGCCTCAAAACCATGCCCGAAATGATTCAGATGTGTGGTGGTGGTCGTGGACTGATCCAAGGCCAGATCTACACTCGACGGGAAGGTGAAAACAAACGTGTTGAGAGCCATAGTAATTGAATTGATTGAAGATTGAAAGGAACTAACTGCACTGATACCTCTGCATTTGTTGAAACACAATTAAGTGAGACCCTTGCTTTGATATTTATCTTCAAAAATTGATTTCTGATATTAGCTTGTAATTTTGAACCCACACTTAACAAATTTAAGTATGCTAAGTGGGGTTCATTGAATTGGAGAGATTTGAGGAGAGTCTTTGCCAAAAGATTTGATTCTAATTTGGAACCCACATTCAAAAAATTTAAGTATTTTGAATGGGGTTCATTCCATTTCGGAGGGACTTTGGAGATGTATTTGTTTTCTTTATCCTTTGTTTTGAAAATTTGATTTTGGAATATTCACTTAGCAAATTTGGGTATGCTAAGTGAGATTCAAGTGTATGTTTGAAAATATTTAGAAGCATTTTTGTTTGTTTTCTATGATGTGTCATGTATTTAATTTATTTTGAAAAAGGGGTCCTTAGGTATAGTAAGTAAGGCCCAAATGTGTTTAAAGTATCTTGATTTGATTTGAAAAATGATACCTTTACTTAACAAATTTAGGTATGTTAAGTAAGGCTCAAGTGTGTTTGATGAGTTTGGGATTTTGAAAAGGGAACTCTACTTAGCAAATGTGGGCATGTTAAGTAGAGTCCAATTTGTCTTGATTTTTGAAAAAGGGAATTCTCATTTGACAAATTTGGGTATATCAAATGGAATTTAAATGTGTTTTTATTTTATTTTAAAAAAAAATTCTCATTTGACAAATTTGGGTATGTCAAATGAAATTCAAATGTGTTTTGATTTTGTTTTGAAAAGGGAATTCTCATTTGACAAATTTAGGTATGTCAAATGAAATTCAGTTATATTTATTGACTTTCAAAAATGGGATTTTGTGTGATATTTCTTTCAAAAAGGTAAACTCCAACTTAGCACATGTGGAATGTGCTAAATGGAATTTTAATTTTATGTCATGATTTCATTTGAAAATAGGATCTTTATCCAACTAACCTTAGGTATGTTGAAATAGAGATAACTATTTTCAAAAATGTGCTTTTTGAAAAAAAGGATTTTTAAATTATTTAATTTTGATTTTGAAAAAAACCTCCATGTAACAATTGTAGACATTGTTAAATGGGGTTTGGTTATCTTTAAATTATTTTTGAAAACTTTATACAAATCTTTTGTTATGTGACTTTTAATTAATATGAAAAGTACTTTTTAAAAATAATTTTTTTGCAAAGGATTATTTATGGGATGAAACTTGTTTCACTAAGAGGATGGTAAAGAGGTTCTAAAATTTTTAGTAATCTTTTTTAGTTTAGTTAATTTATTTTTACCTATTGGGGGACTCAATAGAGGTTTTAAGACTTACATAAAGTGAGGTCCTAAAACCTAAAGGATATTGGCTAGCTTTGTGTAAGGATGAAATAAGCTAAGTGCCAATGGAAAGAAAGATAGTCTTGGGCTTATATAAAATATAAGCCCACTATCGATGCTTAGAGTCAATAATTGTCTACTAGAGATTGAGAGAGGAACCATCCCCAGCGGAGTCGCTAGAAAAAATTATGGTGTTTATTTTTAGATGCGGGACACCATGCAGATCTTAGAGGGTACTTATTGAAGTGATCTTGTACGATATTAAGGAATGATGCACTATCTCGAGAGATAGAAATCATCACCCTATAATGGACCTAATTAACTAATAAGGATTCCTAAGGCATGATGGATCTTTGAATATATCAGAGATCTTTCCCCTACTTTACATGGAAAAGTAAAGCATGGTTTATTTTAAGCCGAGTTCTTTAGTTCCCTATGGAGGAAAGCCTCTATAGTTAATTACATTATAGGAAATAAGATTCTCTAAGAATACTCTCGATTAAAGTAGGCAATTATGGTCTTTAAAGATCTCAAGGTTAGACTATCAAAGGATTGGTTATAATTGGAAGATTAACTGGGAAAGTTCAAGAAGAAGACTTATTTTTGAAATCCAAAGAGAGAAGGAAGGGATGCTCATGATACTAGAAAACCTAGTGACCATTCCAATCTACGCTATAGTTGGGCTTTATAAGTTTGAAAGTAAAGAAATTTATTTGGTTGGAGTTAAAATTTTATTAGATAACTAGGGCTTATAATCCAACAACACAAGATTATAGAAATACCTAAGAGCTGATAATTTATGCTTATAGCCCGCAGGAAATAGCAACCTCAGATCCTAAATCTTGGGAGCTTTAGGATAAGCTAAAGGATGTCCTAAATCTAAGCAAAGATGGGCATAAGGTTTATCTCCACAAGAGATGATAAACTGCCCAACTGTTGGGCTTACATCCGCCTAGAGTGGCAGCCAGTTAACTCTTCATATGATTTAAAATCATGTAGTCCATTCTTATGAATTGCAAGATAGCTAAGGTAGTTCTTTAGTTGGAAAGAAAGAATAAACCCACTCCCTAATTAGAGCATGAGTGGTTTGAGAATAAAATACAAAATCTTTATAATTTTTATTTCATTTTGACACATTTATTTGGATAAAGGCTTGGGATTTTATGCCTAAATGCATGATGAAATAAGGTTATTGGCTAAATCAATGAGATTAGGGTGTTGTCCACCATAAGGGATGCCCTCAGGTCAAGCATTTCCCTATCGTGCAAGGATGGAGATCTCCCATATTCAAGGAAGAAGGAATATGATATGCATGATGTAAGACATACAATCACACAACTAAGGGGTTACTAAATCTTTTAATTATCTTGGTTATAGCCTAGGATTTATGATGAGGTTGTGAGTTGATTAAAATTTAATTATGAGTGATTAGCTAGGGTAGAAAAAATAATTTTATCCTAAGATCTTACCGCATTCAAGCCACACGTTCAAAATCAAACATTAAGATATTATGAAAAACATGTTGTTCTAATGCGCAATCTAAAAACAACATCAATCAAACATGTATAAATTATGTAAAAGAATAAAAGACTGCGATGGTTGTATACCCCGAAAAGAGAATAGATGGGTAGCCGAGCTCTACCCTTATACAACTCGGATTATAAAATAATACATGTTATGGGGGTCTTCTTTTCTTCATTTCTTCTTGTCCTCCATTTCTTCCTTTTGATTTGATTTGCTCCAAAGGCATTACAGGGCACCCCAAGTTCTAAGCCTTCTGGCAACTGCTTATCTTAATCTCCCACAATACTAATCCTAATTCCTATTACAAAATTACATTTTATATGAAAAAGTAAATCTAACTGCACCTCCAAAATAGAGGTTAGTTAAACATACATTCAATCTCAAATAGTTATATTTATAATGTGGACTTAGCCCCTTCACATGGGTAACCAAGCCCACCTGTCCTAACTTGGATTATGCTTAGGAGCATAAGTAACCTGCAAGCAAAAAATTTATATTTATTTTTATAGTGTCCCCTTAAGCATAATCCCCTGTAGATAATATGGTATGTCTTGCTAAGCATTAGAGCAGTAGTTCTATAAGTGTGAAGGGAATTTAATTTAACCATAAAGGATGATTTCACTTCAAGTTGTTTAATTGATTTGAGAATTTTAATTTATGTTTTGTTTGGTTTCATGTGACCTGCACTTAGCAACTAAGTGTTATATAGAGAGGAAAGAGAATTGCTCTCTTTCATCATTACCCTAAGCCATTTTCTAAAGCATGTTAATTTGATTTAATTCTCTTTAGTGAATGGATTATCAAGCATTTTAATTAATCCAAAGTTTAGGTTCACTTTAAATAGATCCATTCAATATGAAAGACATCTTAAAATTAATTTGATTGAATTACTATCTCATGGCATATGTTAAATCATCTCTTTCGATCACATGTAACATGCATATGATTTAATCCTAAATGTATCTATACACGCAACATATTTTTAGTACACTTAAATGATGAATGTAAGTGTATGTTAAGTTTATATCATTTTATGTAATTAAATTATTTAATCATATTAGTTTAAAGCTCTATCTAAATTCTTATACAAAAATACATAGGGTTGAAATTAAATAGGTATGTGTCATTGTTAACCAAGGAAGTGAGGTAATCAAATGATCTTCTTGGGGCTAACTAAAGCCTCGTATTCCCAAGATGCCCAAACTATATACCCACTTGCATTCAAACATATGTAAAAATGAATATAAGAAAGAGAGCACCTAATCATATGATTCATTAATTCACAATTTAATCATTCATGAATGCATGGATTTTTGATAAAATAAAGAGGGGTTCTAATTCCATAATTAAATATGCATACACATGTATAAGAGACATAAGCTAATATATGTCATTGTTAACTGGAAGTGAGGTAATCAAATGTCCTCCTTGGGGCTAACAAAAGTCTTATATTCTCGGGATGTCCAGGCTAAACACTTGGTTTTCTCAAGTACATATGGATGTATACATAAATGAAGGAAGAAAAACCATGTGAAGATTGCTTTTTTTTATGTTCAATTGAAGCATTTATGCATATGGATTAAAATTCTATCCAAATTATAATGTAGAAATTCATGTAAATGAAATCAAATAAGTACATGTCGCTGTTCACCAAGGAAGTGAGGTAATCAAATGACCTCCTTGGGGCTAATTAAAGTCTCGTGTTCTCGGGATGTCCATACTATATACTTATTAACATTCAAATACATATAAAACCACACATGAATTAAAGAAAAGAAAGTTTCATTCCATATACTTAAGGTATAATCACATACATCTCTTATGTATTTATAACTAGCATCACAACATTTGTTATTACTCATTTATAAGATTTTTTGAAAATACATTTGGATTTAATAGTGATAATAGCCATGCATATATTAGATTAAACCAACACATGCAAGCGTGACTTAAAGGAAATTATTTGATTTAATTAATTTTGTAAAAGATGAATGTATGAATCAAATGATAAACAACATTTAATATGATTGGAGAGGAATGAATAAACATAAATATATGATTTCATTCAAGCAAATTAATTCATAAGGACAATCATATCAAATAAAATCATTTAAACCAAACCAATACTTTTTAATGTCATTTTTAATTTCATGTTTAATTTGATTTAAGGATGTGAGAAGAGATTTGCTGATCTTAACCCATTCCCATGTTTGTTAATTAAATTGATTTAATGAAATGTGATTAAGTTGATTTTATAGATTAATTAAGTTATAATATGCATTAAATATATTAATTAACCCTTGCTTATGTTACCTTAATTTAATTAACCAAATAATTATGAGCCAACATGATATGCACATGAATGAAAAATAAATTTGCAATGATCCTAAGAAATAAAAGGGGCCTAATGCAATTGGCTCATGATTAATAATTAATTAAGTTAAAGAACTTAATTAACTGCTCTTATAATTCACCCACACTTGTGGGCTAATTATAATTTCCTTAAGATTTCCTTGGGCTGTTGAACACCTAAGGGTCTGCCCAGACTTCATTAATTAGGTCTTTATGTGATTTAACTTTTTAATTAAACCAATTAAGTAATTAATTATCCAATTAATCCTTAATTAATTTTTCTTGAAAAGAGGAAGGAACTTAGGGAAAGAGATTAGGAAAGAGGTCCCAATCCTACTCCATAAGTTTCCTCACTGTTAAACAATGATAAATTAGCCCAATTAATTAATTACTATTCATATGCTTAATTAACTCTAATTAAGAAGGTTATTAGGGCTTAATCAACTAATTTCTCTAATTAATTAACCAATAAATATTAAAAAATTATGAGAAGCAGAGGTCATCCCCTTAAACAATCTCAAAAGTTTGGGATTAATTAATTAAGTAATTAAAGAGTAATTAAGCTAATTAATTTTGTAAATAAATTTTAATTAAGCCCTAATTACTATTCAAAATTAATTAAGAATTTTTTTAATAAAATCTCCTTTAAAATGCCTTTCAAAAGAATATTTATTTGTATTTTTATGATTGTTCTATGATTTGTTATGATTTTCCAAATTTTCTAATGATTTAAATGATTTAAATGATTTTTATAAAGTCTGTTAAATTATTCTACTAAAGTAGATTATTTGAGCTTCAGAATGCAATATATCCCAACCTAGAAATCCTTTTGACTTGAAATTTTTATGGTTGGTGTATTTTAATTTCGGTTACAGTCCCTAAAAATTACAAATCAATCTAATATGTAATTTTGATTTAATTATTGAAATTTAATTTTCACTAAAACCTAAATTAAGCTCAAAATAACTAATAAAAATTGTGGATTTTGGTCTCATTGGATTTCTCTCAGAAAGATGAATCCAACGAGGCCTTATTTATAATTTTTTGTTAAGTATTTTATTTTTTATGAATTTTTGAAGTTTTAGATAACTTAAATAATTTTTAAAATAAAAAAATTGCCGATTTTTCCACTTAACCTAGTTAGCACCACACGGCGCTGACGGGGCAACGCGGTGCCATGTGATTGGGTCGCATGGCACTGACACAGCAAATGCGCAGGAAAATAAATAGATGATTTCCAGATTGGAGCCGGATGGTCCGATCAAATATCAATCTAGAGTCTCAGAATCATGCGATATGGGCTAAGTCAGTGGCCTCGCCTCCGTGAACGGAAGATCGAACGAGTCATCATCCTCTCAGCGAGTGATGGCGACCGGTAGAATAGTGATTTCAATAGTCTTTTATGGTATTTTCATGAAACCGAATGGAATTTCATCCAATCAGACTCAATTTCGCATTGATTCTCACCAAAAAAAAACTTCTATTTTCACATTAGGATCATGTAAATTGAAATATGCAAGAAATATCTAAGAGAAATTCCTAAAATCGAGCTAGCATTTTTCACAAATAAGCAATCCTACGGCCGGCTATGAGATTTGAAAAATACCTCACCAGGGATGATTTTCGACAACAAAGATGATTCAAATACACTCCTGGATGTGAGATGAAGCTTTGGAAAGAATCTAGACTCTTTCCTTGCTTTGAATCATCATAATCACGAACCTCCACTGCATTTTGCTGCAATACGCTTGAATTTGATGATTTTTCATCGAAGGGAAGTGGGGCTAGGGTTGCTCTTGGTTGCTGGAGCTCCTAGAGCTCCTCTAATGTAGAAAATGGATGTGTTTTATGCCTCTTTTCTCCCTCCCTTAATGGTGGCCGAAAATCATCATTAATGGTGATGGGGAGATGGTTAGGTGGTGATGGCTGATTGGGGACTTTGGATTTAGCTCCCCAAAATACTCTTTTCAGCTATGAGGTCAATGCTATTGAATGCAAAGGAAGTGGACGAAGGATTTTGCAAGATTGTGTATTTTCCCTCTCTTTCTCTCTCTCTCTCTCTCTCTCTCTCTCTCTCTTTCTCTTGGTTTCATCTAGCCATAGAAGTTGGATTTTAACTTTTTACATGATGCTTTAAGTGTTTTATCCAATTTGGGGTTAATTTGGGATTGGGCCAACTCATGTTGACCTAAATGAGTTGGGTTGGGTTCAAGCAACCCGGTTTGACTCATTGGCTTTGGATTTTCTTTAGTTATGTTTAATTGATCATTCATGATGGTTTTGGTTGATTAATTTTGTTTAATTTAGATTAATTTTAAATTTGACCCATGTTTGACCAACTTTGACCAAAATTGGTTAAGTTGATTTATGTAATTCCATTTATAATTTTATGTTTAGATTATGTTTAAATTTTGTTTCATGAATTATTTGGAATGTTCTTGATCAATTATTTGGGTCAATTCAGCTTGGATTTTAGTTTGACCCATTTTGAGTTCAAATGGGTCAAATCGGGTTCAATTGAGTTAAATATTTTGTTTGACTCAACCAAGATGTGTTTAAGCTCTAATTATGTTTGATTAAGTGATCATTTATGGGCTCCAAAAATTTGCCACCGACCTCTTTGATGAAAAGAGTGTTTTAAAGTGTTAGCGTAATTTTCACAAGGTAGATGTAAAAGTAGATAAGACACTACTGAGATTTTGTCCTTATTTGGTGAGAACTTTATATCTGGTTCCAGGTTTCCTATAGGCACAAGCCCCTATAGTTAATTACCCCTCTCAATAAGTGAGAGAGAACCTTCGATTAAAGCTGGTCGTTAGATCGCTTAATGCGTAGCATATAGTAGCAGCATATGGAGTTTTAGAATTTAAAATTATGAAATTCATCATTTTAGTTTAAACCTGATGGTTGGGCGAATGATGACGTGCCCGATCTAGATCCTATGGTTCCATCATCCCGGGCCCTCGCAGTCCCTAGTCTACTTAATCGAGGGTAAATCTAACGAGAATGATCCTTCAAGACACATGGGTTAAGTCGTCCCAAGAAATCTTTGTAGACTTGGGTGGTGTTGTTTGGGAGACAATCTTAAGTCTACCTTATGGCGAGGGTTGTTTGCCCTATCAAGTATACCCTATGATTCACAACTCGAGGCGAGCCATCGGGGAGCATAGCTATGGTGGTGATCATAATATAATGGAGTGACCGCCAAACCACCCGATGAGGGACTACGGACCGGTTCATATATGGAGCCTACGGCCAAGCCACATAGAAGACACGCCATTCTTACCAAGCATGAGATTGATTGAGAGTAACAGTAATACTTAATTTGACATTGGCTCCTTGAGTTTTCTTCGTTGTCACCCCAACAAACTAAGGTGGATAGATTGAGTTAGATTTAAGTTTTTAATGATAAAATTTTATTTAAGCAGTTTTAGATTGCTACTTAATTTAATTTGAAAAATTGATTAATTGGAATATGTTTAAGAGCTTTAGATCATGTCAACTCTAGTTAATAGAATTATATCTAGTAACGATAAATCAATTTTTCAAATATTTCACCGATTTGAAACTCTTATTATGGTTTTAAGTTTTGTTAACCCCACCAGCCCCAAGACTAAATCGGAAGCAACCCATGAAGATCCACACTTGAATTTAGCATTCAACATAGTGTCTGGCCCATGGTGTATTTAAGAATTTAGACAATTTTATTTGAAGTTATGAGATTGATTTGATTGCTACTTAATTTGATTTGAAAAATTGATTAATTTGAATATGTTTAAGAGCTTGATCCTCGACAACTCGCTAGCTAATGAATTAGATCTTTGTCACCCAATCAATTTTTCAGATATTTCACTGATTTGAAACTCTTATAATAGATTTTTAGGTTTCTTAACTGATAAGACTAAACCGAAGCAACCCATGCGATCCTAAACACAATTTGATTCATAAGTGTGGGCCCATGCGGGTGTATTTAAGAATTTAAGCAGTTTTTATTTCTGATCTATGAGATTGATTTTATATTTTCATTTAATTTTAACTTTATCATGCCTACATTAAAATTCACAAAATCTCTATGTAAGCACATGCAAGTATTTATACTAAATTTCATCTAATTAATGATTTTGTTGATCTTGAAAATCATAATTAGGATGAAATTCCTTAATTTTTTATTTAAAAAAAGCCTTATGATTTTTGTAGATTTGGATTTAGTATCGCCTTCTGTCTGCTTGTACAAAGAGTTCTAGATTCGATGACAAAGAAGGCATTTCGATTTAGATTTTCCCCTCTTTTATTCAAATTTAATTTTCTCCTCTTTTACTCAAATTTGATTTTCCCCTCTTTTATTCAAATTTAATTTTCTCCCTCTTTTATTCAAATTTGATTTTCCCCCACTTTTATTCAAATTTGATTTTTTTCCTCTTTTTTTTTAAGTTAAAAGGTTTGATGATTTCTGCCCTCCCTAAGATCATCCATGTAATGGGTCGACGGAGGTATTTTGGCTTACTCGGTACACCATGTTGAGCATAGCGAGTGGTGTCTTGCGACACCGCAGTCGGTTTTCATCTCGTCATGCCCTATTGAGCACAACGAGACCTTCAAACCTGAAAGAAAACATACAATGCGATATATATTCATTCTCTTTTTTTTCTAAGTCTGGAAATTAGGCAAAATTTCAATAGCATTTCGTCTAGGTGGAGCGACATCTAATAAGTGTTATTTATCGCTTCTATCGAAGGAATAGCTGTCTTGGACACCATAACCTATTTTTTTTTCATCTCGTCATTTTATGAGCACAACGAGGTCTTCAAACGAAAATACAAGCATATATATATATATATATATATATATATATATATATATATATATATATATATATATATATATTACAAATCTCATATGTTCTGATGCATTTTTCTAGCGCTAAGCAAAGGAACGGGTTTGGTATGCACAGAATGTAATCAAGAAAGAAGAATTCGCCTGTTGACGATATTCTTCCCCAATTCGCGGTGGAGAGAAAACATGACCGCTAAAATGAGGGAAACGACGCCGAAAATCAAAGAAAGAATTCGCTTGTTGATGATATTCTTCTCTGATTTGCGGCGCAGCGAAAACGGGATGGCTAAAGCGAGGGGTGCGACGCCAAAAATTGAAAGATGAATTCGCTTGTTGATGATATTCATTCTCGATTGCGCAAACAAAAAATAGTGAATTTTCCTACTGATTAGAACTGGCCATCATGGCAGAATGGGCTAGATGCATTAGGGTGAGAAGGAGATGCAAATAAGGAAGGATGCCTGGGTCATTAGTGAAATAAAGAAACTCATTAAGCTCTCGCCGGTAAGCGCGGGCAAGCCTGTTGGTATCAGTGCTGGTTTGAAAGTCGGTCAATGTTTGAGGGAAGAAGAAAAGAAACAGATAACGCTGCGGAAGAAGCCGCAGGTAGAATGTAAGTTTGTCTCACGGACGTTGCGAACGGAATGCAGCTTTCTGGATTCAAATGACCGGTGGTTTCAAATACGCAAGGGATTTCAGACTCTACAGATTTCACGGAGGCTTGGAGGCCAGCTTAAAGAACGCTCATGATGTAAATTCGATCGCGGATTGGCTGGATTTCCCAATTCACCGGACGGCATCATGCTGAGGGATTGCATGAAGGGTGAGAAGGGCAATGGAATCACGCTTGGCGCTGGATGGCTCATGCTATGGAGAGACGATATTCAGACAGAGGAACGCAAATCGAAAGTGGGGAGAATACTTTTTTCTTGAGAGAGAGCCGCAGGAGAGAGAAGAGTGGGAGTGAATGAGGAGGATCGGGAGAGGGAAAATATTACGTCCGAGTCCGACGTAGCTTTACGTATGACTCCAATCCGACGCTGCGCATAACGCGCCAAAAAAAAAATGACGCCGTAGACGTAAACGATTTTTTTCGCTTTATACCGCCAACCGAAATGAGTATATGCGCAGGAGAAATTAAAATATCTTCATTTAGGCGAGATTTTTTTATTTGCGATGGAGAGCAATAAAGAGCTATGAAGAAGGAGAATGAATCTGAAATGGAGGCTGAGGAAATAGCTGATGATGTCGTAAATAAAAATGGATTGGTAATCTTTTTAAGGAGTTGTAATCCTTCGTCTGTATTCATATTTATTTTTCATGATTTTTTTGTAAAGTTCGAGAAAACATATTCAATGTAATCTTCAGAGGTCGTTGATTAATTTTAGTGCTTATTTACATATGTACTCAGAGTGTCTTCGAGTATGACGATTTTTTCCGCTTTGTTTCACTTTCAGTAGCTGGTTGTTCGAGATCATGGTAACTAAATCCCAATCAAGCAATGATGTGGTCGTTAGGGATTTTAGAGATTGCACCTCAGACTCTATACTGTACTGCACTGTATTCTATACTGTACTCACTCCTGCCTCTATACCTCTGTAATCGAGGCTATACCTTCTATACCTCTATACCTCTATACCGCTATACCTGTATCTTTGTACCTTGCACTCTGTACTCAGATATGCTCTTCTCAGATACCGCCATACTTTCTATACCTCTATACCAGATATGCTCTTGCATCTCAGACTCTCTATCTGCCTGTACTCTCAATTCCTTATACCTTCTATACCTATATCTTCGTAGCTATACATCTCTCAGACCTTGCATTCTCCTGGCTGTAATTTTACGCTCAACGTTTTTTGGGTATTTTTTTGTGTCTATACTCTCGACAAACTGCACTCTATGCTCTACTCTCTGCTACATCTCATTTCTATTATCGAACTGCTTGGACTCTATGTTTTCGCATGAATGTGGTGAGCAATGCGATGATGAAGTTGTTTTATCTAATGACCCAAATTTGGTATTCAAGCAGCGGTACAGATAATGAAACCGCTTATGCACTATCGTGATTATGCACATCAAACGCTTCAGTTAGAAAAGACCATACAAGTTATTGGCCAAACTCTAAGAAATTGAAATCGAGAGATTTTCTGTGCGAAAGCAGGTCGAAAAAAACCTGTCAATCTAAAACCATATAACAAAATTCAAGAAAACCGATACGAGTGGTTGTCCCATGATGATTCGTGGATTTGAGGGGAATTGGTCCGTTAAAAAATATATAGAGAGCCATAATCATTCACCGCAAAGACCGGTGATCTCAGATCTTCTCGTGATCGCATAGCGCATCGGAGAAGGCATCGCTTTTGAAGACGACAGAGGCCGCATTAGGTAATCGACGCTGCTCATATCTAGCCGAGGAAGTTGGTGGGGTAGAGAATATTGGATTCACCAAAAGAGATGCTTTCAATTTCATCCGAAAGAGCAAGATCACGGATTGCAAGCGTGATAGCAACGAATTAATACAAATGCTCAAGGAAAGACAAGCAAATGATGAGATGTTTGCATGGGATGTTCTGATGTCATTGCTTGGTGAGTTTTTTTTGGAGCAATGGTATGTCTAGGGTTGAATTTGATTGTTTTGGGGATGTGATAATTTTGATACTAGCTATCTCAATAAATATAATCTGTTCACCTGCTGGAGTGAATCATCATTGGCAAAACGCCTTATTCTGAGTTTTTTGTCTAAGAGACCATCGAGTCATTCACATGGTTATTCCGACATTTTTCTGATGGGTGGAAGGCATCCGATATTTACCGATCAAGATCGCTATAGAGCTATCGAGAATGTACCGCGATACGCCATAGGTTGTGCCAATGGCATATCTCAAAGAAAGCCCCCTCCAAGGTCCATTGCTTTAGTAGTAACAAGAGAGTTCAAGGGCTATTCTATGCATGCATGAGCAAATGTGACACGAGGATGAGTTTGAGGATGCTTGGTCGCCATGCTAGAGGAGGGCAATCATGATCATGCTTGGCTATTCAACTTTACAAAATTAAAGTAAATGGTCCACCGATTCAACAAAGATAGATTTTGTATTGGCATGTTGTCCACTCAACAGAAGAGGCCACAAATAGTGTGTGTCATGGTATTTCAAGCCAACAAGTTCTCACAGATTGTTTCTTGGGATTGGAGAAGGTGATGGAAACATGGTTTAAATGAACATGATGAAGACTTCAAGTGTATCCAAAGAATTGTATTAAGAGTAGTCCAATTCTTAAACAAGTCGCTTTGTTTTATATACGAGAAGCTTTACTCTATGTTCAAGAAGAATTTCTGCATGGAGTTGGGGATTATCTCTCGGCGATGATAGGCCCATGGAGTACTTGGTGAGGAACTTAGAGAAGAAGAATGCATCCAAAACCTGGATTGTCCACTATGATGTATGTACTATGGATATTTCTTGTAGTTGCCGTAAATTTGAAATGATGGGCATACTTTGTGCACACCGCAGAGTTCTTAGCCATAATGATGTCATGCGATTCTGGATAAGTACCTCCTTATGGTGGTCTACCGTGAGCAAAGAGGGACATCTACATCGATGGTTCATATAGAGGTTAGTACATGGGGAGAGCGAGATGGGACTGCATTGTTTTCGTGAATCATATAAGTCGATATGCATATCAAATTAGCTCCAGCAAGGGGGTAATAAGATAGCGAGGATTACTTTGCATCTCTAAGTTTACTATCGATGAAGTGGACTCGTAATAAGTGGGAATTCTCCACCATTGACGATCGCTTAAGAAGAAGAAGGCACCACATCATCGTGATAAGGACAATCAAGGATCCAATCAAGAGACGCCCAAAGGGTGTTTCCAACGCAAGGCTCAAGGCTTATTGGGAGAAATCCAAAAATCCACAAGTACTTATGCTACTTGCCTCGATGTTGCTACTTATAGTCAGAATTTTTAATTTATTATATTTTCTTGTCTTAAACAAAAGTGAAGCCCGAGAGTGTCAGAACGGATGCGCCACGGCTACTCCACTCTCTGTTATGCCCCGTTGCTTTTCGCAAGCCTAGAATATTGCACATTGACGATGTAAATTATTCATCAATTACTAAGATGTTGTACTATTACTACAATATTGTTCCACAGGAATTCAATTCGACCTCGTCAGACAACCAACATGCTGAAGGGTATACCAAGCTCATGATGGATATTATTACAAGCCGGCATTTTGATGCATGATATTATCCAAGAAGGCATTTTTTAGTTTCATTTTGTATGTTTTAGTCATAATGCTTGACAATCGCGTGAATGACAATTTTTTCCGCAAGAATGTCCTCAATTTTTTGTTGTTTTAAGTCTAGAATTATTTGGTGAAGAATTGTTTACCTATATGATGAGGTTTAATATTTAATTGTTTTTGTAGGTCTAACTGCTCATGCCTCCTTTTTCTTCAGAAATGATTTTTATGGTTGCTTTGTTTTAGTAGGTCTAAATTTTTTTAATCCGTTCTTATGTACAACATTGTAATGCTTGGCATATGTTGCTGGTGTCTTCTGTTCTTCCATTGAGTTCTGTTTCCGAAATGCTATCATTCAAATCTAATCTTTTCAGCTTTTTTATGTGAGACTAAATTTTACATGCAATTACATTGCATGTCACACATCTCTCATTTACATGTCCAACTCAAAAATATTAATATTTATCATTATCTTTTTAAAATAAAATACATGACACTGATGAATTTATTAGAAAAGAATGCTATATTAGAAAAGAATTGTATTAGATGTATGTAATATTTAGATAGAATTCAGATTTTCTCTGAAAAGAATTGTATTGTTATGTTTTTTTTTAAACATATTTTCTCTAAAACTGCTGAATTTATTTCTACGCTCAAGATAAAAACAGAAGCATCCAATTAGATGCATTTCATGTATTTAAGGTTATTTTTTGCCTCCGATTAAATTTATTTATAAAAATACTATTTACCATTTCTCTCATATGGAACATATATTCAATGATTAGCACAATATTCAATTCGATATGTATTCAGTAAGTCTATTGTGGAGCTCAAATGTTGGCATAGAAGGCTCTGCAATATATATAATATTCAATGATTAGCACAATATTCTGATATGTATTCCAACTAAATTTTAATTTTTACATATATTATTTACTATCATCAATACTGACTATTTAAAAAATAAATCTTTAATTTGCATAAAAATTGTCTATTAAATTTGCCAAAAATAGCGGGTACATAGGTACAGAGGTACAAAAGGTACGTATACGTAAGTATAAGTATATGAGGAATAGAGGGTGGTGCACAATGCAGACAGGTATAGGGAGTACAGAGGCAGAGGTCCATGAGAGGTATGTGAGGTGCTGTGAGGTACAGAGGTACAAAGGTACAGACGTACAGAGACCAAATCTACTAAGATTCACCAAGCACAACCACCTCATTGCCTCATTAGAGATTTAGTAATGTAAACAACCCAGAAAGAAAGTGAAACAAAATAACCCGCAGAGAGTGAGGTACAGAGGTACAGAGGTACAGAGGTACAAAGGTACAGATGTACAGAGACCAGAAATCTACTAAAATTCATCAGAACAACCACCTCATTGCCTCATTAGGGATTTAGTTGCCATGATCCAACAACAACCATGCTACGAAAGTGAAAAAACTGGAAAGAAATAGTCTAACCTCGAAATGCAAATGAACATGCCTAAACATTGTCAAGACATGGAACAACTAATTATCACTACATAAACCCACCAAATAACAAAGCTTTTATCCCTACCTAAATCGAACAACTAAAGGTGCAAACTTTTATTTAATTGTTTTTTGAGGCCAAGCAAAAAATCGCATAAACAAAATCGGCCCTAAATCTATTCATTTTTTTGTCCCAGTCCTTGTTGAGCCCGTTAATCAGGGCTTCGATAGCCTATGTATTTGCAAATGAACATGCCGCAATGACATCAGACTGACCGGCAACCCGCCACCGTTTTCAACCGCGCCATTTACCGGGTTCTCAAAATAATGGCGATATCCCGAGCCGAATTTAATCCGCAGTGAAGATGGATAAGGTATTAGTGTGATCCCGTGAGAACCCGCAAGAGTGCATACCATTTCTGGCAGAATGCCTTTATGTGTCGGTTTTGGCAATGAGTCGTAAAATGACCACACGCCAAGCTTGATATTACCGACAAGAAGTGTCCAGTGCTGATTATGGATAATTGGGAGTAAAGCGTACCACCGGATGCATATCTGCGATACTGACATATACATCGCTTTTTCTTTGCGCCATAATATAATTCTACAAGGATGCGGGATAACATCTATAAGACACTGATACATACGTGAATATCAAGAATGAATTGCGAACTAGTAATTTTGAGGAGTAACTCACCCAATGTAAGCATGAAATGTAAAGGAATGGGACATACAATCGCACAGGGGAGTACTTCTCAGATATGCGAACGCATCGACGTGTGCATCTGATAATCGGTCCATCAAGAATCAATGCGCATAATAATAATAAGCGAGCAGATCTCCCCTGATTATCGATACATTTTTTAAAGCAAAGAAATGAAAAGTACTTAGAATGATATGAGGAAGATGCCGTGACTTACTTGTCCTGAAACGAGCACACAACCGGCCTATGAGTTGAGCATCGGCCGAGGCATGCCATCCCTAGATGGGAAGTCCACAACCCGTGCTCTACCGGTCAGTAATATAATTATTTAGTTTTGAAATTAATTGGTAAAATCTATATCCATTGTCATCGAAAGATTGAGCATCGAACTTCGCTTACCGGTGCTCCTCCACACGATAGCCTCGATGGCTCATCAAAGGAAACCGTCAATACCGCGACCTCAAGGGTGAAACCAACAACGGTCATCTATTTAATCATATTATTCATTAAATTAACGTAATACACCCGCGGCCGTGGGTGGATGGCGTGTCACCACTCTTAGCACGATGCCTAGTGGAGAGAGATTTCCTCTTCCTCGTCTGCCGTGCCTTCACCCGACGTACCATGCTGCCAATGAAGGGGACGATAGTAGTTGTATACTCAGTGGGAGTCTCCCCTTCACTTGATGATCTTCGGCACAAGACTCCACCGGAGGGGCTCCCATAAAGGTCTCCTGAGAAGATACCCCGGTGGTCTCCTCCGTAGCAGCTTCCACTCCGCTGGGGATGGGAGCACTCCTCTGTGCAGCAAGGGTAACTTCCATAGCAGTAACCCGTGCATGAATGTCATCCAGCCTCTCTCCACCGCATGGTAGATGCCACAACTTCCCTCAACTCCCTCAAACCCGCAAATAACTTATCTACCGCAGATCCGATTGGGGTAGTAGAGGGCAAGCTAGACACACGCTTGGGGAATATCTGGGAGATATCTGGGAATCAAGAAGCGCAGAATACCGCGGCCGGGATGATGTCGAAGTTCGCTATGGAAGTTTCATGGGGATGAGAGGATGATTCAATGAGTCCCTCTTCCGATAAGTCCTCGAGTGAGGACTGTGTTAAACCAAAGATAGATATGACACCTAAACATATGTAAATGCATCACTACATCAAATGAACGAACATAACTAATTTCTGCACTGGTCTCCTAAATCGTCAAGGCAACATCTCAGAACTTTATTTTAGGCCAACGAATATAATGCGGTCGCAGATGGAAATGACTACTAATCGATAATGTGCTCACGCCTGATCTACAACAAAAAATGTATACAGTTAAATTGCTCACATCAAGTAAAACTAAACTAACGTCGAAAGCATACCATAAGAAGAGGCACAAAGCCACTCATGTAGCGTCTGGTTCAGATCTTTCTTGTAATGCCATTGAATTGTGACACTAAGAAGGCCCAAATGGCCTCACCAATTGTACTCAAAGAAATTTTTCGATATTATCCAAGTAATTAAACTAGAAGCTACTCTATAGTTGTGGTATGCAAAGAACAAATTTGAAATAAGAAAACGATGTACAATCAGATAAACGTGCCGCAACGAAGCCATTGCTCGAGCTTATTCTATAACTATACCGTGACAATGGGATTTCCATAAAACTTTCTCCCTTTGTTTGGCATCATCACAAATCTACTTCATCCGGTGAAAGAAATGCACCGCCCACCCAATAAAAGGCTTGCGTCCCGAAGATAGGATGAGGTTATGGCAACCGAAGTGCCGCAGCCCGTGCAATGTGACGAATTGGTTCGTGTGAAGCCGCTTCAATATTTCGCCACTTCACTAGTGAAGCGAAATATTATCAAATAATGCTCCATGCCCTCGATCTAGACGTTATCCTTTTTGCAGACATGCTGAACTTCAAAATAAAGCTAAGGTAATCAGAATATTAGCAGCATACTGGATTGCAAGCACCTTAATATCAGGAGGGTACAGAGGTACAGAGGTACATGCACAGTGCTGTGGGTCATTTTCTTGTCTTAGAACACATCCAAACCGGCAAAATCTCAAGAAAGTATAGGTACGAGGTACAGAGCGGGAGTGGTACATTTACAAACAAGCATCTAAATTAGCTTCCAAACAACCTCTAAACTACTTCCAGTTGAGCAAGAAACATTGTCTCAACAATCGACAACAATCAAGAAAACATCCCAAAATGTCTCTACTATCCTGAGGGTAGAGGTGCAGGTACAGAGGCAGGTACGTGAGGAGTGAGTACAGAGGTACTGTGAGGTACAGAGTGCAGTAAGAGTACATATTCATTTTCTCCACGAACACACCCAAACCCAAGAAAATCTCAAGAAAGTATAGAGGGCAGAGGTACAGGGTTCGGTGAGTACATTTTGCAAACAAGCATCTAAATTAGCTTCCAAACAACCTCTAAACTACTTCCACAGTTAAGCAGTAAACATTGTCTCAACAATCAGACCGAGCAATCAAGAAAAACATCCCAAAAATGACTCTAATATCAGGAGGGTACAGAGGTACAGAGGTACAGAGGTACAGAGGTACAGGGGTACAGATTCATTTTCTCCACAGAACACACCCAAACCGACAAAATCTCAAGAAAGTATAGAGGTACAGGTGCAGGAGAGGTATGAGATACAGAGAGGTATGAGGTACAGAGGCAGGTGAGGTAGAGGTACAGGCAGTATAGGGATTCATTTTCTCCAACACATCCAAACCGGCAAAATCTCAAGAAAGTATAGAGTAGAGGTAGCGGTTGGTGAGTACATTTTGCAAACAAGCATCTAAATTAGCTTCCAAACAACCTCTAAACTACTTCCACGTTAAGCGAACATTATCTCAACAACCGACCGAACAATCAAGAAAAACCCAATCGTCTCTATCGAGGGTACAGAGGTGCAGGTAAAGGTGAGGTAGAGAGGCATGTGAGGTATAGAGATACAGAGGTATAGAGGTATGGAGGTACAGGTACAGAGGTACAGATGCATTCATTTTCTCCACAAAATACACCCAAACCAAAAACACAACCTCCTAATTATTGAGCGGTTTTATCCATAGTATGCCCTCCAAACGGGAAAAATGGATGAAAAAAATGCAAAATCTCAAGAAAGTAAAGAGGGTCTTTTGAGAGTTTGTGGGTACAGCCGAACAATCAACAAAAATAGTGCAAAATCAATATCGAGGGAATGCACGCATGAGGTACAGAGGCACAGGTACAGAGGGTAGCCATATCTTGAAAAACGCCATAAAGAAACCTAAACACTTACCGATGGATTGTGGACAAAGACAAAGAAAACCCTAAAATCTCTCAAGTTCAAGAATGCATGGAAATACCTCGATAACCAACCGTCAATTTGAAATGCGCTAGAAGCCCTAAGCCAGTGACCGAACGACGGGGGTGGGCCGACCGACAGCGGGAGCTCAGGAAATTCTCTTCGTCGAAAGCCCTATACAGTATTACGAAAGAATACCGAACGACGAGATATTTGGTTCCCGAGGTTTGACGAGGTAAATCGGGTCGGGTCCGGGCGATAAACCGCTAAAACGCCGCTCGTCTACGTGGCCATTACGCCACACTGAGCTAATGCGTCGATTGAGTCCGACGAAAAGCTAAGCGGGACTGACGCATATTTTCCCGTGGGAGAGTGGTTGCTTTTCAATTTTTTTTCTTTTTATTTTTTATTTCTTTGATAGTTTTTTCAGAAAACTAAAAATAGGAGAGAACCATTGGACATGAGGGATAATTTAGTAATTTTTAAAATAAATTTGAATTTATTAAAAAGTTTTAATGTGAATTTCATGCTGGTAAATACAAATAGTCAATATATATGTCATTTTAAGATAATTATGATATTCCGAATGCAACGGCGCAACCTGTTTCGCGATCGGAGGCCGTTTGGTTCGAGTCGGTGCCAAATTGGGTCAATTTCAGCTCAAAATGCGCGCCGTCGCTTTCGATCGCTCGATTTTTGTGCAGACTCGTCCGAATTGAGTGAGAAAAGTCTTACTTAATAAATTTCAGCATTTTGAAGTCAATGCCTGATCAATTTTGCAAACGGAGGTCATTTGATCCTTGGTGGCGCCTCTTTATCTCGATATGTGTGCGGGAGCGTTGACGACTCAAGCGCTTACACGGTTGTTCATCAAGTCATGCAATATTTATATCCTAACCAATTTTGATGTTATGAATGCCATGACAAAGTTCGTTCATTGATCGGAGGTCATTTGAGTTGATATCGGTGACGTCCTATGCATTTCAGCCTCGATTTGTGCGCTATCACTTCAAATCATTCGACATTTGCACATACTCGTCCAAATTGGGTAAGGACAAACTCATTTGATAGATTTCGATGTTTCGAAGCTAACAACATGATCAATTTTATGAACGGAGGTCGTTCGGACATCATCGCAGCTTCTCGACTCTGATATGCGTGTCAACATATTGATAGCTCGAGCGCTTAATCAATTGTTCGTTAGATTTTGCAATGTCTATATTCTGATCAATTTCAACGTTATGAATGAGACAGTGAAATCCGTTTGTCGATCGGAGGTCGTTTCAATGATGTTCAGTGCATTTTGAGCCTCAATGTGCGGACTATCACCACCGAAGTCCGTCGAATTTGATTTGTAGGATTGTCTTAATTTATGACACATATGTGGAGGTCAACATCATTGTAATTTAGAGTGATTGGCTTTATTTCATTTGAATCCATTTTAATTCAAATTGAGCTTAATGGGTTGAATGATCAAATTAACCCATTTGAGATTCTCATTTGATTTAAGTTTGTTTAGTTTTATATTTAAACATGTTCATTTGATGATTTTGAGCCTTGAGAGTGATTTAATTTGGACAACTTTTGGTTTGTTGACTTTTGACTTAATGGGGCCCAAATGGGTTAACTCTAAGTCAAATGACCTATTTATCACCTTGAACCTCATTTGGATTTATTCTTTAGTTTATTTATGTTTATGCATTGGTTATGTGCTTTTGGTTTGATTTAATTTGATTTAATTTTGATTTAATTTGATTTTATTTGGACTTAGGTGATTGTAAGTCATGGGTTAGGCCATAGGGTAGGGTGGGCATCCTTAGTCTTAAGGCTTAGCCTAATCCTATGAAAAATTTCTAAAGTCTCTAGGTTTAGGTTAAGTGTTCACTTAGCCACTAGAAGTGTCCTGAAGGAGTTCTTAGTGTAAAGAGACTATGATGGGAAGATTGAATCCTCACTCCAAAAGTGAGGTCAACAAGTGGCATGACATTTAACCATAGTTAGTTATCAGATGAAGACCAAACGTTAACTTAGGCTAATAATGTGCCTAACTATATTCATCTTATGAGTGTTTACATTGTTTTTAAGTTAGCACATCTCAAATGTTCATAATATTCAAGGATGCATCATTAGTGACATCTTGTCATGTTTGCTTGTATAATAATATATAATTGAATCTTTATTTGAAGAGGAATAAAGACACATGATATTAATATTCATCTTTATTTGATCATATAAGCAAAATATTAAAGCATCTTGATTATTCAATGCCTCTTTCTTTTGCTTTAACCTTACTGATTTTCTTGTATTAATTCAATGTGGACGAGATTGTTTAAGTAAGAGCATTCACTAAGGGATCTTGAAATTTACTTCTATTGATGCTTGTCATAAGATTTTGATATCTCTCCCTTTGTTCTTTCCTTTGTTTTACAACCAAATCTTACTACCAAGATATGAAATAGAAGATGGTACACCTTTTCTTTTTTGTGTGTGAGTGGCGTGTGTTATGTGATATCCTTGAAAAAGACATCTCTGTTAACATGGAGCTTTATGGCAGATGATTCATAAGAATTGCTAATGGCTATCACAACACCAACCTAACTTTTGAGAAGAGATGAAAGTAAACATAAAGTATAAATTATATTGGTTGAACTTAATGTTCATGGAGTTCTATTGGCTTCAAATTGAGTTCAACTCATTAATATGATAAATAATTGAAGCACCCTTTAACATATTATGATAAATAGTATGTTGATTCTAAGGGATTTTTTTACATGTCATAAAATGCTTTCACAATGCATATAGTATAAGTCTCCTTAAAAAATATTGAAAGCTATATTCATGCTGAGGAGTTAATGAATGACCATTAGTTCTTGTTTTTTCATCAACTTACACTTTGCTTAATCAACTATTTTTACCCCATCAATGCTTTATGTAACTTTCTTCAAAACATATAATCATCTATCAGTATCTTCTAAAATCTAAAATTCTAGACATCAAATTTATCAGTTTTGATTATCACATCTTTCAAGCTCAATTATAAAAAAATTTTAAACTAAAACTTTGATATTAAGTGTTAGGATAATAATAAAAACCTTTCAAGTAAAAATTAAATAAAGATATTTAACAAGCACAACATAAAACACAAGTAAAAGACACAAATTGGTGCAATTGAAAGAGATCTACTTACTACAGTCACACATAAATTAAATAATTCTTCTACACTTAAAAAAAAGGTACATCAAGATTTTAATATGTAGAGAAGATTTAGATTTATCACTTTGTAAGAATGCATCCACTTACCATTCTTAATGATGAACATATTATACATTTGATAAAGCTTATGCAAAAAGTGAGAGAGCACAACCTCCCATTACAAGAGGCAAAAACTAGAGCAAGATAGAAGAAACCCAATAAAGAAGTTTGTTATAGACTTCTTTCCTACAAGCAAGACATGTTGGGACTCTTACATATTCTTTCAAAGACTAGCACTTTTCTAAACATATTTTCACAAAATAATAGCATTATAAAGATAATAATAATAAAAAAAGTATAACCAAATGAAGCCTGAGCCTACTAAAATGAGATTGTAAAATTAAGATGCCTTGAGTCCTAACTAGTATGAGATTGCCAATTTGAGATACTCCATCTTTATCCCTCGATCCAACATTTTAAGTCAAATCTTAGCTTTTTTTTGCCCCAAATATCATTTAACAATAAGCATATAGAAAACTCATTAACACATTAATCTATAAATTTAAATCAGGACATTATATTCACTTGGTACACTCTAATATCAATTCATTTCAATACACAAATCACTATAAATACACCTCATGGATGTAAAAAATAAAAAAAATTGCAGTAAACCTACAAAAAAAGAGAACAATGTAACCTATCATATCGGCATATGTACACTAGTATCCAACTATCATTTCTGCATATAACGAAGAATGTAGTACCAAAACACGAAACATATATATTTCATCCCAATCAAGTAAACATCACTTAAAAACTAGCTATCAAATTCAAAGACAATCAGATCATCACTATATATATCAGCAACATGAACAAAAAACCATAACAAATTCCTTAGAGCAGTTCATGAGCAAGAAAATGTAGCACAACTCAGGAAGAAACTACCAGAAAAATGGGGAAAAAGTTAACGTTGAAGATTAATTATCAGTCCTCATTAATTGTCATTATCATAAGATTAAGTAATAATATTGACAAAGATGAAGAATTTGATTTGCTGATGAAATGACTCATAAAAAAGCACCAGCAGAACCTTAATGTAAATTGGGAGGCAATTACAATGTAACCTTATTTTCATAGAACAAAATGAACTTAATTGCTTACAATCTTGCAGGGGAAACATGAGACATTGAGAAGGTTTAGCCAGTTTTTATTGCAATCGCACCAGTGTTCAGATGCTGAGGCTTGAATGCATTTCACCGCTTAATTTTAGAGAGAAAAAAGATAGAATGAATTTTAATAGGCGCATCATTTGTCGTCCCCTCCACCCCACCAATTACACTTCATCAAATTTAATGGTCTAAGATTTCCATTCAAACAAAGATAATATTAGATGCGCATTACCAATTGCTAAAGCAAGAGGATTTAAATAGTATTCTTTTAGCATTGTGGTTAAAGCAGAAATTGGTAAAACTTTGATTGTCTCTCATGCAATTCTAACATGGGATAAAATGAGCAATTAGATCTATGTATTATATCATTTGAATATTTTGGATTTGTTTTCTTCTTAATCTCTATCACTTTGGATGATTTGGGTGTTATCTTTGGTTAATGAGTATTCTTTTGTTGATTTCTTTTACTGATAAACCAGTATATAGGCATTTTCACGCTTGCCTTCATCCATATTTATGAAGCAAATCTCTTGTGAAGGAGGAAACCGCGTCTCCACGTCTTCTCGCCCTCATGGACAATGAACAACACAGCCCTAGGTCCACCATCTTCCTCCTCGTCCTATGCTTTTCTCTAACCGCAGCTTTCATCACAATCTACCACTGGATCTCAGAATACTACCAGCGGTGGCAAGCCAGCGGCATGCTGCCGGAGTTAAACGTCCCTGCGGCGAGCGTAGCTGATATGGTTGTGTCCACTGCGCAGTTGGTTGCGCCGGCACAAACTTTCAGTAAGGCGAAATGTGGTTGGTGGTGATGACTGCTGCGGCGCGGCGAAGAGGAGAGGGCGTGTCCAGTGTGCTTGTTGGAGTTTGAGGACGGGGAAGTGGTTCGGTTCTTCCCGGAGTGCGGGCACTGCTTCCGCTTGGATTGTATTGATATGTGGTTTGCAGGTCTGAGATGATTTCGAGATCTAATATCAGTAGTGCATGATCAAATTATTTCAATTAGGTGTTCATCGTATCGTGACAGAGAGGAGGAAAATTTCAGTAAACTATGTGATTCAAAATGAGAATCAAAGTACAATGCATTGCATGAGTGCATTTCTTTCATTTACTATTCAGATCTATGTACTATAAATATTTAGAGCGAGTGTGATGAATAAAAAAATATGTGCTTTGACGATTCAGTTGAAGAAAAAAAAGTGCATGAGTATGTGTTATATATATATATATATATATATATATATATTAGAAAATTTCTTAAAGGGCACCATTTGATAATTTAAAAATAATTCCCAACCATTTTTCAATCGGATTTGGAATTGGCATCGATGAATTTAATTTTTTAGTAAAAATGATAAAATAAATATGATAAAAAGTTACAGTTGTGGATGTTTACTCTTTTTATTTTGAAAATACTAAATAATTATTTAATTATCAATACAATCTAGTATATCTTTCTCAATATAAGTGATTTAAATATCATTCATTTATTGATCACTAATTCTATTTTTAGTTGATTTTTCATAATATTCATAGCATAATTTTTATCACTTATTGTAGCAAGTATAGAGTTAATACTTATTTTAATAATTTTAAAATAAAAAGATACAAAGTGTCTTTATTTTTTTAATCATTTTTTCTTTAAGCATTCTAATATATTTTAAGAATAAAATTATTCACCAAGTCTTATATATCCAAAATGTAAGTTTCTAAATGATTATCCATAATCATTAAATTTATTGATGTAAAATTTTTTTTTATAGAATCATTAGGTTTATCACATAACTAAGAAATAGATTTATGCCTTCTCATTTCAAAAAAAAAAAATGAATAAAATATCCTATTATTATTATTATTTATTTTATAAATAAATTAAACTTGAAATACTAAAAAAAGAAATTATTTTAAATTCTTTATTATGAATAGAAAATTAAATATATATATATATTTTAAATAATTTAATAAATAAATCTTAAAATTTTTAAGGGGCGTGATATAAATTTTTTATAGATGAAAATAAAAATTGAATACTATCACAAATTATTTAAGGATCACATGCACCTTGGCCTATCATTAAATTCACTTATATACATGCATACATATATTGATAAGATCATTAATTTCCAATAGACTTGCCTCAGGTGGAACCTGGTCCAAGTGAAACACCGAGCAGCATGCTGATTGAGACCCAAATGCACAAAGAAAATTCAAGTTAGTTTCAGGATTTGAGCATCAGCTTAACTCATGTCAGAGAACGAATGATCTGCTGGGATGGTTACTTTACTCCATATTTCTGTTTTTCAGTTAATTGTAATTCGATTATTTTTTTTTTGTTGTTGGTGGTCCAAAAATTTGTATGGTTATAAATTAGGATATAAACAGGTGTTAAGAATTAATAAAATATAATATATATATATATATAAATATATATATATATATATATATATATATATATATATTTTATATATATATATATATATAACATAAGAACACAATGCCTTTGACGCGCATCAGCAATACAAATATGATATTATGATGAGAGATACATCATTTTATTTTATTTTTTTTTAATTTATATCAACAATATGATTTTTTATATGATAAGAGAGTCATAATTTTTTGATAATTGGTCACAATATCTTATAAATAATATAGATATACGGTGAGAGAATCATTTTATTTTTTACAATTGATCACAATGTTTGAGATCAATAATACATATATGATATTACTGAGAGAATCGCTTTTTTTTTGCATAATTGGTCACAATATCTCTAATTCAAGATACATATATGATTTTATGTGATAAGAGAGCTACTCATTTTTATTTTTGCATAATGGTCACAATGTCTTTGACGCGTATCAACAATACATATTTGATTTATATGGTGAGACAACATCATTTTATTTTTTTTTTGCATAATTTGTCACAATGTCTCTGATGGGTATCAGCAATAAATATATTATTTTACGTGGGGAGAGAGCCACCAAATTTTATTTTTTTGCATAACTGGTCACAATATCTCTGATATGTATCGGCAATACATATATGAGTTTATGTGGTGAGAGAGCCACATCATTTTATTTTTTGCATAATTGATCACAATTTATCTGAAATGTATCAAGAGAGAATATATATATATATATATATATATATATATATATATATATATATATATATATATATATATATATATATATATATGATATGATGAAAGAGTCACCCATTTTATTTTTTTTGCATAATCACAATGTCTCGACATACGCATACATATATTTATTTTATTTTGAGAACATCATTTTATTTTTTTTTGATAATAATCACAATTTCTATCAAATATACATATATGATTTTACTTAATGAGAGAACCACCACATTTTATTTTTTTGCATAATTTTTACAACATGCCTTATGCGATCAAAGAATATATGATTTTAAATGTGAGAGAACCACCTCATTTTATTTTTTACATAATTATTCATAACGTCTCTGATACTTATCAGTGTATATATGATTTTATGTGGTAAAAAAGTCACCACATTTTATTTTTTCATAATTGGTCACAACTTCTCTAACACGTATTAGCAGCATGTTCACATATGCTTTATTTATTATTTTGTCCCTTGTACTTTAAATAAATTGAGCAAATCCTTTCTCGGCATAAAATTTTAAACTAATTCAATTAATTTTATACTTTAACCAATCAGACTATACACAATAATTTCTATTACATTTGCATGAGATGATGATGTATTAATCAATAAAATCTCTAATTATGAGATCGATATTCAAAACTTGTGATTTTCATAAACTTATAATTATTTATTTAATAACTTCAATAAAAAATCTCTTTCATATTTTTTTTTTTGTGTGTCTTATTTTAAATATAAAGTAACAAATATTTGACAATAAATATATTGAATATGAAAGATTTACAATTATTTTATTCTGTTATAACTTTAAAAAAAAAGACATGAAAATCTATAGGACATCAATAGTTGATAGACACATATTTTTTTAGAAATCATATGATAACTATCTCTCACGAATTAAAAAATATCAGATAGATGACAATCATATGCTAAAACGTTCTATTTTTAAAGAAGCGTTTAAATATAGTTTAAATTTTATAATTATCTTCAACTTATTTGAATTATGCTCGCATCATTAATATTTTTACCTTTCATCTTTATATATATATATATATATATATATATATATGCATATATATATATATATATGTATATATATATATATAATATGTATATATATATATATATTATATAAAAATATTATTATTTATATTTAATGTATGCATACATATATATTATATTATTTTGCATATGTATATACATGTATATACAATATATTATTAATATTATATATATATACATATAAACATATTAATATATATATAATTATATACATATATATATAATAATTCATATTACATATACATCATGTATACATGATATATATCATAAAATCAATATACATATATATATTAACATATACAATATATAATATATATATATAATGTCTATGTATATATGAAAATTCGTCACCGACCTCTCACATTGAGAGAGTATGATTATAGTATTGGTAAAATTTTTAGAAGGCAGATGAGATAGTATATAAGACACTAACCAGAGATTTTGCTCTCATTTTGTGAGGACTTTATATTTGTTCCAAGTTTCCTATATGCACAAGCACCTATAGTTAATTACCCCTCCCAATATTGAGAGAGAACTTTCGATTAAGGCTAGTTGTTAGATCGTTGAATGTGTAGTGTATAGTAGCAGTATATAGAGTTTTGGAATTTAGAATTTGGAATTTATGAAATTCATCATTATTGGCTTAAAGAGGATGGTTGGGGGAATGATGATCCTAGATCCCATGGTTATATCCCTGTATGGTCCCTAGTTTATCGAGGAGGTAGTTGACCCAACCTAATGCAGGATCCTTATAGCTATGGGTTGGTCGCCCAAGTAATCCTTATAGGGTGGTGTTTGTCTAGGGATAATTATAGTCTACCTACCGATAGAGGCATTTTACCTACCCTATGATTCACATCTTAAGATTGAGGGGAGCATATGCTACAAATATATAATATATATTGTCATACAACCATTATCGATAACTCGCTATAACCATCATATACTTTCTACCAAAATCACGTTATGGTGTTTATTTTTAGGGATGTGGGATACCACACAGATCTTAGGAGGTACTTATTGAAGTGAACGGGTACGACATTAAGGAATGATGTACTATCTCAAAAGATAAAAATCACCACCTTATAATGAGCCTAAACACCTAATAAGGACTCCTAAGGTATGATGGGTCTTCGAATATACCAGAGATCTTTTTCTTACTTTATATGAAAAAGTAAAGTAGGGTTTATTTTATGCCGGGTTCGTTAAGTTCCTTATGGAGGCAAGCACTCATAGTTAATTACATCATAATAAATGAGAATTTCTTAAGAATACTCTCGATTAAAGTAGACAATTAGGGTCTCCAAAGACTTCAAGGTTAAGACTTTCAAAGGATTGGCTATTTTAGAAAACAAAATGGGACAAATCATGGAGAAGACTTATTTTTTGGAATCTAAAGGGAAAAGGTAGGAAATGCTCATGATACTAGGAAGCCTAGTGAGCATTCTGATCTACCCTATAATTGGGCTTTATATTTTTGAAATTGAAGAGAGTTGATTATTTGAGTTGACATTTTATTAGATTACTAGGGCTTATAATTCCACAAGATAAGATTCTAGAAATGCCTAAGAGGTGATGATTTATACTTGTAGCCCACAAAGGGAAACAACAACCTTAGATCCTAAATCTAAGGAGCTTTGACGAGGTCAAAACATGACCTAAATCTAAGGCAAAAATATATATATAGTTTACCTCCATAAGAGAGAATAAATCACCCGATTGCTGGACTTATTACCGCCTGGAGTGACAGCCAGCTAACTCCTCATATGCTTTAAATCCATGCAGGAAAGTCTTATGCTTTGCAAGATGTCTAGGCTGTTGTTTATTTTGAAAGGAGACTAAGTCCTTAAACTCACTCTCTAAGAGACTAGAGCATGAGTGCATGAATTCAAGACTAAATCTAATGCAAATTTGATCAAATTTATTTGATTCTTTTGAACTCTTTGTTTTGACACAAGCTATGGGATTTTATATGCCTAAATGTATGAGAACTTGATTATGAGCCAAATTAAGAGAGAAAGGGGTGTTCTTCCATCAAAGGATCTCACAGGTTAAGCCTTCATTCTCTTGCAAAGATGAAAACCCCCTCTTAACAAGAGTGGAAGAATATGACATGCATGATATTATATATTCATTCATCCAGCTAAGGGGTTGCTAAAAATTTTATTATCTTGATTTAATTCCTAGGCTTTTATGTGAGGTTATGAGTTATTTTAAATTTTAGTTATGAGTTGTTAATTGGGATAGAAAAATTAATTTCACCCTAAGAGCCTACCGCATCCAGGTCACACATTTAAGCATTAATCATAAAGAAACTATGAAAAGTATGATGTTCTAATGCGCAATCTAAACACAACATCAAATAATTTTATAGACTACTATAAAAGAATAAAAGGCTAGTGCGGTCGGGTTCCACCGTACACCCCGAAAAGAGAAAAAAAAAAGGGTAACCGAGCTTTACCCTTATACAACCTGGATTACAAAAAATAATACATGCTATGGGGGTCTTCATTTCTTCATTTCTTCATTTCTTCCTTCTCTTTCTTTTAATTTGATTTGCTCCAAAGGCATCACAGGGCACCCTAGGGACTAAGCCTTCTATCCACTTCTCATCCTATTCCCCCATAACACTAATCCTAATTCCTAATGCAAAATTACATCAAAAATAGGAAAAGTAAATCTAGCTACACATGCAAAATAAATGTTAGCTAAACACACCATACAACCCAAGCAATTATATGAATAATTTGAACTTAGTACCCCACATATGGGTAACCAAGTCCACTTGTCCTAACATGAGTTACGCTTAAGGGCTAAGCAACCAGCACAACAAACTCATTTATATTTTTATTACAACGGCCCCTTAAGCACAACCCACTGCAAAAAATATGATTAGACTAATAACGGCCTAACATCCAGTCTATGAAACATACACCCTAACATCCAGTCTAAAACATTACATCACAAAATAAAATATAACATCATACATACAATGCCCTAACTTAGCACTATAAGTGGTGACTTAGTATTCTAATGTGTGTGCTTAAGGCTCATGTGGCAAGACTTTACTAGGCTTCTTTATTTTAAGTTTCAATTTGGAGTTCAAATTTTGTTTAAATTTTACCTTTGTGTGATTTCAATTTAAATGATTTAATGATTTATTTTTTATTTTTATTTCACTTTTATTTGATTAAAGTGATGTTTAAGTTTTCAAGAATGAAGAGTCGAATGAATTCCATTTATAGACATAACTCACCCTATTCTACATCCCAACTCCTAAAGAGTCTAACTAAGGTCATTAAGTATCTTAATCAGCCATTTGAATTTGTGTAATTCATTTGATTTGATTTAGAATATTAAATTTGAGTTTATTTAAGTATTTAATTGATTGATTTTGGATTAGATGTTTTGGTTTAATTACATCTTGATAATTCAATATCCTTAATATATAATGAAGTTTAAGTTTGTTTAAATTCATGTATTTTTTGATTAATTAATTTTAGATTAGATGTTTTAATTTAATTAAATTTTGATAATTCAATATCCTTGATCTCTAATGAAGTTTAAGTTTGTTTAAATTCATGATTAATTTTAGATTAGATGTTTTGGTTTAATTAAATCTTGATAATTCAATATCCTTTTAAATTAATATCTAATTCTTTTCTTTGGTCATGGTTATGTGACTTAACTTTATCTTTATTTGATTTGATTATGGTTCATTCATTTATAGTTTAATCGGATTAGATTAATTGAGATTTTAATTTGATTTTAATTAAGTTTGATTCCTTGTAATTAGGATTTTATCTTTTAATCTCATCCATTTGTCATGTTTATCAAAGTTTTGAATTTTTATTTACATTGGATAGTTAATTAGTTTATCTTATTTAAGTTGAATGAAATTTGATTTGATTGCATATTAAATTGATGAGTCTTTCTTAATTTGATTTAATTTGATTTGATTATTTGTTTATGATTCAAGCATGTAATTAATTTAATTAAGTGTATTTATATTAATTATAAAGATTTATTTAATTTTAATTTGATTTCATATTTTTTTTAGGTTAATGATGTAATTAATGACGTAATAATTTAGGTTTAATTTAGGTTTTAATTAGTATTTAATTGCATTTTGATTATGTTTGATTAAGCTTTATGATTAATTTGATTAACTTAATTAGCTTACTTGAGGGGTGTGATTAATTATTAAATTTAATTAGGGGTTTGATTTAAGCTTAATTTCAGAGTTAGCTTTAATGTAACTTATTTAAATTAATTTGATTAATTAAGATGATGGATTAATTCATTAAGTTTGCATTAATTAGATGTTTGATTAATTAAGTTTGTTTAAAGGTAATTAAAATTTTAAATCATTAGATTAAATAAGGGTTTATTTAATTAGAGATTAATGACTGAATTTCCCTCATGTGAGTGATTTAATTTAGTTAAGTGTTTTACTTAAATTTGATTTGATTAAAGCATTATTGTTATTACCATCATTGTTATTAAGTGAATTAACTGTTTATTTCATTTCAATTGAGTTTGATTATTTATGATTAGAGTTTTATTTGATTTGATTCATTTATTATGTTTGTTTAATTTAATTAATATGTTTGATTTAGTTATTAGGTTGAAATATTTAATGGTTAATTAATTATCTTATTCCAAATGGATGTGATTTAATCATATGTTAATTAAATTTACTTTAACTTTATTTGGTTTAATTCAATTAGTATTAAATGATTATGTTGAATTGGTTTATTAATCAATTTGATTTTTTAGTTTATTTAATGATTAATTAGTTTCAGTTTATTTATACTCATTAAGGAGTTTCATATGATTAAGATTCCATGCTTAGTGTAGGTTTAGTTATACTGGTTTGACCCATGTTAAAGTTTCCTAGATTTATTTAATTTTAAGTTTGATTTAAGATTTAATCATTTAATTGAGTTTTATTAACTCAAATAGGTTTAATCATATTAAATTTAATTTCCTCTAAGGATGATATTTTTTTGATTTGAGATTTGATTAATGATTGCTTAAGTGCTATTTCATTTCTGATTTTGGTTTACTATTTAAATTATTTTTAGATTATGTTTTAATTAACTCCTTAATTGATTAAACTTAAGTGTTAGTTTGGTTTCATTAGGATTCAAAAAATAACATTATTTTCTTAAGAGTCCTAGAAGTTAAATGAAGTGATTTAAGCCATTTTGAAGATTTTTGTAAATTTCTGAATTTTTCTTTGATTTATTTTATTAGAATGGACAATCTGAATTTTAAAATTTAATTTCTCCCAATCTAGAAGTCCTTTTCACTTGAATGTTTTATGATAGGTTAGTTTTAACTTTAATTTCAATCCCTGAAACTTTCAACTTAATCTGACATATATTTTTGGTTTAATTAATGAAATTTAATTTTTACTAAAACTCAAATTAAGCTCAAAATACTCAGTGAAATTTGGAAATTTTGGGTTTGTTAGAATCCTCTAAGAAAGATGAATCCCATGAGTCATTGTTTGCAATTGTTGATTGAGTATTTTATTTTCTATGAATTTTAGGTGATTTAAATTAATTTTTTAAACCGAAAAAATCACCTGCTCACGCTCCGTGTTTTGGCAAAAGACCCAACGGTCCGGAGAGTGACTGCGGTACTGACCACCGATCGCAATCGACGGTCCATATCAGATCGCGTGATCCAAAGGCCAGGATCGCTCGATCAGCACACGATCTGAGCCGTCCAATCGCACGAACTGCGTGATCGTCCGATCCAAATTGCATCAGGCAATCTGAAGGACTGGATCGCACAATCCATGTGCGATCCGAGCAGTCTGATCCCGCAAACCGCAGGATCCGACGACGGTTGTAGCCCAGCCGATGATGAATAGTAAAAATAGATTGTTTAAAAGGAAAAATGGGATTTTTAGGTGAAAACTTATCCAAATGGACCCATTTTCACGTCGATTCCTACCGAAAAAAATTCTATTTTCTAATTGGGAGGATTTAAAGTAAAAATGAGATTATCTAGGGGAAATTCCTAAAATCGCAAGAAAATTAACACAAAATGCGAGAAATCCTAAGGTCGGCTAAAGTTTGGCAAAATTTACCTCATCAGGAATGATTTTCGGCGGCGGTGAAGATCCAAGTGAACTCTTAGGTATGTGAGAAAGCTTTGGAATGATTTTTAACCTTTGCCTCCCTTTGGAATGTCATCTTCTTCAATGTTCATCATCGCCTTGTCAAAAATGCTTTTTGATTCGTCCCTCTGTGATGAAAACACCTCTTTCTTTCTGATTCATCCCATAACTCATTTTATCATGCATTTGGACATGTGAAAATCCTATGACCTTTGTCAAAATTAAATAAAAATTGAAAAGATTTGCATTAGACCAAGTCACGGCTCATACCACTCATGCTCTAGTCTCTTAGGGAGTGGGTTTAAGGACTTTAGTCTCTTTCTAATTCATAATAACCTAACTATTTTGTAAAATCATATGACTTGCCTACATAGTTTTAAAGCGTAAGAGGAGTTAGCTGGCTACCACTCCAGGCGATTATAAGTCTAGCAGTTATGTGGTTTATCCTTTCTTGTAGAGATAAACCTTAAAGCCATTTTGCTCGTGCTTTAGCTCTTGCTAAAGCTCCCTAGACTTAAGATCCGAGATAACTATTTCTTTCGGGCTACAAGCATAAATCTTCACCTCTTAGGCATTCCCACAACCTTATGTTGGTGGATTATAAGCTCTTGCAATCTAATAAAATTTCAACTCAAACCCCTTAATCTCTTCAATTTTAAATTTATAAAGCCCAACCATAGGATAGATTAGAATGCTCACTAGGTTTCCTAGTATCATGAGCATTCCCTATTTATTCCCTTCAGCTCCTAAAATAAGCCTCTCCTTTTGAACTATCCCATTTGATTTTTAAAATATAACTAATTTGTTGATAGTCTTACCCTTAAAATCTTTGGAGATAATAATTGCCTACTTTAATCGAGAGTATTTCTAAGGAACTCACCTTCCTTAAGATGTAATTAACTATGGGGACTTGCTTCCATAAGAAACTTTAGAACCCGATTTAATATAAACCCTACTTTATTCATCCATGTAAAGTAGGGGAAAATCTCTGGTATATTCGAAGACCCATCATGCCTTAAGAATCCTTATTAGGTGATTATGTCCATTATAGGATGGTGATTTCAATCTTTCGAGATAGTGCACCATTTCTTAATGTCATACCCTATCATTTCAATAAGTACACCATTAGATCTACGTGGTGTCCCCCATATACATATCCAAAAATAAACAGTACAGATTTTTCTAGCGACTCCACTGGGGATGGTTCCTCTCTCCATCTTTAGTAGATAATTATTGTCTCCAAACATTGATAGTGGACTTATATTTTTATAGGTCCAAGATGATCTTTCTTTCCATTGGCACTTAACTTATTTCATTCTTAAGAAAAGTCAGCCAACATCCTTTAGGTTTTTGGACCTCACTCCATGTAGGTCTTGAAATCACTATTAGGTCTCCAAATAGGTTAAAAGTAAATCAACTAATAAAAGGAGATGACTAAAAATTTAGAACCTCTTTACCACTATCTTGGTGAGGCAAGGTTCATCTTATACTCAAGAAGTTAAACCCTTTTACAACATGATAATTTTCAAAAGCACAATTTTCAAAAGCATAATTTCCAAAATGACACTTTTTTAAATGTACTTTCTCAAAATTCACATAATAAAGAAATTTGCAAAAAATCATAAAGAAGTTTTAAAAAAAAAGCATAAAATTAACCAAACCTCATTTAACAATTCCCATAATTATTTCATGGAGGTTCTTTTCAAAATCAAATATATATTTTTTGAAATCCCTTTTTCAAAAGCGTAATTTTGAAAGTAGCTATCTCTATTTCAACATACTTAGGTTTGTTTAATAGAGATTCTTTTTTTCAAATGAAATAATGACATAAAAATTTGAAACTCCACTTAGCATATTCCATATATGCTAAGGTTGGAGTTTCCCCTTTTTTAAAGCACATTTTTGAAAATAGTTATCTCTATTTCAACATACCTAGGTTTGTTAAATGAAGATTCTATTTTCAAACAAAATCATGACATGAAATTGAAACTCCACTTAGCATATTCCATATATGCTAAAGTTGGAGTTCCCACTTTTCAAAAGCAAATATCACACATAAAAATCAAAACACATTTGAATTCCATTTGACATACCCAAATTTGTCAAATGAGAGTTCCATTTTCAAAAATCATAAAATAAATTGAACTCTATTTAACATACCTAAACTTGTTAAGTGGAGTTCCATCTTTTCAAAAGCAAAATCACACACCAAAAATCAAAACATATTTGAACTCTATTTGACATACCCAAATTTGTCAAATGAGAGTTTCATTTTCAAAAATCCAAAAATAAATTGAACACTATTTAACATACCTAAATCTGTTAAATAGATTTCCTATTTAAAAATCAAAATACATGTGAACTCCATTTGACATACCCAAATTTGTCAAATGAGAGTTTCATTTTCAAATCATGAAATAATTGAACTTTAATTAACATACCCACATTTGTTAAATAAGAGTTCCCCTTTTCAAATCATAACAAAACAAACATGTGAAGCACGCTTAGATCCTATTTAACAAACCTAAATTTGTTAAGGAACCCATTTTTCAAAAACCAAAAAAAATTAAATCGCATTTGGCTCTTGCTTAACATACCAAATTTGTTAAGCAAGAGCCTCATTTTCAAATCAGACAAATACACATCAAACACATTTTAGCTTCTACTTAACATACCAAATTTGTTAAGTAAGAGCCTCATCTTCAAACAAAAATAAATCAATCACATTTGGGGCTTCTACTTAACATACCAAATTTGATAAGTATGAGCCTCATTTTCAAATCAAAATAAGCACAAATTAAATCACATTTGGCTCCTACTTAACATACAAAATTTGTTAAGTAAGAGCTTCATTTTCAAAACAAACAAATACAAGCCAAATCACATTTGGCTTCTACTTAACATATCAAATTTGTTAAGTAAAAGACTCACTTTAAAATCAAAATAAACATAAATCAAATCACATTTGGCTCCTACTTAACTTACCAAATTTGTTAAGTAAGAGCCTCATTTTCAAATCAAACAAAAACAAATCAAAATCAGATTTTGGTTCCTACTTAACATACCAAATTTGTTAAGTAAGAGCATTATTTTCAAATCAAGACAAATATAAATCAAATCACATTTGGCTTCTACTTAACATACCAAATTTGTTAAGTAAGAACCTCATTTTTAAATCAAAACAACACATATCAAACACATTTGGCCTCCACTTAACATACCAAATTTGTTAAGTGAAGGGCCCATTTTCAAATCAAATCAACATGTATCACACACATAACAAGCAACCATCACAAGCAAAAGATGGTTTCACAAAATGTTCAAACATATAATCAAAACCTTACCTAAATTTGCTAAGTAAAGGTTTTCCAAATCAAAATTTTCAAACAAGACATACAATAAAATATCTCCAAAAGTCTCTCCAAATATTTGTACCCCTCCCAACCTAGTTAAATTGGTTGACTATGGGTTCTAAATCAAAATCTTATGGCAAAGTCTCTCCTCCAAATATCAAAAATCTCTCCAAAATGCAATGAACCCACTTAGCATACCTAAATTTGTTAACTGTGGATTCAAATTCAAAATCAAATATAGAAGTCAATGATAGAAGACAAATATCAAGGCAAGGCTCTGACTCAATTATGTTTCAACAAATGTAGATTTCAGTGCCTTTTTTCACCTTCAGGTTATCATGGCCTCCTATAAGTTTGTTTTCTCCTTCCCCTCTGGTGTTGATCTGGCCTTGGATTAGGTCAATCTCACCCCTATTGCCACCACACATTTGATTTACTTTGGCCATGGTTTTTAGGGAGTTTGAGTTACTGGTGAGGGGATAGCCCTCACAATGTTTAACAGGGAGGAGGTGGCGGGACAAACGCCACTTATCCACTTTGACATTTCGTCTGACTCTGAGTTCCCCTCATTAAACAAGAAGGTTGCAGTGGTTCCCACCCATTGATCAGTGTCAGTATTAGTGCCAATCGGTTTAGTACAAGTTCAGTAAGTTGCTCCAACCATAGTTCTAGCGAGAGCTACTATCTCCTCTTTAGTTACTCTAAAGGGGAAGGCTATCTTGGCCTCCGAGATAGTCTCCTCCACCTTCGAGGTAGGTTCTAGCTCCCACCCTACTTTACTCCCCCGCACCCAACACCGTAACAAAAATTGGAAGGTCAAGGCATCATGAGCGGGTTGCCAGAGGAATAGACGCTGCTTCCCACATCACCTAGGAGGGTTCTCCCGTGAGACCTCTCCACTCCTTAGTGGCAGGAGGTTTCACTCCCTCTTAGCCTTAGATGAAAATAGAATGCGATGAGGATGTCTCCTCCACCACCAACACACTTTGAGAAGGGAGCATATGAAGCCGCCTACTTAGAACTATTCAGCTAGGTCGTGAGCTTACGAACACTCAGAGTCTAGTACATTATTTGACTTGAGATCGGTGATCGCTAGGAGTGTTAGGAGTCAGATCCATAGGGGGAGAGAGTCATGGAGGCTCGTGTATCAACCCAGGCGAAGAGAGAGAGAGACAGAGGTATGCCAGACAATCAGCAGCCTCCGCCCAGATGGATTTCCCTGATCATCACCCTGATAGGCTTGATCATTTAGATTATATTGATCTTACTAGCATAGTCCAATGTAAGAGGAGATCTCTAGCTGAGGGGCAATCAGTGTTGCCATCACACCACTCCCCTCGTCGTCTACCATCACCCTTTCAACTTACAGCACCCACCACTCCCACCAAGACTCAGAAGCCCCCATCCGAGAAAAGACCATCCCCACTGGTGATCTGGCTATGGCCTAAGGACCCCGCTCCATCCATTCCACCTATTAAGGTGAGATTGAGCTCCCTTACTCGATCTCCTATCTTAGCTGTGGTCAAGAAGGCGTGGAGACCCAAGAACATCATAGTCGCACCACATCCACAACATATAGGTAGAGGGAGGAGACACAAACATAGTTCCCATGATAGTTGATCCTCTAAGTGAGGAAGTCTTATCAGTGGTCAGTATCTAGTGCACAAAGGCAGATGAGCACAGTCCTACAGTTAGCCATCGGGTGTTCATACCAATCCACCCAAGCATGATAGATTGATCAATAGATGATATATTAGTGAACTACTTTACCGAGAAAAGATGAATTCTTGGGAGTGACCATTCAGATCAAGATGAGGATAGAGTAAGCTTCAATCCTAATGAGGATGACATGTTGAACGATGCAGCTGAGGTCCACATGGTTGACACATGGGGATCCTTACAGCAAGATCAGATTAGCAGGAAGGTGTCGTGCTCGAGAAAGGTGACACTTCTCACTCGACTCAACATCTCCTCCACCAGCTTAGACAGAAGGATGATCACATTGATAGAATGAGAAGAAAGTAGAGGAGTTGATGGTAGCAATCCTAGCATCGCAAAACTCAGCCCCAATTTCACAGCCTTCTCCTATGATAGTCGACAGACTAGAGTTGGTACATACCTTAGATCATCCTAGATCCATTCCCTTATATGATGATGCTAGTAGCTTATATAGAATGTCACAGATGGCACCTCCATGCATGAAAAGAAT
This sequence comes from Cymbidium sinense, assembly GCA_021442155.1. Classification (NCBI taxonomy): domain Eukaryota; kingdom Viridiplantae; phylum Streptophyta; class Magnoliopsida; order Asparagales; family Orchidaceae; genus Cymbidium; species Cymbidium sinense. Next base: position 62,846,273 of record CM038221.1, read on the forward strand.
ATTGAGCATATGGCAGAGCAGCAGGTGAGGGAAATGATGGTGTAAGCCAGGGGGAGCTTAGCTATTCTAAAGGGTAGACCATACTCGGAAGAATTCGATGTAGTTCAATACCCCAAGGGTTTTGTGCCACCTTTCTTCAAGATATTTGATGGTAGTGGGAACCCGTGTCAGCATATTGCACATTTTAAGGCTAACTATTGTAACATTAGTGGTAGTGACATGCTTTTATTCAGACTTTTTGTCAGCAGCCTAACAGGGTTGCATTTTATTGATATGTTGAATTGCCCAATAGTTCGGTAGGGACTTTTGCTGAGTTGGAGCATCTCTTCATCAAGAGGTTTGTTGGAGCTCATCAGAGAGTGACCTCGTGGTGAAGCAAGTTCCCGTGAGTTCCTTGTTGATTATATTCTGGCACAACTTGAGCATGAAATGCGAGCCACAGCTATCCGAACAACTTGCCATTGAGATTGTTCTCAAGAATATTCATTTCCCTATCACTTTCATGCTTAAGGGCTTTATCATCAGGACATTTGAGAAACTAATCAACAAGGTGACTTGATTGCAAGAGGAAGCCAAATAATTGCCCTTTCGACGGTCATCTCACCCAAGCCACGAAGGTGTTCGAGAGAAGCCGGATAATTGTGTCGTGGATGAGGGAAGCACCGAGTCTAGAGAGACCCAGTTCAACACCCTCCTTTGCCACCTCTTACCACACCTCACCATCATATCAACCGCCCACCATAGCCACCACAATGGTTATTCTCACCACATCAGCAGCCTACCCAGCAGGGGTACTTCCCACCACCATGTAGCTATTACCCACCTACTCTTGCCAATAGATTGAATAAGCCATATTCATTCAAGAGGGTGATAGTTAGGAAAATCTTTAAGAATCTCTTACAAAAACCTGACTTTCAGTTGCTACAGCCCAAGAGACTAGAGGAAGTGGGCAAGAGTAATGATCCTAACTATTGCCCCTACACCGCATGATTAGCTATGTCTTAGAGGATTATATTACTTTTAAGGACTAGCTTGAGCATAGCTAGAAGTTAGGCAATGTAGTTATCCCCAAGGAATACTTATTAGAACAACCATACAATTTTATTAGGGTAATTCTTGGGGATACTTATGATCCTCTTATAACAAAATAAGGTTGGGATATTACCTTATTTTGAACTTCTAAAAAAGTGGTTTCTAAGATCAAGAAACTCTCTTTATAGGTGTCTGAGGTAGCCCAAACCTCCAACATCAAGAAAGGTTTGCAAGTTGCCAAAGACAACTTGAAGAAGGTGACAGTCCAACAGCAGCAGCAGCAGCTCACCTTACTTGTCTAGGATAGTTCAGTAGCGCAGCCACCATCCACAGTTGCAGCTACTACTTGTTCCTCTGCTAGCTCCTCTTCTACCAGCAGGTGTGTTGTATCAGTGGACAAAGGCATTAAATCCCTTACCCCTCTTACTTTGTTGGATTTCTATGATGTACCTCCACCCAAACAGAAATCAATGAAGAAAGCTTTTACTTACATCTTGTCCGCTTCTGATACTCTAGATTTTATTCTTTTTGAAAACTCTCTATGTCTAGAAAATAATAATAGCTATAGTCATTCTAATCCCCTCTCTTCTGATTAAGAATCAGACTTTCCTTTTCTGAATCAATCGGGTTCACCACTTGAGATTGATTTGGAGTCAACTAACACTATGGATCTCATAGGAAAAGCTGTAGGTATATCTGATGAAAAGGTAGAACTTTCTACAAGTTCATCATTCCATGAAGTCACTGAAGTCAACCTGCATAGTGACAAAGTTCTACCTCCTAAGGTAGCACCTCAAGATAAGGGTAAACAAGTCATTGGTTCCATTAAGCAGATAACCCCTCCACAAGATGCTCCACCCATGGACATGCTTATGGAGGACCAAGTCAAAGTTGATCATAATATCCTAGCTTATCCAAAGAGATGAGGGAATCTCTAATTAAGGCTCCTCTTGATCCATAGATATGCTTAGCCCAGCTGACATCTACTGAAGAGGAGGTACACAGCTCAAATAAAATCTTAGGAGTTACATTTAGTGATGAAGACTTCCTTCTAAGAATGATCAAGCATAACCACCCTCTTTACATGATAGTGTATGTTGGCAGATACATGTTATCAAGAGTTTTGGTTGACCAAGGTGCATCAGTCAATATTATGAGTCCAAGAACCCTTGCCTACTTGAGGATCGATATCTCCAAACTCTAAAAAAAAGATGATGTTGAGAGGATTCAATGAACAAGGCGAGATGGCCTTAGGCTCCATAGTGTTATCACTGGAGATACATGATTGAAAGATTGAAGCCAAGTTTTATATCATAGACTTAGATACATATTTCAATGCTTTGCTTGGGATACCATGGATACATAAGATCAACACAGTTCCATCCTCTCTACATTAGTGCATGAAGTTCATGAGAGGTGGGATTGAGTATTGTGTCAAAGGAGATCTCAAGCCATTCACAATTCATGAGGTTGGGATATATGAGGATGCGGTCTATTTCCTTCCCTAAAATCAACAAGTTTATTCTCATGAATCTAGTCAAGATCCCCATGAGGGACAAAAAGAAAAGAAAGAAAAAGAAAAAATAAATAGAAAAGAAAAGAAAAAAAAAAAAAAAGATAAAAAAAGAGAGCGAGACATAGACTTACGGGATGATATAGAGCCTGACATTAGATTCCACCCATAATTCTTTACTCCATTCAAACACATGGGTAGGATGACCCGATCTCCACCAGGCAGAGGCATAGGACAGTTCAGAGGCAGCATTTGAGGTGGAAAGCCTCTATATCGGCCACCTAATAGGAGGTATGTCCCAGCCACCAGGAGTACACTTGGTATCCACATAGACTTAGAATCTAGTTCAGAGGATGAGTCTTATGTGGAACACCGCCTTCTTCTTAGCGATATCCTTCGGGGTGACACTTGAGCTAGATAGTGATGAAGATCGGGCTCCAAAGCAAAGCATAAATGTATTCAAGTCTGCATATAAAACAGTTAGGCATCAGTAAGGAACCTTAGCTCTAACCCCACTTGCCTCATAAAAAGCTAAGGGTTTGGTAGTTAAGGAAGCCCTTAAATCATCCACAGATGGGAAGACACAAAGATTCTTTTTGGGAGCATCATCCTCAAGTGAGGAAGTTGATGTAGAACTTGAGGATGATTTATATAAAGATTTAATATGATTGCCTTTTGATTGGTACTCGCCTAATGTTCTTAATCTAGCAAAGAAGGGATTAATCCCATATACTTGGTCTAAACATAGGTCAGACTACTTTGAAAGGTTATGGGACAACTAAAGTAGACATCCTCAATCAAGACTAGGACTAGGGTTTGGTATTCGATGATGATGATTATTTCCTAGTCATCACCTACCATTTGGAATATGATAAGATCTTTTCAAATTTTGCTAACTAATATGAGGAGAAGTGTTTATAAACTTGATGATCCAAATGAGTTTGAAGTCAAAGATGCACCCTCATTTTGAAGACGAGATTAGGTCAACCATCGTTGAGCTTAAAGAAATCAACATAGAAATTGAAGACAATCCGTCGACATATATGTTCTTTATTAAACCAAACTAAATTAATAACTTAGTTAGCTATTATGGAAGGATCGCCGCATGGAGTTATGAAGAGATGCTCGATTTATCTCTAATGTAGCAATCCATAAACTAGCAATAAAGCATAATACTAACCTTATCAAGCAAGCTCCTAGACCAAAATTATTCAAGTTCATAACAAGTTGGTCCATCCTAGAGCTTTTCAAGTATGAGAGCTTGTTTTAGTTCTAAAAAGACCAATTGTTGCCCGTTGAAAGATGGGAGGTAAGTTTGAACCCACTTGGGAAGACCCTTTTTCCATAAAGAAGGCCTACAAAGGAGGATCTTATCAACTTATAAATTATAAGGGAGAGCACCCAATGCTTCCAATCAACAGGCTCTACCTAAATAAATATTATCCATAAATTTTGTTTGTAAATAATTATCAACAAAAATTTCATCTCAAATTCTATCTCTTCCATGTTGAGAAACATCTTTGCTTGCGAATCTGCCAAGATGTGTTTAGGGTAGGTGTAAGGAACCCAAGTGGCTTCCAATCCCATGTCATCACAACAAAAATATAAACTATACACAACCACATATAAAATAAACACATATGTTTTATCTTGGGCTACTTTGATGTGGGATAAAGCCCCCTATGGCATTCACTCATTAGCTGCTCTAGGTCGGGTTGACATGCTATCTTGCTAGTGTGTCACCTTAGTGGTTCCTTATTAGGAGGATGTAGGTCTACAAGCTTTCTCCCTAACTTGACCATTGCAAATTGATGAGTGCCTTATTAGTTTGGTAGGCCTTACTACGTAGCTGGCAAGCTATCCCATCTTGACTTTGTTTAAGAAGATGTAAGTCTACACGCTTTCTTCTTAGACAAGCTATCATGCACTAACTGGGTCGAGTATATTTGAAGCTTAGGGTAAGTCCCCTAGCGGATCCTTTTCCTCCTGACTACTTTAAGTCTGGGTCTAGTCCTTACACGGGACTCCCGAGCCCTATGTCGGATAACATCTGTCCCACCAATGACAGGCTATCCCTGTGATCATTTCCATTTGTGAAGGTCTAAGTCTCCAAGCCTCCTTCTCAGATTGATCATCACAAACTGATGGGAACCTTAGGTTGGTTGGTCCTCACTATGTTGACAGCAACTTAGCTGGTGGATACAGCACTCATAGCAAATGTAAGATTACAAGCTTTCTCTTTAAGTCGGCCATCATATACAGTGGTGTAATTTATATTTCCACCTTCATCTATCCTCTTTTGGAAAAGAGGATAAATAAAAATAGAAATAAAAAATGCCTTTGTCGGGACACTATGCAGATCCGTAGATGTTCTTATTAGGGTGATCGGGTACAGCATTGAGGAAAGGTGTAGTATCTCAAAAGATGGAAGTCACCACCTTATAATGGACCTAATCACCTCAAAAGGATCCTAAGGACTATGGGTCTTTGGAATGTACCAGAGATTCTTCCCCTATTTTACATGGAAAAGTAAAGCAGGGTTTACTTTAAACTGAGTTTGTTAAGTTCCCTATAGAGGCAATCCCCCATAGTCAATTACATCCTAAGGAATGGGATTACTTAGGAATACTCTTAATTAAGGTAAATGATCATTGCCTCCAATGATTTTGAAAGGTAGGACTATTGATTGATTGGTTTATTTTTAGAAGATCAAGTGGGATCGATCAAGAGGAGACAGTTCTTATCGAGGCCAAATGAAAATGAGTAGGGAATGCTTAGGATACTAGGAAGCCTAGTAAGCATCCCAAACTACCTATGGCTGGGTTTTACATTTTAGAAATTGAATTGATTTATTTGAGTTGAATTTTTATTAGAAATTTATGGCTTACAATTCCATAATACAAGGTCATGGAAATGCCTAAGAGGTGAGGATTTATGCTCATGACCCGCAAAGGAAAGTACCAACCACTGGACCTAAATCTAGGGAGCTTTGGCGAGGGCCAAAGATACGACCTAAATCTAAGGCAAAAATGGGTATTTGGTTTACCTCCACAAGAGAGAATAAACCACCCGACTATTGGACTTACAACCGTCTGGTGGTAACCACCAACTAACTCATACAATTTTAAATTCATGTAAGCAAGTCATATGTTAATGCAAGATAGCAAGGTTGTTGTTTATTTAGAAAATAGACTAAGTCCTTAAATGCATTCCCTAAGAGACTAGATCATATAGGGCATGATTTTAATGATTTAAATCTAATGCAAATTTTTCATATATTTTATTATTATTTTTAAATAATCAATTTGACACATGCTTTAGGATTCATATGCCTAATGCATGAGAAATTAGATTATGGGCCAAAATCAACAAGATAAGGAGGTGTGTTTCCACCATGGCTCTCACAGGTTAAGCCAAGTTCTTTGGAAAATGTGAAAGCCCTCCAATCAAGAGTGAAACAATATACTTTTTATGCATGATGTGAGAAAAGTAATATAACATCCAGCTAAGGGGTTGCTAATTCTTTTATCTTGATTTATTGCCTATGCTTTAGATGAGGTTATGAATTATTTATCTTTAGTTTGAATTGATTATATTGGATAGAAAGTTTATTTTCCTAAGAGCCTAATCGTCATCCAGGCCATACATCAAAGCAAAGAATAAACTAGGAAAAGATTTTATCTTAATGCACAAGTTAAACAAACATCAATCAATTTATAAAGCTAGCGCAAAAGAATAAAAGACCATTTGTGGTCGGGCTCCATTGCACAAACCCGAAAAATAAATTGGGTAGCCAAGCTCTACCCTTATACAACCCGGATTACAAATGAATTAAATATAATGAAGAAGGAATTCATTATTATGGTGGTCTTCATTTTTCATTCTTCATTTCTTCATTCTTCATTCTTCTTTTTTCTTTCTTCTTTCCTCTTTTGGATGGTTGGAATGTGGTTGCTCCAAAAGCTTCACATGGTACATAAGACATGGTCTTATAACTAATGTTCATCCTAATTCCCCATAACAATCATTTCAAAATCTTAATTATAAAATTACATGAAAAGGGAAAAGTAAATCTAACTAAAACCTGCAAAATAGAGATTAGCTAAATAAACTATACAATCCCAAGCATGTATATGTACAAATTGGACTTAGCACCCCACACATAGGTAACCAAGTCTACCTGGCCTATTTTGGATTATGCATAGGGGTATAAGCACCTGCATAACAAAGCAATTTTATATTTTTATTACAGCGGCCCCCTAAGCATAATCCCTTCCAGAAGATAATAGTTAGACTAAGATCGCCCTACCATTCAGTCTACGCACATACACTCTAACATCCAAACTAAAATAAAATATCACAAAATAAAAGCAAACATCAAACCATGCACCACCCTAACCTAAAGCTAGAAATGGTGACTTAGCCTAATATGTGTGCCATTTAAGGTTTGTGTGATATGCTTAGCTAGGCTTTAAGGTTGAACTTTTGTAAGTATGAAAATATTCAACTTAGAGGGTTTGTTTCATGTAAGTGATTTAGTTATTTTGATTGATTTTATTTTGTATTTTGATTTGGTTTGAATGAATCCTACAATTAATTACTAAGTTATAAAGAGAAAAAAAGAAAACTTCTCTTTCCTCCCTACCTTAAGTAATTTCTAAGGTAGATTCATATTTTATTTTTGTTTAGTGAATGTTTATTATGTGTTTTAATTAATCCTAAGTTTAGATTTTCTTTAAACAAACCTATTTAGAAAGAAAGGCATTTTAAGATTAAGTAAAATGAAATACTATCACAAAACACACATCACTTTATTTCTTTCCCAACATATATAACATGCATATGGATGAATTTTAAGCATATCTATACATGCAAATGAAAATGTTTAGCACACCTTAATAATGAATGCTAAGAGAGTTACTCAAGAAAATTTGGATGCTTCATGATGCATGATTTTGTTAAGTAGAAAAGGGTGATTCTTTTATCCATTTTTCACATGCACATTTACATGTATGAAAGACATAAGTGAGTACGCCATTGTTAGCACCATGTGTGTAACATATAAAACCTACTTAGGGCTACTTAAAGCCTCGCAACCCCAGGGTTGTCCAGACTAATATATCACTTTCCTTAAATACATATGCATGTACAAAAGAAATGAATGGAAAAAGAAAGATGCAAAAGTTTATATTTGTTTGTTTAATTTGTTTATGCAATTTACACGTCTAAGTGTGAATACCCTTCTTAATTAATAGCATAGAAATGAATAGGAATGGATTTAAGCAAGTGTTATATTCTTTTCAAATGAACTATATACTTTACAAATCTTATTCAAAACTATACTAAAATAGAAGAGAAGGAAAGTCACACAATGCACATCTTTATATTTATACTTACGTGCAAACTTATAAATAATTATAAGTAGCATACCTTTTAGTTTTGATATTTGATTTATGAATTTTGAAAATAATTTTGGATTTAATAGTGATAATAGTCATTCATATTCTTACTTTAGCCAAAACATGCAATTTGACATAAAGGAAACATTTCATTTTTAATTTGATTTTTAAAAGGCATGAATGCATGAATTTCATATGGAATACACACTTAGCATGCTAGGAAAGAAATAAAGTGATGAAAGCATGTAAATTCATTCACCCTAATTAATTCCTAAAGAAAATCCTATGGAATAAGATTATTTAAAGTAAACCAAATTTGGTTTAAGGAAAATTTGATTTTGTTTTGAGTTTGATTTCAATTTGAGAAATATGAGAAGGTTTGTTGGTCCTAACCCATTCTCAGGTGTGTATGATATTTTACTTTAATTTTTAGGTGATTAGATCAATTTTATGCTTTGGTTAGGTTAAGGTGTGAATTAAGTGTATTAATTACCCCTTACCTACACCATTTTAGCATATTTAATCAAATAATTATGAGCTAATGTATGACATAAAATCACACAAGGAATTTAAATCAATAATGCTCTTAGGAAAGAAAGGGGCCTAATACAATTAGCTCATAATTAGTGATTAATTAAGCTAAAGAGTTTAATTTAAGTACTTTTATAATCCTTCCCACACATGTGAGTAGGATTTTGATTTTCTTAAGCTACTTGGGCTATTGAACACCAAAGCACTTACCCAAGATAAATTGGTTAAGTTATGGAATGTTTTGATTTTAAAATTTTGATTAATTAAGCCATTTAATTAAGTGATGAAATTAATTAAATAATTTTGCACCTCAATTAAGTTTTAATCCAAATGAAATAAACTTAGGAAAAAGATATGGGAAAGAACTCCTAATCTCATTCCCTAAGTTCACTCACTATTCTAAGGTAGTTAGCAAAATCAATTTATTGGTTAATCATTATTTAAAAGGTTAATTAATCATTTAATTGATTAAGAGAGTAATTAGAAATGAACTAAGAAATTACCCCAATTAAATCATTAATAAATTCCAAGAAAATCATGATAGGCAGAGGTCATCCCATTAATCAATCCTAGGAAGTTTCGAATTAATCAGTAAAATAACTAGGGAGTAATTAGTATAAATACATTCTTAATAAAACCCTAATTCAGAAAATATCACGATTCAAAATCAATTGAAATTAATTTTAGATTATTCCTCTTTGAATTATATTCATAATGCTTTTTATTTTATATGTTTCTAATTTTTCTACATTTAGTTATCTTATTTTGAAGTTTTCATGATTATCCATTAATTAAATAGCCTAATTAAAAAACTAATCCGACGCCATGTCGCTGATGCGGTGCGCGCTTTCCATGTGGCGCGATGAGATCCTTCACTTAAGTTGTCACATCAGAGTGTCATGTCAGCAGCGATGATATTCGCTTGCTCCTCATTCGTTCGATCGAAGATCGAGTTGAGATCAAGCCCGTAGCTCTTAAGGGATGAATTAAGGGATCCTACGCGGCTTGATCATGGTCGTCTATCCAAAATGCGCGGATGGATGGCCCATGACCTGTCCCTGAGTTTGCCTACGGGAGAGGGGAACCGTCCACTATTTGGGGCAATATTCGAGCTCAATTGTGCTCGAATTGAACTCAAATTCAACCCACACCATCATCATGCAAGGGAGAAGACATCCAACGGCCAATTTTACTTGAGATGAAAATTTCTTTCATAAAAGACCACACACTCCCTATTCTAGGCTCAGTTTTGATGCATACCTCACCAGAGGCTATCATCGGTGCTACCAACCATCGAGGTAGCTTTGTATAGTAGAGATGAAGCTTTGTTGAAAGTTTCAAGCCTTGGGATGAAGTGGATCTTCCTATAGACCAAGCTCCTCTTCAATTGGGTTTGGCCTTGGTCTAGCTCCCCTCTCCCGTGCCTTGAGAACTCAGATTAAGCTTTAGGCAAGCTTGATTGAGTCCTCTGAAGAAGCTTGCAAGAGGAATTAGCTTGATATTAAGTATTGAGTGAGATGGAAAATGGTGGAGTTCCCTTATTTTGGCTGAAGAAATTGAGATGAGGAGAAATTGAAATGGGTGAGGAAGCTTGGAGGAAGCTTGGGGTGCTAGCTCTGAGTTCCCTTAGTTCAATCGAGTATGAGAGTGTGTAATTCAAGTGGAATTAGGGGGAGTATATCTTCCCCTTGAAGGATCAGACGGTTGAAAGCTCTCCTTCCATTTTTGATCAGTTGATGAGATGGAATGAGTTTGTTAGGCTGTTAGGGCTTGCACATGGTTTGGTTTGGCCAGAGAGAGGTAGTGGAGGAGTGCCATGTACTTGAAATGGGTGTAGGAATGATTCTCAAGTGCTCATGTCAAGTGAGGTGGTCGGTTTGACCATTAGCTTGGGTTAGGCTGACCCAAACCCATTGGGTCATGTACACCATCCTCATTTGACCATTTGGTCTACTAAGAGGATGCCAAGTGTCCACTGGAAAGGAATTGACCAAATTCCAAGTGGTTTTGATTTTAGGTTATCTTATGGCCTAGGTAAAATGGTCATTTGGCTTGGATTTCAATTTGAATATGTTTGGTATGATTTAAAAATGGGTTAGGCCAAGTTTCAATGAATTTGGAATTAATTTGATATGTTTGGCTCATGTTGACACAATTAGGTCAAAATGGGTCAACTTGGGTCAAGTTCATATGACCATTTGAAATGTTTTGGCATCATTGGTTTGATTCAATTTGATTTATTTGGATTTGGTTCATTTGATTTCATTTATGTCAAATGGGTCAAGTTGACCAATTTGACCCATTTGATCTATTTGGGTTAGGTCATGGGTTGGTTTAGGCTTCATTGGTCATATGAAATGTATTGGTATCTTTTTTTCCAATCAATTTGGTTTATATTTGATTTTGGCTCAACTTGACCTTTTAGGTCAAGTTCGGTTCAAGGTCAATTGGGCTAGGTCAGGTCTAGTTGGCCAATTGGGGCTTTGGTTAAGTTCAACAAGTGATTTGGAATGAACTTGACCCATTGGTTTCAATCAATTTGGCTTAGATCAAGTTTTGACACATTTTGACTTTTTAGTTCAAGTTGGGTCAACTTGGGTCAAGTGGTCAATTGGATTAGGTTAGGCTCAAATGATGACTTGGTCAAGTTCAAACATTGGTCATGAATTGGTTTTGATCAATTATTTTAATCAATTTGGTCTATGATGGATTTTGGCTAGTTTAGGTTTCATTTTGTCTAAGAGTTGACTTGGTCAACTCTTAGGTTTGACTTGGTTTAACCCAATTTGAGTGATTGATCATCTCATAATGATTGTTGCTCACAATGTGAGGCTTAGGTGGGCTTAGTTCAATCCAATTTGGGTAGGATTAGAATTTGGCTCAAAAGGGGTACATCAGGTCACTTTGGGTCAAGTGAGCCTAAGTGAGTCAATTTACTTGATCAAGGCTTGAATCAAGTTTGATTGAACTCACATATGGACTTATGATTGATATATAAATCCATTTGCAAGTGATTTGGAGTCAAATGGTTTTGATTCATTTGACAAATTCAAGTTCAAAGGGATGAACATGAGTTTGATTTGGGTCTGATTTTTGAATTTAGTTTTGGTTTGAAGTTTGAAGTTTGTGCTTATATTTAGATTCGTGATTGAAGGATTGATTGAATCATGAAGAAAAATCAAGATTTTGGCTTGATTTGAATTTGATTTGGCTAAGTTTAAGAATTTGACTTGAAAGGCTTAGGTTGAATTTTGGTTGAATTTGGGTTTAAGTTTTGGATTGATTTCTGGATTGATGATTGAAATTTGTATTTATCTTTAGATTCATGATTGATGGATTGATTGAATCATGAAGAAAAATTAATATTTTGGGTTAATTTGAATTTGATTTGGCTAACTTCAAGAATTTGACTTGAAAAGCTTAGGTTAGATTTGGGTTGAATTTATATTTGAGTTTTGGTTTTGGTTTTGGATATTTTGAATTTATATTTTATTTATATATGTGAATATAAATGAGAATATAAATGGGTTATGAGAAAATTTCTTGAATTTGAATTGATTTGGATTTGATTTGAGCTAAGTTCATAAGAGGGAACCAAAGGGCTTAGGAAAGATTTTTAGGAATTTGAATTTGATTTTTGGATTTTGTTTGGAAATTTGAATTTATATTTCATTTATATTTGAGAATATAAATGAGAATATAAACGGGTTATAAGAAAATTCCTTGAATTTGAATTGATTTAGATTTGATTTAGGCTAAGTCCATAAGATAGAATCAAAGTTACTTAAGAAAGATTTTTGAACTTGGAATTTCAATCATAAGCTTCAATCTTTTGGAATTGATTTGAGTTTGAGAAAAACAATCAAGTTGAAATTAATTTAAGTTTTGATGTTGATTTTATTTGGAGTTTGGAGTTAGTTTGATTTGGAGTTTGATTTTGAAAGGAGGAAGTGAGGATTGGTTCAAGCTATAGGGTAGGCAAATTTTCCTAACACCCCTGAGGCATAACCTATTCCTATGGCTAACTCTTCTAAGTCTCTAAGGTTAAGTTAAGTGTTTACCTAATCACTAGAAGTGTCTTAAGACTAAGGAAACTCTTAGTGTCTAAGAGAATTCCTATGTCTAAGATGGAGGGGTTGAGAACTCATTCTAAAAATGAGGTCAACATATACATATAGGCTTTCTTTTACAGAGTCCAGGATAAAGCCCCTAGCAGCACCTCCCTTGTGGGTACTCTATTTGGATCACATCCTTAGAGACTCCATTTAGACACTACCCTAGTTACTCTTGAATTAAACAGTCCCCCTTTTCTAGTAGCCACCCTTGTGATTAGAGAATTTGTCTTGCGGATACGCAGATTCTCCCTTAGTCCAATAAGTCTGAGATAGGACTGGGTTGATATAAGCTCCTTCTCAGTGTGGTTCCTTGCACACCAATAGTGTATAAATAAAACAATATATATATATATATATATATATATATATATATAGAGAGAGAGTATATATATATATAAGGTATATATATCTACTGACAGAGATGACATCCCGTGGTACACTTTTCA
>CM038221.1:62859408-63076690 GCA_021442155.1 Cymbidium sinense
CTCCATGGATCCTTTCTCCCATGTGGGATTTTGCCAAAAATGGCAATGTCCACTTTCCCTTTCACCTTGGCAGCCATCAAACTTCCAAATGGAACATCCCTAAACTTCCTAACCCACCTTAGAAGGAGTAGGACTTGACATGGACCAAAGGGAGGTGAGCCAACTCACCTCCCTTACAAACCGAACGCCCTTTGGATCCAAGCCAAGAGATCTGCCCAAATCAAGCCTTGGGCCACCTCATACTCCTTCCTCCAACCAAACCGAGCCACATGGACTCGATGGCAACCACTCCAGCACTCTGAGGGTGACTATCCAGCCAAGCAATGAAAAGTAATCTTGTCTGTCCAACTCAACAAACTGAGGGGTATACTCCCTCATTTTGAAGGAAATGCATCAATTCGAATCATGAGACCTTCCTAGCACGAATTCAAACCTCTTGCAATCCCTAGAGCCATCCCGAGCTCCCCACTCTTGACATTTCTCCTCCCCAAGTGAAATCAAAAGGGCACTCCAATCATGATCCAAGCTTGCTCATTTCTCCACCTCAATTAAGTTCCTCTTACACACACCTTCCAAGAACATCATCGAAGCCACCCAAGTCATTTCCCGAGCTCCCAAGCCACTGGAGGATGGACTTGGATCACCGTTGAGCTCCGAAGTGATGGAACTTGACCCATTGAGCGAACCAAGGAGAATTGGCTTGCGTGCAACCCAACAGGGCCTCGTATCTACTAGACAAAGCTACCTCCATTGATCCCACCGCTGATCCTAAGCTCTGGCGAGGCAATTCCTCAAAGCTATAAAAAAGAAATTTTGGTTGTAGCTTTTCGAAGGAAATTTACATGTGAGTTGATCTTGACCATTGGATGTGTTAGGACGGCTCTCATCAAATTGCGTTAGATCTCCCCTATTTTCTCCCTTTACATCGCAGGTTTAATCTGCACCATCTGATCCGAGATCGAATGGTGGAGATTAATACCGCTTCCACCGCTGGATAACTCAGCGCATGGATGTGACAACTTAAATAGCCAATCCCATGGCGCCACATGAAAAGAGCGCCGCATCAGCACACCATGTGGAGGGATTAAGGCTTAATTAGGTTAATTAAAATATTTTTAATGCTGAAACTTCCATAATTTATAACTAATTGTAACAAAATACAAAAAATATAAGCTTAGGCTCATTTTAAAGGTATTTTAGAGGGGAATCTACTAAAATTAGCCTTAATTAATTTTGAGTAGTAATTTTATCTTAATTAGAGTTTAATTGAAAATTTAATTAGCCTAATTACTCCTAATTAATTAACCAATCAATTCCAAACTTTTTGAAGATGTTTAAGGGGATGACCTCTGCCTCCCCTATTTTTCTTAGAATTTATTAGTTGATTAATTAAGAAATTTGATTATTTAAGCCCTAATTACCCTCTTCACTTAATTAATTATAATTAAACATATGAACAGTAATTAATCAACAAATTGGACCACTTAATCATTGTTTAACAATGAGGAGATTTACGGAATTGGATTGAGACCTCCTTCCTAATCTTTCCCCTAAGTTTTCCTCTCTTTTTCAACCAAAATGCTAAGTAATGATTAATTAACTAATTAATGACCTAATTAGTTATATTGAAACTCAAATTATATCAAATCATGTTTAATTGAATGAGAAGCTTATGGAATTAGGTTGGGACCTCTTTCCCATCCTTTTCCCTTAAGCTCATCACATTTCAAAGGTTAATCAATTAAATTTGGTAATCAAGTAAAAAAGAATGGATTAATGGATTAATAACTTGATTAACCTAATTAAAAGGGTAATTACATCTGATTTCCCTTAATTGATTCATGGGTAGAGTTTTAGGTGCTTAATAGCCTAAAGAGAGCTAATGAAATTATGGTTTGCTCACATGTGTGATAAAATCATAAAAATAATTAAGTGAGTTCCTTAAGCTTAATTAACCTAATTAAAAGGGTAATTGCATCTGATTTCCCTTAATTAATTCATGGGTAGAGTTTCAGGTGTTTAATAGCCAAAAGATAGCTAATGAAATTATGGTTAGCTCACATGTGTAATAAAACCATAAAAGTAATTAAGTGAGTTCCTTAAGCTTAATTAATTAATGATTGTGAGATAATTGCATTAGGCTCCTTTCATTTCATAGGATCATTGCTATTTACATTCAATTCATTTGCATATTTCATTGGCTCATAATTATTTAATTAAGTACCTTAAGGTAACATAGGTAAGGGTTTAATTAATTGATTTAATTCACACCTTAACCTAATTAATCCATAAAACCAATCTAATTTCTCATTAAATCAAATTAACTCACACATGGGGAATGGGATTAGGATTAGCAAGCCTCCTCTCATATTTCTTAAATCAAATCAAACATTAAATTTAAATGACATTAAGAAATTTTTGGTTTATTTTAAATAAGCTTATTTAGTATGATTGTCCTTAAGAATTAAATGGATTGAATGAAATCATGTGCATATGTCTCTTTATTTCTTTCTAATCATATTAAATAATGTATGCCACTTGATTCATGCATTCATCCTTTACAAAAATCAATTAAATGAAATGATTTCCTTTATTTCAAGCTTGCATGTGTTGAATTAAATTAATATATGTGTGGCTATTATAATTATTAAATCCAAATCTATTTTCCAAAACTTATAAATGAATGATTACATGTGATATGAATGTTAGTTGTAAATACATAGAGATGTATGTGATTATAGCTTAACTATATGAAATAGAGCTTTTTTTTTTCTTTCATTCATGTATTGGTTTATGTAAGTAAGAATGTTAATGGGTATATAGCTTGGACATCCCGGGAATACGAGGCTTTAGTTAGCCCCAAGGAGGTCATTTGATTACCCCACTTCCCTGGTTTAATAATGGCACGTACTCCATTTGATTTCATTCTTACATGCTTCAATACTAAAATTTTGATAAGACTTTTATTACATATGCATAAATATTTAAAGAAACACAACCCTTGCATAATTTCCATTCTTATAGTTACTCATATATTCATGTGTATTTAAGAGTAATGGGTATATCTAGTCTGGACATTCCAGGGATGCAAGGCTTTAAGTAGCCCCAAGGAGGTCTTTACCTCACTCCCCTAGTTTAATAATGGTGAAGTATCAACTTAAAACCTTTATACACTTGTATGTGCATTTAGCTAATGAATGAAAATCCCCTTTTCTATTAAGAAAACTATGCATTCATGTTTGTTCAAGTGATTGAATTGATTGATCATATGGTTTAAAGTTATCTTTCTTATGTTCATGTGTATAAACTTACCTAAGTAAGAATGTTAATGGGTATTCAGGACAGGAACACGAGGCTTTAGTTAGCCCCAAGGAAGTCATTTGATTACCTCACTTCCCTGGTTAACAATGACATGAATCTATTTAATTTCATTTCTATGTACTTTTATATAAGAATTTAGATAGAGCTTTAAACTAATATGATAAAAATAATTCAATCAAATAAACAACTAAATTCTTACATCCATCATTGAAGTGTGTTAAGACATATTGTATGTGTAGGTATACTTAGGATTTAATATCATATGCATGCTACATATGATGGAAAGAAATGAATGCACATGTGTCATGTGATATTAATTCATTCTAATTAATCTTAAGATGTCTCTCTTATTGAACATGATTATTTAAAGTGATCTTAAACTTAGAATTAATTTAAAACATGTAATAAGCCATTCACTAAAGAGAATTCATTAATTAACATGCTTTAGAAATGATTTAAGGTAGAGATGAAAGGGAGTAATCCTCTCTTTTACTTCTCTTTATAACATTTAGTTACTAAGTGTTAATCAAATAAAACCAAATAAAATACTAAGTAAAATTCTCAAATCAACTAAACTACTTAAAATGAAATCAACCTTTTATGTTGAACAACCTTCCATACTTAGAAAACCATAACAAAGCCTAGTTAAGGCATACCACACAAGCCTTAATACACACACTTTAGACTAAGTCACCACTTCTAGTTTTATATTAGGGCGGTGCATGGTTTGATGTATTATTTTAGACTAGATGTTAAGGTGTATGTTTCATAGACTGGATGTTAGGCCGATATTAGCCTAATCATATTTTTTGTAGGGGATTGTGCTTAAGGGGTGCTTAAAAATAAATATAAATGCTCTCTTTTGCAGGTTACTTAACCCCTAAGCATAATCTAAATTAGGATAGGATGGCTTGGTTACCCATGTGAAGGGTGCTAAGTCTAAATTACACGTATAACTATTTGGGTTGTATGGTGTGTTTAGCTAACACTTATTTTGCAGGTGTAGTTAGATTTACTTTTCCTATTTTTAATGTAATTTTGTATTAGGAGTTAGGATTAGTTTTATGGGGGATTAGGATGTGCAGTGGCTAGAAGGCTTTGTTCTGGGAGGCCTTGTGATGCCTTTGAAGCAAATAAAATCAAATGAAGAAATGAAGGAGATAAGAAGACTTGAAGATAAGAAGACCCCCATAGCATTTATCATTTGTAAATTGTAATAACTCTTTTATGTTTTGGGTTGTATAAGGGTAGAGATGGGCAACCCATTTTCCTTTTTAGGTTGTACGACAGTACCTGACCGCACATTTTATTCTTTTACGCTAGATTTATAAATTGTTTGATGTTATATTTATGTTAACCTCACTTTTGGAGTGAGCTCTCAACTTTCTCATCATAGATCTAGGACTCTTATATACACTAAGAGTTTCTTAGTCTTAAGACACTTCTAGTGATTAGGTGAACACTTAACCTGACAGTAGAGACATAGAAGAGTTAGCCATAGGAATAGGTAGTGCCTTAGGGATTTAGGAGGACTTTCTACCCTATAGCCTAAATCCAATCCTTGCTTCCTTCTTTCAATCCAAATCTCAAATTCAAATCCAAATTCCAAAATCAGATCCAACTATCAAATGATTGAAACCCATGATTAAGGTCAAACTCCAAATCCCTTCCTAAGCCCTTTGATTTTATCTTTTGGACTTAGTCTTAGCCAAATTCAAATCAACCCAAATTCAATTGATTTTCTCAATTATCAAATTCAATATCAAATCAAATTCAAATCCAAATTCCAAAATTAAATCCATTATCAAATGATTGAAGTCCATGATTAGGTCCAAACTCTAAAATCTCTTCCTAAGTCATATGAACCGCCTTCATATGCTTAGCCAAAACTCCTTCAAACCAACCCAAATTTGGTTGATTTATTTATAAATCAATCATTCCTTCATTTATATTCACAAATATAAATGAAATCCAAATTGAAATCATTCAAATCAAATCAAAATAAATCAAACCAAATCAAAACTTTTCTTAAGTCATATGGACCCACCTCCATAAGCTTAATCAAATCTTGATCCAAATCAACCCAAGCTTGATTGATTCCTTTACAAATCAACTATTCATTTATTTATATCCACAAATATAAATTAAACCCACCCTCAAATGATGAAAAATAAATCAAGTCAAATCAATTCCCAAGTCAAGCCCTTTTGACCTACATTCCTAGATTTGGTCAAATTTGCTTCCAAATCACTCCAAACTCAAAGCGATTTTCTCATAACTCATTTATATCTTCATTTATATTCACAAATATAAATGAAATATAAATTCAAATGGCCAAAACAAACCCAAATCAAATCAAATTCCCAATTTTATCCCTCTTAGCCAAATTCTTGAACTTGGCTAAATGATACCCAAATCAATTCAAAACTCATAGATTTTTTCATGATTAAATCATTGACCCAAATATAAACATAAACCACCATTATCAAATCAAACCCAAGTCAACCCAAGTCAAGTACATGTTGATCTCTCTTAACTTAAATTGTCATATGGATCAAAACTCATTTGGCTCCAAACTAATTGTAACTGGATTTATATTTCAATCCTATGCTCATGTATGAGTTCAACTAAACTTGAATCAAGCCATGATCAAAAAAATTAATCCATTTAGGCTCACTTGACCCAAAGTGGCCTAAAGGAACTTTTTTGAGCCAAGTTCTAATCCAACCCAAATTAGATTGAACTAAGCCCATCTAAACCTCACAACATTACCAACAACCACCCTAGGGTGATCAATTGCCTTAAATTGGGTCAAACCAAGTCAATCCTAGCCTTTGACCAAGTCAACATTTAGCCTAAATAAAACTCAAACTAGCCAAAATCCACCATATACCAAATTGATTAAAACCAACTCATAATCAATGATTGAACATGACCAAATCCTCACTTGAGCCAAACCAAGCCTAATTGGCCATTTGACCCACGTTGACCCAAATTGCCCTAAAAAGATAAAATGGGTTAAACCATGATTTGATCTAAATTGATTGCAACCAATGGCTCAAGTTCATTCCAAATCACTTATTGAACTTGACCAAAGTCATAATTAAGCCCAAGTTGACCAATTGGTCAACTTGACCCAACCTAGCCCAAATTGATCTAAAGGGTCAAATTGGCCAAAATCCAAATTAAATCCAAAATAAACCAAATCAAAGCCTACAATAACTTTCAATCAACCAATTGAACTTGACTCAACACCTAACCCAACCCAATTTGGTCAAATTGGTCAACTTGACCAATTTGACTCTTTTGAATCCAAATGATTCAAATCCAAACTTAGGCCAAACCAATCAAAATTAATTAAATCAAAACATCCCAAATCATCATTTGAACCTAACCCAAGCCTTGGTTTGACCAAATTTGACCAATTGGTCAACCCAACCCAACCCAACCTAACCCAAATGAACCCATTTTGTCCAAATGAAGCCAAATCACTCTAAACTAACTCATGGGACCCTAAGACTTGGTCACACCCGACCCAAACAAGTCCTAATTCATTCTAAAATCAGTCCAAATCCATAGTGGGCCCCACCAAGGGGATTAGCTATTGGACAAACCATCTTTCCATTGGATCTTCATGCTAACAAGCAAAGTTAACTTCCCCATCACCATGGCAGCCTCCAAACACTCAAGTGAGGCTCCACCTGACCCACCTAGCTCACCTAACCCACCATAGGTCGGCCAAGGACTAATGGGAATTCAACTCATCCTCAATCAATCCAAACCAAGCACCCCATGGACAAACTAAAGGGAACTTTGCACACCATCCTTAGAGGCTCCTCCCATGGCTCCTCTCCACTGTTGGAGTTGGACATGACCTCTCCAACACTCGATGGCGTATCGAAGCCAACCCATCCAGTCCGTCCTTCACACACATTTTTCGGCCAATACTCCCCCCAATTCGAGTGGGAAAGGAGTCATTCGGCATTGTGTGAGTCCCCAAGCCAATTTTGAAACCCCTAAGAGCTATTCCAAGCTTTCCCAAAGCCTCCCTCAATCGAATTTTCTCTGAAAAACTAAAATATGGCATCCTTCTTTTGATCAATACTCCTCCTTCACTCAATCAAACTTCAATTCCTTGCATGCACACCATCCTCATACTCTGTCGAAGCCAATGAATCATCTCCAAGCCTTCTCGAGCACCGGAGATCAGAATTTGATCAGAGCTGAAGCCTTTACATGCATGGACTAGTTGACTGAGCCCTCCACCCTAAATCAAGCTCAAAGCTTCTCAATAGGCCCTCTCCTCAACTAGGCGAAGCTACCTCCGTTGATCCCACTGCCGAACATTAGCTCCGGTGAGGTAATTTTACAAATCGAACCTTGTATGGAAAATAGCTTGGTATTTTGTGAAGTAAATTTGAACAATTTTTTATCATTAGATGTGTGCACCTCCCCTCCCCGAAGGTGTGGGATCGATTTGGAGGCAATCCGAGCTCGGGTGAGCTCAGTTCGAATGGGGAAAGACAGACGACATCCATCTTTCGCCGCTCGCGAACAAGATAGATCATGAGCCATCTATTCCGTGTGATTGGAATGAACGAGTCTGATTAAATCCCATGTTAGATCCCTTGGTTACCTTCCTAAACTGTGAATCTAATCATGGTCATTTGATCTTCGATTGGATGGTCCATAGAGTTAGCACATCGCAATCCAAGTCAGCGGCGGATATGACAACTTAAATAGCCACTCATTACATGAAAAGTTCTCGCATCAACATCGCCACATGGCCGGCCACAAGGCTTTAATTAGGCCTAATTAATCCATTTTTAAGGCTGAAACTTCTAAAAATCATAACTAATCCTAGAAAATCCAAAAAATACAAACTTGGGCTCATTTTAAAGATATTTCAGAGTAGAATTTAGAAAAATTATTATTAATTGATTTTAAATAGTGATTTTGACTTAATTAAGGTTCAATTGGAAATCTAATTAGCCTAATTATTCTTAATTAATCACCCAATTGATCTCCAACTTTCTGTGGATGTTTAGGGGATGACCTCTGCCTCCCCTATTTTTCATGGATTTTATTAGTTTCTTAATTACAGAAATCAATTAATTAAACCTTAATCACTTTCTTAATTTAATTAGTGATAATTAGTGAATAAATAATAGTTTAATTAATTATTTAAGACTAATTATCTTTGTGAATAGTAAGGGAGCTTAGGAATGTAATTTAGATATTTTTCCTAATTCATTTCCTAAGTTTTCTTCACTCTTTCAAATTTGATTATTTAATGATTAATGAGGTAATTAATTTCTTAAATTAATTAATTAATCTTCAAGATAAAAATCATAGATTAAATGATCAAATATGGGACTTGGAGATTGAGATCAAGACCTCTTTCTTGATCTCTTTTCTTAAGTTAATTTCATTTCATTAATTGAACATGCTTAATAAAATGGATTAATAAGCTTAATTAACTTAATTTAAAACCCATTCATTCACATATAATCAACCTTTAATTAATCTTGGGTAGCTCTTTGGGTGTTCAATAACTCAAAGTGAGAAATAATGGAATTACGGTTAGCTCACATGTGAGAGAAAACCATAAAAGTAGTTAAGTGAGATCCCTTAAGCCTAATTAACTATTAATCATGAGCCTATTGCATTAGGCCCCTTTCATTTCTTAGGAGCATTGCAAATTTACTTTTCATGTGGTTGCATATCATATTGGCTCATTATTAATTAGTTAATTAACTTAAAGTGATGTAGGTAAGGGTTAATTAATTCACTTAATTTATACCTTAATCTAATTAAAACATAAAATCAACCTAAATATTCTTCAATAAACTAAATTAACTCACACATTGGGAATGGGATTAGGATTAGCAAATCTCTTTCACATTTCCTAAATCAAATCAAACTCAAAATTAAAAATATCATTAAAGAAATTTAGTTTATTTTAAATAGCCTTATTTAGTATGATTGTCCTTAGGAATTAATTGGAATGAATGAGATCATGTGCTTATGTTCCTTTATTTCTTTCCAATCATGTTAAATGTTGTTTGTCATTTGTAATCATGCATTCATTTCTTTTAAAATTAACTAAATGAAATGATTTCTTTTATGTCAAATTGCATGTGTTGCTTTAAATTAAAAATAAGTGTAACTATTATTAGTATTAAATCAAAATTTATCTTCAAAAGCCTATAAATCAATTATAATATATGGAGTGATATTAATTACAAGTATCTATAAGTTTGCATGTGTTCATAATCTAAGATATGTAATATGAAGGTCTCTTTCCTTACCCTATATGGATTTCCATGGGATGTACAAATGTATAGTTCATTTGAAAAGGATACAACATTTGTCTAAATCTATTCCTATGTATCTCCATGCTAAAACTTATGAAGAATTTCTTATCACATATGTAAATCATATAATCAAATCTAATATGACTTCTTGTATGACTTCTCATTCTTGTGGTTATTTTTGTGCATATATATATATATATATATATATATATAAGAAAAATGATATATTAGTTTGTACATCTCAGTAGGCTTTTAAGTATCCCCAAGTAGGTCTTGTATCTTATGCTCCTAGTGTAGAATAATGGCGTTGTACCTACTTAAAACTCTTATACATATGTATGTATGATATGACCAATGAATAAGAATCAAATAAATCAAATACAACTTTTGCATGAGTTTTCCTATTCTTATAGTTACTTATACATCCAAATGTATATAAGAAAAGTGGTATATTAGTATGGACATCTCAAGGCTGCGAGGCTTTCAGTAGCTAAGTAGGTATTGTACCTTACACTCCTGGTGTAGAACAACAACGATGTACTCACTTAAAATTTTTATACATGTGAATGTGTACTTAGCTAATGGATGAAAATCTCTTTTTCTATTAAAAAAGAAAGACATGCATTCATAATTCAATCAAATGAAATATTTAAATTCCAAATACACTTGTTTGCATTCATCATTTAAGTGTGATAAGAAATACATTGTATGTATAGGTATGCTTAGGATTTAATCACATGCATGATATACATGATGGAAAGAAATGAATAAACATGTATTGTGTGATAGTAATTCATTCTAATTATTCTTAAGATGCCTTCCTTATTGAATAGGGTCATTTAGAGTGAACCTAAACTTAGGGTTAATTAAAACATGTACTAAACCATTCACTAAAGGGAATTGATTTACTTACTTTAGAAATGACTTAAGATAGGGATGAGAGAGGTCCCCTCTCTTTCTTCTCTTTATAACACTTAGTTGTTAAGTGTAAGCCATATGAACAAAAGAAAACACTAAGTAAAATCTTCAAATTAATTAAATTACTTAAAGAGAAATCAACCCTTTATAAATTAAATCTTTTACACTAGCAAAATTATAACTCTAAAGCCTAGTTAGGACATACCACACAAGCCTTGATGCACACATATTAGATTAAGTCACCACTTCTAGCTTTATGTTAGGGCAGTGTATTATTTGATGTATGCTTGTTTTGTGATGTATTATTGTAGACTGGATGTTATGGTGTATGTGCGTAGTCTGGATGTTAGGCTGAAATTAGCCTAATCATATTTTCTACAGGGGGTTGTGCTTAAGGAGCCATTGTAATAAAAATATAAATGCTTTTTTTACTATGCAAGTTGCTTAGCCCCTAAGCATAATCAAAGTTAGGATAGGTGGGCTTGGTTACCCATGTGCGGGGTGCTAAATCCAAATTATCATATAATTGCTTGGGTTGTATGGTGTGTTTAACTAACATTTATTTTGCAGGTATAACTAGATTTACTTTTCTTCTTTTTATATAATTTTGCATTTGGATTAGGATAAGTGTTATGGGGGATTAGGATGAGCATTGGTTACAAGACCAAGTCTTATGTACCATGTGAAGCCTTTGGAGCAAGCACATCCAAATTAAGTTAAAAGGAAGAAAGAAATGGAGCAAATCAAATGAAGAAATGAAGAATGAAGAATGAAAGAATAAGGACCCTCATAACATTCATCATTTGTAATTGTAATTATTCTCTTATGATCTGGGTTGTATAAGGGTAGAGTTTGGCTACCCATATTTCCTTTCGGGTTATACGGTGGTACTCGATCGCACCGACCTCTTATTCTTTTACGATAACTTTATAAAATTGTTTGATATTTTGTTTAGCTTGGCATTAAAAAAATATATCTTTTCATAGTTTATTTATGATTGGTGATTGTTGTATGGCCTGGATGCGATTAGGCACCTAGGATAAAAAAGTAATTTTTTCTTTTACCCAAACTAACAACTCATAACTAAATTTCCTAAAGAAAACTCATAACCTCACATAAAAACCTAGGCATTAAATCAAGATAATAAAATATTTAGCTACCCCTTAGCTGGATGATTGTATGTTTAATATCATGCATATCATGTTATTTCACTCTTGCTAAGAGAGGGCTTCCATCTTTTCCAAATAGTAAGGGCTCAACCTTTGAGAGCCTATGATGGAAGAATACCTCTTTCTTTTTTGATTTAGCCTATAATCAATTTCATCATGCATTTAGGCATATAAAATCCTATAGCCTGTGTCAAAATAAAGAGTCTAAAATCAAATTGAATATGATAAGATTTGCATTAGATTAAGCCATTTTTCATACCCCTCATGCTCTAGTCTCTTAGGGAGTGGATTTAAGGACTTAGTTTTTTTTTTCTAAATAATAATAACCTAGCTATCTTGCAAAAGCATAAGACTTGCCTACATGGATTTGAAGCATAGGAGGAGTTAGCTAGCTGCCACTCCAGGTGGTAATAAGTCTAGCATTCAGGTGGTCTTTTCTCTCTTATGGAGGTAAACCATATACCCACTTTTGCCTTAGATTTAGGTTGTGCTTTGGCCTTTGCCAAAACTCCTAGATTTAGGATCTGAGGTTGTCATTTCCCTTTGAGCTACAAGCATAAATCCTCACCTCTTAAGTATCTTAACAATCTCATATTGTTAGAGTATAAGTCCCAGCTTTTAATGAAATATCAACTCAAACATATAAAATCTCTTCAATATCAAAAATATAAAACCCAAGCATATAATAGATTGGAGTGCTCACTAGACTTCGTAATATCATGAGCACTTCTACTCATCTCCTTTGGTTTTGATAATGACTCTCTCCTTTTGATCCATCCCACTTGATTTTCTAAAATATAACCAATTTATTGATAGTCCTATCTTTGAATTTTTTGGAGACAACAATCGTCTACTTTAATCGAGAGTATTCTTAAGGGATTCACTTTTCTTAAGATATAATTAACTATGGGGGCTTACCCCCATAGGAAACTTTAGAACCGAGTTTAAATAAACCCTACTTTATTCATCCATGTAAAGTAAGGGAAAATCTCTGGTATATTTGAAGACCCATTATGCCTTAAGAGTCCTTATTAGGTGATTAGGTCCATTGTAGGGTAGTGACTTCTATCTTTCGAGATAGTACATTATTCCTCAATGTCGTACCCGATCACCTCAATATATACACCCTCAGATCTGCATGGTATCCCCCCATATACAAACCCAAACCAAAACACTAAAAATAAACACCACAGTTTAATTGTGCAATAGAAATGACATGCCTCTTTATAGTTTCTTTATGAATGATGATTTAATGTGTGGCCTAAATTTGATTAGGCTCTTAAGAAAAAATAAATCTTTTACCCAACTACAACTCATAATTAAAGTTTTAAATAATTCATAACCTCAAATAAAGCCTATGTATTAAATCAAGATAATTAAAAGATTTAAAAACCACTTAGCTGAATATTGTATGTTTAACATCATGCATTCATATTGTCTCACTCTTATTAAGAGAGGATTTCCATCCTTGCATGATAGGGGAAGACTTGACCTTTGAGGGTCTTCTCTATGGTGAAAAATACCTCTTTCTCTCTGATTTAGCCCATAATCTCATTTTAACATGCATTTATGCATAAGAAATTATATGGCCTTTCTCAAAATGAAGTGTCAAAAAATCAAATAAAATTTGAAAAGATTTAAATTTGTCAATTAAGTCATTACTCATACCACTCATGCTCTAGTCTCTTTAGAAAGTGGGTTTAAGGACTTTAGTCTCTTTCTAAATAATAACAACCTAACTATCTTGTAAAATCATATGACTTGCTTACATAGTTTTAAAGCGTAGGAGGAGTTAGCTGGCTAGCACTTCAGGTGGTTGCAAGTCTAGTAGTTGGGTGGTTTATCCTCTCTTGTGGAGATAAACCATATACCCATCTTTGCTTAGACTTTGGTCATGCTTTGGCTTATGCTAAAGCTCCTTAGATC
Source organism: Cymbidium sinense (assembly GCA_021442155.1). Classification (NCBI taxonomy): domain Eukaryota; kingdom Viridiplantae; phylum Streptophyta; class Magnoliopsida; order Asparagales; family Orchidaceae; genus Cymbidium; species Cymbidium sinense. The sequence goes on from CM038221.1 coordinate 62,873,060, forward strand.
TAGGATCTGAGGTTGCTGTTTTCTTCGGGCTACTAGCATAAATCCTCACTTCTTAGACATTTTCACAACCTTGTATTGTTGGATTATAAGTCTTAGCTTTCTAACAAAAATGTCAACTTTAACAAAATTAATCCTCTAAATTTCAAACATATAAAGCCCAACCATATGATATATTGAAATACTCACTAGACTTTCTAGTATCATGAGCATTTCCTACCCATTCTCTTTGGCTTCGATAATAAGTCTTCTCCTTGAGTTTTCCCACTTGAATTTCCAAATACAATCAATCCTTTCATACTCTAGCCTTAAAATCTTTAGAAACTTTAATTTAATCAAGAGTATTCTTAGGGAATTCCATTCCCTAGGATGTAATTAACTATGGCGGCTTGCCTCCATAGGAAACTTAATGAACCCGGCTTAAAGTAAACCCTGCTTTACTTTTCCATGTAAAGTAGGGGAAAATTTTTTGGTACATTCAAGACCCATCATGGCTCCTTATTAGGTGATTAGGTCCATTATATGGTGATTTCTATCTTTCGAGATAGTGCACCATTCCTTAATGTCATACCCGATCACTTCAATAAGTACACCCTAAGATCTATGTGGTGTCCCACATTCCAAAAATAAACACCACTGTAACTTACTTGGGCTAAGTTAGCCATTGAAACTACATGCCTTTTTTTAGATTTATTCATATTGATTATGATTAGTCTAAAATATATGTCATAAAATTAGGCTATTTAAAGATATAATTTTTTTTACCAAAATTATAAATAATTATTATTAATCATAAGATAAATATTTTGAAATTAAACTTATATGGCTTAATATGTTAATATGAATTCTCAACATTTTACAATTTATCTTGTTTATAAGGAATTGTTTAATATAATTAAGATTAAACTTTTTTTAATGAAGAATTCATATGTAATTTTCTATAAGTACTATATAACAAATGATTGTATGCCAGATTTAGAGATAGATAATTAGAGAAACTAATATTGACTAGTGAACATTAACATTCAAAATGGCAGGGCTACTTAGCTTCAAGGGTTAAGTTATTAAGACCCAATCATCAAATTTAAAATAGCCAAATCTATCTTGTATCTTGATAGAAACTACTATATCATGACTTTCAAGCTAAGTCCCTTTTAGATAGAATTGATAGATGAATGTTTTGACTTATCTTCCTGTGATATTTCAAGTTACAAATCCCTCGTGTATGTTTGTATTAGATTTAGGTTCGAGGTACTACCACGATGGCAATTTTCATCTTAGATCTAAGTTTTAAGAAAAATGTTATTAATTGATTTATTATAAGTCTTCTTTCTTTCTTTTTTTTAATTATATATGTGTGAAATACAAGCATCAACTTTCTAAATAAATTGTTTGATTTTAATATGAATTAAATTATCAAATTTCCAAAGTCTAATCTAGGATAGTTTTTGAGCATCTAAGGGCCTCTTAAATATGAATTAAATCATAGTTTTTGATTGATTTTAATATGAATTAAATCATCAAATTGCCAAAGTCTAATCTAGGATAGTTTTTTAACATCTAAGGGCCTCTTAAACAGCCAATGGTCTAACTCCTCTTTTTGCCTTCATATAAATTTTAAATCCAATGTTGATCCAATCCCCTTTCAAATTTTAATTTCAAATCATTTAATAAAGTTTTGAAATCTTAAAATATTTATTACTTTTTAAATAGAGATTTTTCTCGCTAGAAAAATATTCTTGGATATAATTAATTATAATGCTTGCTCTTATGGGGAATTTGTACCTTAGATTAAATAAACTATATTTAATTAGATCTTAATGGTGAAAGAAAAATTATGGAACTATAAACTCCTAATTAAAATTTAAGTATTTTTATTCATGAGACCATAATAGAATAATGTTTTTATCCTCTCATAGTATGTGATTTTTTATGCAACACTAAGTTACAAAAAAAAATCAAATTTATATTTACCTCTGAACTAATAGTTAGGAGTATATATTTCTACTTTTCAAGATACTACACATAAGATCATTATGAATAGTTCATTCAATAATATATTCGCTATTAATATTCTTAAATCTATGATGAGGAAATGTCTTTGATCTCTCAAAATGATACATTCATCCTCATTTATGGAAGTATCTTTTGAAGTGAATATTTTTCTAGTACACATACACATACACACACACACATAAATAGTACACATATGCACACACATATATATATATATATATATATATATATATATATATATATATATATATATATATATATATATATATATATATATATATATATATATATATATATATATATATATATATATATATATATATATATATATATATATAAGGGCTTCACTTTTAAAGTGAAATTGGCTCAATCAGTATGGAATTTATTTGGTCCTTAGTTTTAGAATATGACTCTCCATATCCATCTCCATCTTGATAAAGGAACTGTCCTACTCTTGGCATGTCTACTAAAGCTTTTCTAAAAGACTTCATAGATTTTGAAAATATAGTCTGTTCTTGATTCAACTTCTTCCAATAATTTTCTATCAAACATCTAATATGATCTCGAGCAACTGATTCTGAAACATTTTTCTCTTTCATATAACATTGAATTGATTTTGAGACATCACCTCTTTGGATCTCTGCCTATAATAAACATATAAGTGAAATTCCATCATAAACATTATATATATATATATATATGAAAAAAATTATTAAGACTATATGCTTATATATAAAATAAATATGCATACTTACTGTGGCTGTTCCTAAATCATCGTATAGTCGAAAAAGCATACATGAATGGTGAATGATAGATGGATAGAATTCCAAACTATTAAGAGCTTCAATAGTCAACTCGTCACTTAGACAATATATCGCAATAAGTGTACAATTTCCTGATATTGTAACCCAAGCATTCTCAGTACTCATTTAATGTTGGAGTATATCCACTGTGATACCACTTTGCTTCAAGTAAGTATGCTTTGCATAAATCTGCCCACTATAGTGCAATCATAACTTATTTTGGCAAGAAGAAAAAAAATACACTACATAGATTAAAAAAAATACACTACATAGATTATCTCATCAAGTTTAAAAAAATTTCTTACAAATTTATATCTTAAAATAACTTCATATCAAGAAAAAAGTATTCGAAGATAAAGTTTGAATCCATTTTAAAATCTAAAAACATGTTTTAATTGAAATAAATATTATATTACCACTCGTTGCAGGCTTGGAAGAATGTCCAACTTCTTTTCCATGAAGAATGAGGCAGCAATATCATTCACTGTATCGAAAAATGACATCAAACATATCCTCATGTAATTTGGAATCTGTTGTTTGACATCTATTCTCCATCTGGAAGCTCCAAGTTAATGTTTAGATAAGTTAGTCGAGCTCTATTTATGTAAATATATTTGATTACTTTCATTGATCACTATATTATTATAGTTCATTAGTTTTTGATAAATATGGCACTTGAAACTATTTTATGCATATTAAAATTTGTATTGTGCTTCCTTACTCTTCAACGGCATCTGTAAAGAGTTTTAGTTCATCAAAGGTACCATAGACATCATAAATATCATCAATTATTGCTACAAAACTGTTCAACTTGGTGGCTGCTTTCCTGATTCTCCAAAATTCTGGTTCAAATCTGTAGCCTAAAGCCATTATATAGTTCTCCATTATTCTATCTCTTGTAAAATTAATCTCATCACTGATAAGGCCGAGATTTCTCCACCACCTAAAAGTCAAAGCATCAAATTCTTTTTTGAAATAATTATGAGAATAATTTTCTATATATATACACAAACAGGAAACACATAGTACCTGGACATATCTTGAAGCTCTGCCTTGTGGATGCTCTGCACCACATTAAAATCTAGTTTAGCAAACTCAAGTATTGTTGGATTAACATTCTCTCGTTTCCCATATGCATCAATGAACCACTTAGCATGTAGCCTTGGCATTCTCCAATGCAAGGGTAGCTCCAATGCATGATTTATCTCTTCAGCAAGTTGCGGGCTAAGCAAAGACCTATCAATGCATCTTAAATGCTTCGTTGCTATTTTCCTTGCCTCATTTAGTTGTTCTTCTCCTTCCATTATAAGATAGGAAGCCTCATAAAAGCTGAGCAGTCCTTTGACATCATGTTGATTATTAAGATTGAAGCTTCTTATCTCCTTTGTAAAACAATTAATCAAAGCATCGACTCTGCCAATTGATTAAAGACTATTTTAGGAAAACTTATTTGTTAGATGACATAAAAGCAATATAATAATTGAAGTGAACTAAGAAGAATTATTTTGTTCATTGGCATTTAGATCATATTTTGTGCCCTAAACACAACAAATTGAAATAAAATTCCATACAGGAAGAAAATGAATTTTTAGTTTTAAATGAGGTGATCTATATGTTGAACTCGAAGCTGTGATCTTTTTTATATCCTAGGTATCAAGGAGCATCACTTAAATCACAATTGTTTTGTAACAATTACATTGGTCAAAATAATCATCAAATGAAATATTGATATTCATACTTATGTTGGTACATACCTTAGTATTGATGCATTATTGATGGCATGTTGCCTTAGAAGCCTAAAGAGCAAGGAAAAGCCATGAAGGTTGCCATTCTCTGCCAAATTGTTTATATTTTTCATTGATAAACTAATAGAACTCAAGAGATTATTGATCTCATAATCAAAATGGTAGTCAAGTCCTAGCTGGCATAGGGTATCCACAAATTCAAGTTGTTCGATGAGGCTCTGTTGATGGCCGATCATATTCCTCACTTTCTCCTTCAATTTATTCCTTTGGGATATATACTTCTCCTCCTGTGATATCATACTCTCTCATAATTAAGTATCATTATTCTTATAGCATTAAAATATGGATTGCGTTTGGATGCGTGTAAGAGTGATAACAAGAAGAGTTTTAAATTAAAATATATAAGCACATATACATGCAAAAAACACAAATCTAACCATTTACTCGTACATGTATCGAGTTGATCTGAGTTGAATTAAAATAATTTCGAGTGACGTATTTTTAAGTCAAAGTGAAGTGAATTAATTTCGAGTCGATTTCAAAATTCTAAAAATGAGTTTTGAGTTTCAATAAAAATAGTTAGCCGGAGAGATTTTGAACTTCATTGAAAGAAAACTAAAAGTAAGAAAAGTAAATTATTAAGTTTCAGACAGTTTTCAATTCAACAAACCGTAAATAACTAATTATGAATGCCAAAAGAGCAAAGTGTGCTCTGTAATATAACAATGAATCCAGTCTTAGAATGAGCCCACAGATCAATTATACATGCATTTTGTGTGAAATTAAAAATTGAATACCCAATCAAACTTTTTATACCTTTGATAAAAAAAAAAACTTACATATCTAAGTAAAATAATTTATAATTGAATGCTATATCTCAACTCAACATGATAAAATCTTATATTCGAAAAAAAAAAACCCTTTATCGAATAAAAGCTTATATATACACATGTTATTTTATAACACTGATAAGACAAACTAATATATTCCTATTCTAAGTGTGGATCTAATATCAAAAATTCTGAAAAATTACTCAAAAATAGATTAAATGATAAGCCATCACCATGAAATCAATTGGCAGCGATTGTATGTAGTCATCTTCCCAAATAGTTGGCTGATAATTTGCTGTGCGGCGAGCTGGAGAAGATGATATTTCACCAGCAGTTGGGACGCAACGTATAGGATGAAAATTCGCCATTATTTGCTGATGATGTAGAAGAGGTGGTGAGGAAGAAGAGCTCAAGAGTGGTCGCTTCTTTCTGAAAGGAAGCAGAGAAAAGCTAACGTAGAGAGCCATTGCTATGTGCTGAATTAACTAGTTATATGTTGGCTTGATAACAAGTGGAACCCCTTACACCTATTTATATTTGAGTGCTTGCTTCCTGCATAATGAAAGCTGTCGTGAACTACAAAATATTTTAATGTTGTATTATGCGAAATGTTTTTGACGGTAAAAATGATGATATTTATCTTTATGACTGTTTTAGGACGTGATATCCTATGATTAAATGTGCATAAGAGTCGAGCGACGAGTTCAAGTTTTATTTTTCTTTGCTAAGAGAAATTTTTTCAGACGTTTCTTATTATTTGCATATATCTGTTTGTCTTTTTGGTGATTGTTATTGGTATTATCAGAAACATTATATTTATTGATATACAATAATATCAAGTATCATATCAAGCCTTAATTAAGCTTTCTACCAAGGTTTAATCATTCAAAATTTTTTTTGGAGAGCTAGATCTTAATAATTACATATTTGATATTTGTTCTTATTTTTATATAAAATAAAATAAATTATCATAAATTTAAATGGAAGCATGATTTATAATTAATTTTTTAAATAATTAGTTTATAAAACTGATAGGTAATTTAATTATATTCTCAAATCTCAATAAATAATAATAATAATTTATCATCAAATTTTATAATTAAATTGTTCACCCTGAAGAGAGGTTGGTTTCACCCTCTTAACTAACCTTTTTATTTTTATTTTATTTTTATTTTTTTATTTATTTTTATTTTTTTATTTTTACCCTCTTAACTAACTTGCTTAATACGAATGCATCATATTCATACAAATCTTGTCATTTTTTTATTTTTCTAAAATTATAATAAATTGTCATAATTCAAGTTCAAAATTTTAATTAATTATATTATGATGGATTCAAGCCAGGGATTGACCAAAGATAAAAAAAACTCCATACCACTAAACTGCTTCTTCTCGCCAGATTTGCACTACAATATGCCTTTGGCTCAAGAAAATTAATTAATTATATTCGCGATTTTTTAATACCATATTGTGGAAATCCCTGCGTTCAATTCCGGTCAGTTATAAGTCTCTTTCAATCGCAAACTAAAAAAAAAAACGGTTGAATTAAGAAAGCAAGTAAATCCAAATTGCACTAAAGGCCAATTTCGCTGCAACGGATCTATTTGTCTTCTTCCAGTTTCGGATCTATGGCGTCATCTGTATATACATCATTAACTTGAAGTACAGCTCAAGCCCTAATAAAGATGAAGTAATAATATCAAGCCCTAATAACAGCGTCCCTATCAGTTTTATAAACTAATTATTTAAAAAATTAATTATAAATCATGCTTCTATGTAAATTTATGATAATTTATTTTATTTTATAGAAAAATAAGAACATAAATCAAGTATGTAATTATTAAGATCTAGTTCTCCAAAAAAATTTTGAATGATTAAACTTTGGTAGAAAGGTTAATTAAGGCTTGATATGATACTTGAAGAATCTATTATTTTTTGTTTTTTGGGAAATTGAAAAATCTATAATCGAATACATATATATAAGTTTCGCCGATGTGAGAGAGCATAAAATAATTAATTTTGTTCCATGATTAAATTACGTTTCGTTAATAATAACGGGGTCAAATGGAATTAAGACTTATTATTTATTTACTAATATACATATTTGTTTAATGTATCAAGTCATTATTGTTGCGTTGAATTTTATTCTAGATGGAGATCTTCGAAAAAAAATTATCCAACACACAAGTGGATATGAACACGGGTTATACGTGGAAAACCCGTTGGAAACCACGGCCTTGAGAACTTTCACTATTGTTCAAAGATACGTGTCCTGCTTTCTAGTTCGAGAAGAAGGTGTTTACAGCAAAACAATATTCGAGTGTAAAAATACATATGGCCAACTCAACCCAAGGGAGAAGTTTCCCAAAAGCAGAACCGATCTTGGGAGCAACCTCTTGATCTTGAGAAAGGAAAGAACGCCTTTTCTAGTCCTCGATTCTAAAGCTCCCTGGCTTCAACACACCATGGTGTTCAAAGGTGCCATTGGTGGTTCGAGCTCTGGTCTTCAAATCGATTTGGTCCTCTAAGGTGAGATGAAATCTATTTATAGATTTTGGGAGTGGCTTGTAAATTCGTGGAAAACTCCAACCACTCCCATTGACGCGCAAGGCGATCCCCTCGATCGCATTTTGATGATCCGGTGCCTTAATGATGTCTAATTGGGTGATCTTGGATTCGTTGGATTCCTTGACGAGCCGACCGACTATAAATATGTCGTTTTGGTGACCATTTGGCGGATCGTGATCCATTTTATGCTCTGATAGTCGATTCGAGTTCGGATCGTATGCTTGATGTTGTATGTTCGCCTCATCGGTGACGCCATCAGAAGTTTGTGAACGGTGATTAGATCAAACATTTCAAAATGTCTTGAGATTCGTCTTGATCGACATTAATTTTCGAGGATATCGCTCTCTATTTTGGGTGACATTATCTCGCCATCCAAAATATATGTCAAATACTTGAAAATAGCAAATTCTTCAATGAAATTTGAGAGTCCATCAATCAGCGATTTTGAGAGAAGATCTTCATGAGCACAAGATTATGACTACGGCCGCAGGAAATGCGCAGGTGGGTGCGCGATTTCGAGGTTACGGATCCATCCCGAACAGAGCGCCCGCACGCCATCGGTGTGGGTCACGACGGGCCTGGTCGCTACGCTGGCCTGGCGGTAACGACGCGTCGTTTTGGATGCTGGTCGCGGAACTACGGACCTGGTGGGGTCGGCGCAATGGGTAGGCAAATAATGCGGTCGACGGTCAGGGCGCGCTGGACGTGGAGCGGTTATTCTGGTCGGCGGATGCACACGCGGATCATCTGCCCGAGGTCGGCCATGGCTCCGGGCGAATGGTTTCTGGCCACGGTACCATGGACCGAAGCGGATGACACCTGTGGATCGGCATATGCTGGCTGCTGGGTACTGGACGGGCACAAGGGGTCTGTACCACGGCCCAAATGAGCTTTGACTGCTGCTGTTGGGGTTTTGGTTTTTACCCTTTGCCCTAGAAGGGGTCTATAAAACCCTCTAAGAGGAAAGGCACACTTTTCTCATCTCCCCTTCTCCTAGTGTGCATAGCCTCCCCCGGTGGGAGTTTGGGCACTCTTTTGGATCTCCTCTTCCCTCTTAGTGCATGCCTCCCTCGGTGGGAGTTTGGGCACTCTTCTTGGATCAACCTCTCCTCATCTCCACCAAGCGAGTGCAGCCTCCCGGTGGAGTTTTCTCCTTGGAATAATTTTCATCTCGATCGACGAGTGCCTGGTGTTTGGGCGATCACCGGAGACCAGGGTTGAGAAGAGGTTCGATGACGATGGTCGACGACATTTGTCCGACGCGGCGGTCGGCAGATAACCGCCGATATCGGTGGCGCGATGACACGTAGTGGCGGTTCGCGACGGTAGTCGATGGTGGCGACCGACGCCGATGTGAGGACCAGCATATAGTCGGTAATGTGACCGACGACGGAACGGGTCGGACGCGAATGCATGGCTGGCATGACGCGCGGGCCGGGAGGACCGCGACGATTGTGGGTGACCGCGAAGATGCGCAGGATCGGCAGGACCGCACGGTCGGCGGATCCGACACGAATGGCGGCTGGACACGACGCTGTTGCGTCGACCGGGTGGTCGAAGCAACCGGCGATTAACGCCGTGGGACCGGCCAGACGTGGTGGGCGACGCGACATGCGGCTGGTCGAGTAATCGGCTAGCCTGGCCACGTGATCCATGCTAGTGGGCCGAAGGGTATAGCCAACCGAGAAATGCGCATCGACGCCGATAGTGAAGATTGTCATGGTCAACGAAGGGACTGACGAATTCGGCGGTGACCGCACTGGTCTGGCGACGGGCTGGCAGAATGCAGGTAGTCACGCGACCGGCGTATGAAGATTGCCTGCGTGATATCAACGGTGTGACCGCATGACAGTATCGGCAACGCTACGGTTGGCGGCCGACGGGTAAGCAGAATGGCAATAGTCGACGGCGCACGGCGCGGTAGTCGGCGACGGACCAGACGGTTGTTGGCGCCGACGGTGGTCATAAATGCGAAACGCCAGTAATCGGGATGACCGGCGACGATGGTGGTGACCGCCACGATGATGCGCCGGTGAAGATAGCGTCGACGGGTGGTCGGCAATGGCACAACGCCTCGCGGGATGACCGGCGATGAGCGTGACCGCAATTGTTGGCGGTGGTGACCGCTATGATGGTGACCGAAGATAAAGACGGGGTGACGGCGGCAGGTCCATACCATGGAGATCTTTGACCTATCCGAGGTTGTTTGTCGAGTGTGACACGACGCGTTAACCTCGGTGGAAGAGGTCGAATGAATCCGCCGAGGATTTTGCATCCGAGTTGTATGGAGCGCCACGATGATGTTAACCTGTTATGGAGAAAGTTGTAGGCGGTCTATAGAGGATTGCCAACTTATCCAAGGTTGTTTATCAGAGCGTTACTCGACGATGTTAACCTGTATAGGAAGATCTCGAATTGAATCCGCTGAGGATTTTTGACCTATCCGAGGTTGTGTATCGGAGCGTTTACTCGATGATGTTAACCTGTTATGGAGAAAGTTGTCCATATTGCCAACTTATCCGGTTGTTTATCGAGCATTACCGATAAACTTGCAATATATTTATAGAGGTTCTCTCAACCTCTCGATCTATCCTAGGTTGTGTATCGGCTACTCGATGATGTTAACGCTTATGGAGAAAGTTGTATTTAGAGGATTGCCAACTTATCCATGGTTGTTTATCGAGTACTGGCGATGTTAACCGTATAGGAAGATCAATTGAATCACGAGGATTTTGACTATCCAGGTTGTTTATGAGCGCTTTCGATGTTAACTGTTATGGAGAAAGTTGTAGATAGAGATTGCCAACTTATCCGGTTGTTTATCGAAAGTACACGATGTTAACTGTATAGGAAGATCTAATTGAATCCGAGGATTTTGACTGGGTTGTGTATCTCGAGCTACTCGATGATGTTAACTGTATGGAGAAAGTTGAGGCGCCCATGAGGATTGCCAACTTATCCCGTGCGTTGTTTATCGAGGCTTACCAAACTTGCACGGAATATATTTATGAGGTTCTCTCGAACCTCTCGATCTATCCTAGGTTGTGTGTACCGACGATGTTAACACATGGAGAAAGTTGTGCCTATGTGAGGATTGCCAACTTATCCAAGGTTGTTTATCGAGCGATTTAACAGATGGAAGATCTCAATTGAATCCGAGGATTTTTGACCTATCAGGTTGTTTATCTGAGTGTGATTCGATGACGCTAACTGTATGGAAGAGGTCAATTGAATCCGCCAAGGATTTTGACCCATCAGGTTGTTTGTCGGTATTTGCTCTACGCTTAACTGTGTGGAAGAGGTTGCAAGTCCACCGGACGTTTGACCTTCGGTTGTTTGTCGAGTGTTTATTCTGGCGACGAACCCATGGAAGAGGTCGAATATTTGTATGAACTTGTAGCGAGTTGACCATTGATCTTTGACTTTTCGCGGTGTCGACTGTTATCTTTTGAGATTAAGAGTTGCCCCCGCCTGGACAAAATCTAAAGGAACAAAGTTTGATGAATCTTCATTCTTCGCATGCTTTAAAAGCTTGAAATGCTCCACCTTCGAGGTGGCATTCTTGGTGTGCCCTACGCGCGTGAAAGTGGCGTAATTTCTCTTGATTTCCACCTGTGCTTTAAAGGTCGCGCCACTTGATGCTATCCTCTTCCAATAACTAGTAGATGTTCGCGCATGACGTGTTGAGAGTCAGATATTTCCTCTCGGAGTCATATGAGGTCGCCCCGAGGAGGTTTTGGGGAGGTTGTCGCTTCTCTTTTCTCTCGAGATGTTTGAACATCACCTTGGGAACCTTCTTCGCTTGCTGAGGTTCAAACTGCCGATGAGATAGCATCGGAGATTTGTGCCTCTATTCGATGGACCAGATATGAATGGACTGCTCCGCATTAATGATGAATAGTATCGCCGGAGTCCTCCGAGAAGCACCCTCAAAAGTTCTGGATCTCCCTATGCTGCCGAGGAGAACCTCGGAAGTATTCTTTGAGGGACTCTCCATCGTCGTCAGATTCGAGAGATGTGATGAATCTGATGATTCTCTTGTTCGCCAGAACCGTTCTACAAAAAATCAAGCTCTCCAAATGATCTGACGGACCCTTAATAATAGAACCAAGTAGCTCCTTTGAGAGTCGGAATACCGACACAAGACAGAGTCATTTGACGCCGAATGTGCATGATCATTCAAAGTGATTGATATGCTCGCATTTGTGCCATCGTAAGGGTCCATGCTTGAATCTCGCCGGGTTTGCATTGAGATGATCTCGCCGAAGGGGACGTTTTGGAAGAGGCGGAGAATGGATCATTCGATTGTTTGCCGGAACTCTTCCCGCACCGCCGTAGTTCATGTATAAGATGACGTGAAGTTTCACATCCAGGTCGAGCCATTCGGGTGAGTAGAATCGGTATCCGTAAGTTCTGGATGTGAAGGGTTCTCTACTTGTTGATCCGCATTCCTGTCATTCTCGTGAAGAAAATCGATTATGCTGAGGCCGGGAACCTGTGGCTCTTCCAGCGTTGGAAGCGTCCTCTCAGAGTCAAGAATTTCGCTCGGGAATCCTCCATCCTTTGAACGCGATCTTCCAGGGGCTGACCCCCTCACCGGGGATGTAAGTCTTATGTAGAGGTGTTGGAGACTTCGCCCTTGATCCAGAATGAGGAGAGCGCTGAGCCAAACCCCGCTTACCAACCATATTGGAGATATAGCAATGGGGAACTTGTTCACGCAAAACTGCTATGCTAGAGAATTTTATTCTGAGAGATCTTCGCAAGCCCAAAAATTATCCACAAAGGGATATGACAGGGTTATGTGAAAACCCGTTAAGGGAAAACCACGCCTTGCCCACCAGAGAACTTTCACTATGTGTTCAAAAGATACGTGTCCTCGCTTTAGTTCGAGAAGAAGGTGTTGTGGGAGGAAACAATATTCAGAGTGTATACAATATCTGGCCAACTCCAACCCAAGGGAGAAGTTTCCCAAAAGCGGCAGAACGATCTTCGGGAGCAACCTCTTGATCTTCGTGAGAAAGGAGCGGCAACCGGTCTTTTCTAGTCCTGGGCATCTCCTAAGGGCTCCCGATCTTCGTGCACTACGGTGGTGGCACCTGGTGATAGATCGGCCAAAGGTCGACCGGTGGTTCTCGAGCTCGGTCTTCAAATCGATGTCCTCTAAGGTGAGAATGAAGCTCTATTTATAGATTTTGGGAGTGGCGTGCCTTGTAAATTGGTGAAAACTCCAACCACTCCCATCGACGGCCCAAGGCGATCCCTCGATCGACGGTGTATTTTGATGATCCGGGTGCCTTAATGATGTCTAATTGGGTGATTTTGATTCGTTGGATTCGTCTTGACGAGCCGACCGACTATAAATATGTCGGGTGACCATTTGGATCAGATCCATTTTCATCATAGCTTGATCCAAATGATTCGATTTGATCGCACTATGCTTGATGTTGCTATCGCCTTTACCAGACCCGCTTGATGAAAGTTTGCTGAAATCGGTGATTAGATCAAAACATTTCGAAAATGTCTTGAGATTCGTGCTTGATCAGATTAATTTTCTGAGTATGTATCAATTATTATGAATCTATGTATATTTGAGGTGTTATTATATGTTAGTAGAATTTACATATATAACATATAGTTTTTATTTATTTATATATTTAATATTTAACTTTTAATATTTACATAATAATATTTTTCATGTTCCCTTATATCAAAATATATTGTATAAAAAGATTCATTTCACTTAAGAAAAGTTAATATTATTAGCACTATTATGTGATTTAAAGATTTATGTCTCACATAAGTGAATATCAAAATTTAGGTGTTAAATATATAAATACATAAGAATTATGTCGTATGCATGTAAATTCCTCTATTTGTTATATTTGCTTATTAATATGCTTATGTGCATATATAAGAATGTTATTATAATTGTGATTGATTTTATTATTGGAATAATAATTTTGGTTATATGCTAATGCTAATTTTCAAATGATATTATGACCACAAGCATAATAACCATATTAATTAGCGCAATAATTTTCAAATGATATGGTATATATTAAACGATAATTAATCATATATAGCATATATGATTAACAGATTAACAGTGTTGAATTGTATGTTTAATTTGCATAATAACCTTTCAACCGGTGAAAATTAGTATAATAACCATATTAGCATATAGGCATATAACAAGTATATATTAAATTCTAATGCTTGTGATTAATTAGCATAATAACTTCTATAACTTATTTTATGCAATCGCTGTAGGCAAACTTATACCTTATATGATACCTGTTATGTTATTATAAGTTATTTGCACAATTGATACTACACCTTCAATACCTATATTTGCCATTTAATTTTATCTGAAATTATAGTTAAACACATATATGCGCCTAAAAAATGTTATAAATGAGGATTCATTCAAAGTTTGGTAGCTTATTGTGCTTTTAAATTTAGTTAAACAACATTAAAACATTTTAATATTTATAAAAATAAACTTTTGATCTTACCTGAATAATCAAATGTCACATATTTGGTTTTTTAAGATCTTATTCATCCATATTTTTTCCTTCTACCATATCAGGAGACTATGAATTCATTTTTTTCCAGCTTCAGCAATAGCGTTTCTTACAATTAAATATTGTAATTCACCAACTACAAATCAATAAATTAAATATATGATTAAATTATTAAATCGTCACATTAACTAGTAGTTTGAAACTTATTCATTTTCAGTGAATTATAATTTAACAAGGATCAATATGTTTAAAGATGCTATATTCCTATGCAAAAAACAACAAATACTCTTCCCATCATTCCACATTATTCAGCCAAACTTCATAACCACTCTTCCCAAACAATAGCCAAATGCATATAAAAATTACATGTCTGCTCCAAATATTTGAATTAAATGTCCATCCTTGCTCATGCAAATAGCCAAAGTGGGGCCTTCATGAAAAGCCAATATGGAATATCATATTGCGACCCTCCATGTTTCCACGTAGCAGCTAATGCATGGTTTGATTGTCTTGGAGCTAGGTGAGGTGGGCCCATATATGGTGTAAACAAAAGGATCCATTTTGTGAAATGCTTAGCCAATATTAACTTCAAAGCTGCCTCATTGTAGAAGAATATGATAAAGCTGAAGAGAGAGCTATAGATTTTGGAGGAGATGTCAGATATGATTAAATGCCACCTCCGAAAGAGAATGATTGTGATGATAATAAACGATAAGGCAATTTTTTTAAATTATGTATCATTAGAATATTAATTATATAATTAAGTATTGATAAAAAATATTTAAATATAGGTATAGTCGCCCAACTAATTATTGGCCTAGCCATGCCGACTCGATGTGGCTTATTTAGATTGAGGCTGGCTACTAAGTGGCGATCGTCAGAATATTAGGACCGATTGATTGTCATCTCCTATCCTCTTTTTAGCCGATTCCCTGTCAGAGATTTCTCCCCCAAGGAGCTCAACACCATTTTCTCCTCCCAGCATGCTCCTCTCCATCTCGAAGCTTCTTCGCGTAGCTCCAACCCAGATTGCCTATTCAAGGAAACCAAAACCAAGTAACGCCTTTATGACATTAAAACATTTCTAAACCAAAACCATAGTTCTCTTGGATGATTAGCCATTGTTTTCTCTCCAAAATTGAATTTTGCATGTGAAGAAAATAGTTTGGGTTTTACAAAGAAGTTGGTGTTCTCTCTCTTGCAAAAAATTCTCCATTGCTTGTCCAAGAAATACGCACAAGGAGGTTGTTGCATGTAAGGAAAATGGATCTCTCTAAGATTAAGGTATTCTTGTTTTAAATCTTTTTGATCCTTGAGTATGAGCCAATTTCTACAAGTTTTCCTCTTTGTAATTTTAATTTAATGAATGATTTTCTTTCATGGACTCGATCATTAAGTGATCACATACTAATTTGAATCTTTAATCACTTGATTTCCTTTGAATCAATTGTTCCCTTTCAAATGTCTACTAAAAATCCTTAAACATTTTGCAATTTAGTGTTTGTAATATCAAAGTAATTTATTTTGTTAAAATTAAAATAGTTAGTGTCTTTTTATTCTTTTCTTCTTCCCTTGTCAACATTATTTTTTCTTGAACACTACAACAACAACAACAAGCCTTAATCCCACTAGGTGGGGTCAGCTACATGAATCCTTCATCTCCATTGTGTCCTATTATGTGTCAAATTCTCATTTAATTCAAGTATACTAAGATCATTTTTATACATCTTAACCAAGTCTTTTAGGTCTACCTCTACCTTTCTTAACATAAGGCAAATCTAATGCATCTACTCCTAATCGGTCATCTGACGACGCTTTATGTGGCCAAACCATCTGCACTCTCCTAATCTTATCTACCAGAGCTAGTCCAACTTTTTCCCAACATACTCATTTTGCATTCTATCTCTGGGTAAAGCCACTCATCCACCCAGCATCCTCATCTCGTAACACTTAACTTAGTCTTATGTTTCTTTATTAACATACACCATAAGTCGTGTCTTACCACCATCTTATAAAATTTTCCCTTAAGTTTAAGTGGAACTTTTCTATCACATAATAGGCCCTATTCCTCCACTTCAACCATCCAACTTGAATACTAATAACATCTCCATCTATTTCACCATCATTCTCAACAATAGAGCTAAGTATCTAAATGCCACTTTATTAATGACATCGCTAACTGTAATACTCCATATTTAAAATTAAGCAACTAAAATTATCCCATATATCAATCTACAACAAACTTAGATTATCTAAAGACTTGAATATAACCAATATTAACTTCTTTTTGTTCTAGAATTCTCCAAAGAACATCTCTTGAGACTTTATCATAAGCGTTCTCTAAATCAATAAATATCATATGTATATCCTTCTTATTTTCTCTATGCTTCTCCATCAAACCTCTTAACAAATGTATAACATCCATGGTAGATCTACGGCATGAAACCAAACTGTGGAGAAACTTCGTCACATCGTAACCTATGCTCAATTACTCTCTCCCATAATTTTAATGTATGTCATATTAACTTAATTCCTCTATAATTTGCACACTTGTGCATCACCTTTATTCTTAAATATAGGAACCAACAAACTCTTTCTCCACTCATCTGGCATCTTTTTAGTCTTTAAAATAACATTAAAAAGATTTGTAAGCCAAGAAATTCCTTGATCTCCTAAACATTTCCACACTTCTATTGGAATATTATCCGGTTCTACTACTTTTCCACATTTCATTTTCTTTAAAGCATCACTAACTTCAGATTTACTAATACGATGATAAAAATGAAATTCTCTATTTTTGTTTAGGGTATCAAGGTTGCTAAAATCAATCGTACTTTCAGATCCTTCATTGAGAAGTTTATTAAAATACCTCATCCACCTATTTTTAATATCTTTTTCTAAGAAAAGTACTTTATTATTTTCATCCTTAATACCCGTCACTTGAACTATGTCTTTACTTCTCCCATCTCTTTGGTTGGCTAACTTATACATACATCTTTCACCTTCTTTAGTATCTAATCTATTGTATAAATCACTAAAAGCTAAATTTTTTGCATCATATATTGCTTTCTTAGAATCTCTGAGCCATTTTATATATTTCCCAATTCTCGAGTTTTACATTTAAGTTTTATAATAATGCTTCTTATTTCTTATCTTTTCTTGCACACTCTGACTCCACCACTAATTATTCTTATTAAAAGAAGCTTTTCCTTTTGATTCGCCAAGCACATCTTTAGCAACTTGCTTAATTTTACTTGATTTTTTTCCACATAACATTAGCTTCCTTATGAACATCCCAAACTCTAATTTCTTATAGCTTGCTCTTAAAAATATTTTTATTTGTGTTCTTTAAGTGTCCCCATCTAATCCTAGGACAATAATTTAGTTTATTTTTTCTCTTACAACCTTTCATCTTAAAATCTAAAACTAATAGTCGATATTGGGTACTTAAAATTTCACTTGGAATGACCTTACAATCTTTACAATTTAAACGATCTATTTTTCTTATCAAAAATAATCAATCTGTGTTTTACTAGATCCATTTTTATAAGTAATAATATGTTCATCTCTTTTTTAAATAAAGTATTAGCAACTACAAAATCATAAGCTAAGAAAAATCTAATATAGTCCTACCTTCTTCATTAGTCACTCCAAATCCATAATCACCATGAATACTTTTAAAATCTTCTACCACTCTACCAACATGTCCATTTAAATCTCCTCCAATAAATACTTTTTCTTCAAGAGGTATCTTTTGTATTAATTACTCTAATTCATTCCAAAATTTTTCTTTTGAGCTTACCTCCAAACCTACTTGAGGAGCATAGACACTTATAACATTGATAATCTTAGTATCAACAATAATCTTTAAAGCTATAATTCTATCTCCACATCTATTAATACTTATAACATTATCCTTCAAACTTTAATCTATAATCACACCTACACCATTTCTAGTTCGACTTTTACCTAAATACCAAAGTTTAAAACCTAAACTATCAATCTCCTTGGCCTTCTCACCAACCCATTTAGTTTCTTGAACACATAAAATATTTATCTTTCTATGAACCATAATATCTATTAATTCCATTAATTTATCTGTAAGAGTACCTATATTCCAAGATCCTAACCTAATTCTAGCTTCATGGACTAACTTCTTTGCCCGCATCCGTCCATAATGTGGGAACCCTTGCTTATTTAACACTACACCCGCATGGGCTAGCACATTTTTTTCACTGATACAATGTCACTTCTGTGGGACGCCCAAGCATTAGCATAATGATTTAAAGGATTCTTGTCATGATTATTTCGACAAATTTTATATTGTCAATTACCTAACGTAACCTCCACTTTTGCATCCCACTTGGGACAAATTTTTTTGAACACTATTAAAATTAAATTTCTTTTGTAACTTATATTGTGATTACTTCATCTTGTTTCAAAATTATTAATGAAAGTAATTTTGGAAAGAAAAATGTTAGCATTAACATTATTATAATTAGGTTGAATTTTGTTCAAGCTTTGCTATTTTCAAATGTTATGTCCTTTGATTGTTGTCATCACTTAAATTTAAAAGTATTTACATCATTTTAATATATTTGAATCATAATTGTGTAAGATTTTTCCACAAAAAATATTGTCTTGAAATTTAAATTTATATGCTACATTTGATGTCTTATTAATCAATTATAGCATTTTTTCATTTGATTTATATTAAAATAAAATCATATTTGTGTGGGAGGTTGAAATCGTTTGATTTATAGTACTATTTAGAGTGTCGATTCATATAAATTTTGATTATTTATATAATTTATTTTGAATGAATGAATAGAGAATTTGTTTCATTGATTCTTTTCTATGGAGACGAACTGAGTATCGATGAACAATTCAGTCCAAGTTATGTGGAGGTCGAACTAAGGTTCGTCACAAAGACCTTACCGAATTGAAGCAATAGATTATGAGAACCTTGCACAATGATTGAGCATCACACAACTATTGCTGTCGTTATCCGGGTAATGATTTATATCATCATAATATCTCGATGACGCTTGCAAAGTTACAGACTAAGCTTCCGCCGATGAGTGTTGTATGTCGAAGTGGAGGATGCTAATGTTGCATCAACATCAGATGATCCGGTAATAAGATCAGAAGATATATCATTGACACATAATCCGCATATACCGCATTACCTCGGTGACATAGAGCTTTTCTGAGTTGATTCCTAGGTAATATCTTATCAACCTTTCCATGTTTACACTTGTAATAATTAATATGATAGTTTGTCATCCAACTTATGAGTTTTGTGGTAGTGATGATATTGTCTATCATTCAGAGGAACCGTATGTGCCTCAGAGTGTTGTAGGCGAAGATGAGTATCAAACAATGAGCAGTGGTTCAAGTAGTGAGTTTGAGCAGAATATTAATGATGATGACTGCTCTGGTAGAGGCCACTGCTGGGAATCAAATATGATCTTCTTAAAAATCACCACTTTGAAATAAAAGTGAGAGTCATATGTTGTCCACAAGTAGTATGTCCGATGTGTCAAAATACAGAGAGTGAGACAACGATATACTTGACGCCCATCTAACAAAGCACAGATGATATTGAAATCCCAAGTGACCTTGTCAAAGGTATGTGTTTCGCAAGTGAACAGAGTCTGCAATTTGCTATTATTGGGTGGTGCATAGTAATTACATGGTTGTATGTGTATAACATGATAGTTCTACAAGACCATGTAAGTGGCGTTTGCATTATAGCAGCAACAGACGCTTAGGGGGTGCTTGGAGAATATCAAGAGTTGGTGAAAATCATAGATGTATCAACAAGAAGTGCACCACATCGACGGTAGTTCTAAATTTAGCTTCATTATACGGATTGACATCGATAGATCCAAACTAGAGATTATAGATAGAATGGAGTCAAATTCAATGTTAAAGTTTCATACATGAAGGCTTGGGATGCAAGGTGTAAGGCAATAAAAGCAATATTTGAGAGCTGGGAAGAGTCTTACAAGACTCTAAGTCTTTATATGGAATTAGTTTGCAGTAATTTATGTGGTACAATCTATAGAATTTAGTCTAGTAGTATATAACTTATGGGATGGTAGCTGATGCTATTGAGCTTACGATACTATTTTGTTAGGTATATCGGGTACATTATTAACTATTGGAATCGATGAAAATAATGGGTTGTTCCACTCTTTGCTTATTGTGAGTTTGAGTCGATTGATTCGGTTGTGGTTCTTGATATGCTTACATGATATGTTTGCGCCGGGATGCATCTGCATAATATCTGATAAACATGCTAATTTTTTACGTGGATGTAGAGAAGTGTTTCCATGGGCAGCTCACAGACATTGCTTGCATCATCTGTTGAAAATTTTAAAAAGGTAATATGTAGATTGGGGATTGGTGATGTTGAATTTCTTTGCCAGAAGATGTATATGGCAAGAAATACTGATGATATCCATCAGTTCAATCATTTAATTTTAGATATTAAAAATGTGAAAGAAGAAGCTCAGATGGATTGTAGAAGTGACCCTAAATGGTCACTTGTGCATTTATGGTGGTATGCATTATGGGACAATGATGACAAATACATTTGAGTGTTTTAATGGTGTCCTTAAATGGGCTCATCATTCGTGCTCTAATCATATCTACTACAACTTAGTAACTTTGTTCATGAAAAGGCTAGCCATTGCAACTTAGTAATAGGATGCCAACTTGTCTATTTTTACCCAAAAGGTATCCACAATGTTACATCATACTGAAAGGGAGGCCAGACATTTCCCTGAACATGTGAACATCAACCCATGTGAGATGCAAGTTTTTGACAGGTCTAACCGATCATTCAGAGTTGATTTGCTAGATAACAACCTTTTTAATTATAGTTGTAACAAAACGATCATACATCATTAGCCATGCCCACATGTAGTTGCTGCGCTGGGATTTAAATGGTTGAACCACCACGCGTGTGTCGATTACACACCGATCCGTATAAGTCGATACATTAATGAGTTCCATACACTGCTTGACCATTCTAAGTGGCCATCTTGCAGTGCAGAGCATGGATTAATATCATTACATCCACCAAATTTTTGCAAAAGGTCAGGCAGACCTCGTACGAGCAAATTTAGAAACACAATGGATGAAAATATTGCTGATAGTAGTAGAACCTGTAGTCTATGCAAGACAGCTGGCCATTGCAGTTCATCGTTCCCCTATAATGTTAATAGTTGACAGTACATCGAGGATACTTTAGTGCACAATGTATATGTGTAGTTCATGTTGTTTAGATTTTACCTATAGGATGTTACTCAGATTTTCCTTTTAGGTTGCAGTACTCTAGTCCTACTGTTTAATTTACGCTACTTTTTTTTGTTTCATTATTTATAACTGTCTCATACTAATTTTAGCACTTGTTTCTTTCAACATGGCCAGCACCCAATGCTAAGACCGTCAAGATCAGTAGGATATGGCACATGTAGAGTCGGCCTCCCCACATGAATATGCTCTCAAGATCATATTTGAAGGAGGTGTAAGCACCATGTGTTGGCCTGGCCTAATTGACTGCATACCCTATATGGGCTGAATGCTCCACCCATAGTCATCGTACTAAATGTATCCAAGTCCTCTAGTAGTGGTAGATATTATAGGTGGACCTCTAAACCTGATGTATCTTGCAGTAAGAAACAACCAATAAGAAATAAAATGTAAGACGCAGTGCCAAAAACTCCTCGCTCGACGAACATGATTTCAGTAAAGTCCACCTCGCCCACCTGGCATGCATGTCGTGCATGTTCTGGTCCATCACGACTGATGTGGACTCGTCATGGTACTTAATTTAAAAAATTCCAAAAGATAAGGGGTATGGCCATTCATAAAGTAATAAGAATGTTGACCTCGGTTGGCCTTTCAAAAAAAATTGCAAGTAACTATTCCCTCCCACTCTTCCGTCAGTCACAAACCACACGCACTCTCCCTCACATGTTCGAACTCTTCCTCTAGAAAATTGCAAGCCTCCTATTTCAATCGGATCGAAGAAACTGAAAGTCTTAATTTGCTCCCTCTTCTTTGTTGTTTTTGATTACTTCTTTTTCATCACTCCATCGATTACCAAGAAGTTCTTGCTCTCTTCTCTAAGTGAAATGCATCTTATCCTTTCATCGCTGCACTTCCCTCTTTGGTGTGGATGCCAATGGAGGCAGGGATGGTCTAGGTTGTTGCCATACTATCATGTGCTCTCCAGAGGTTCTATTTAGAGCATCAAGATACTATGCTCAAGATCACAAGTGATATGACCTCTTTGGTAGTCGAAGCCCTGGTGATCAAGGCTTTAGAAGAGCTAGGGAAGAAGATGTGGATGAAAATGATAGCTTATGGACATGGAGTGATGAAGAGGAAGATTGCAGAAAGGATGACAACACCTGAAAAATGAAATTAAGAAATTAAAGAAGATGACCAAGGAAAATGCAAATTTTCATTGATGCTGATGACAACAATGAATTAAGAAGTCTTCTTTCTGAAAGTGATGAAGAGATGAATCTTTGGAGTGGCACTGAGGATGATGATGACGACGACATTCCCACCAAGCTGCATCCGAATGAACAAAGCAATCCTTATATAGAGAAGTTATTTGATCTTGAAGTGATGGCTAAGAATCAAATTTTTCCTTATGGATGTCAATGTGGAAAATGAACCTCCTGAGAGATCTCTCAGATAGAGAGCCAAAGAACTTGATGTTGAGAATGCATTGAAGAAGATAAAGAAAGGCCCAGATGGACACTATGTTAATGTATGGGAGGTGATGAGTGATACAAACATTCTTATTGGAGCTTTTGAGAACATTGTTTCAAGCCTAAAGTATGCATAACTGTGCTAGGGTGGACCCAAAAAAAATTTAGAACTTACCAAATTTTGAAGGACATCCAGGCAAGAATGAGAGACCCAAAATTCCAATTTTCTCCCGAGTTGAAGCTAAAACCGAAGAGCAAATTAATATCAAGAAAAAGTGGTAGAAAGTGCAATCTAGATGGAGAAAAGATGCAAGGCACTAGTATGAGGTTTGAAGGCCTCATCACGTCTGAGGTGTTTTAAAACACAGCCCATCATGCTCATCAGGGTATGATGAGAACGCCCCAAACCTATTAGATGTGACACCCCTATGCCAAAATGCTGTTGAAATTTTGACTGAAATTTGGAATTAAAAAAAGGGGGAGACTTTTTGCATATATATTTACTTTTATGCATGTGACTGAAGACCTCGTTATGCTCATCAAGGTGTAGCAGGATTGAAATTCGGTGAAGGTGCTTCAAAACATCAATTGTCACGCTCATCAGTGCATGAAGATAGGCCAAAATAGTTTCGATGTAGCCCCCATATGTGAGGATGATGTCAAATATCAAAATGATGCCAAAATTATGTCAAATTTTACATTGAAAAAAACTCAAATAAATTAGCTCAAATTAAAAAAATTCTAAGTTAATTTTTTAATATTTAATTTGAGTTTGCTAAATTTTGAAGTAAACAAAATTATCAAAATTTGACTCCAACTGAAATCAAGCATTAATCATTTGCTCTCAAATGAACAAACATCACTCACTCATTATTTGAATTCTCTTGGATTTCACATTGAGATAATCAAAAGAAAATTTCAATCATTTTTAAGATTGAAATATGCAATGTTTGAAAATATATTCAAATATTCGATCATGAAATAATTGAAATGAGTTTGATATTTTGGTGATAAACATAAGCTTAGCACTTCAATACCTCATTTCAATTGATGTTAAAGAAGATCTAATTGAATATATAATCAAAGCACAAGAGATCCCTTTGGAATTAAGATATACTCTTCAAATATAATTCACTCAATTAAAATAAAAAAAAAAATCAAAAGATGTATAAGAGATTCTTAATGAAATTGAAGGATTGCTAATAAGAATAATCAAACAATTCTTAGAAAATATTTGAAACATATTAGTTATCTTATTAAATGCTCAAATTGGATCAAAGAGAAATTGAACAGAGATAGTAACGAGTCTAAAGGTCATCAATAGATATAAAAGAGAGTCTATTGATGATCCAAAGACTATACAACTCTGAATAAAAGAAAATAATTAAATATTATTTCAAGGGATCTAATAAGCTATTATACTAATTTAAAATACCTTCAATGCCACCGAATATGTAATTCTTTGTACAAGCAGACAGAAGGTAATGCTAAATTAAATTCTCCATGACTTATGGAGCTTCTTCAAATCCAAAAATAAAAAAAATTCATTGTATTTATGATTTTCAAAATCAATGATTTCATTAATTAGATGAAATTATCTAAGTTATAAATATCTACATGTGCTCAGACATAGAGATCTAAAGTTTAAATTTTAATGTCTAAAAAGGTTGTACAGGCTAAATTAAAATTAAATAAAATATGAAATCAATATAATAATTTAGAAATAAAAATTATCAAAATTACTAAATACCCGTGTGAGCCTCGATACTACACTGAATGCTTAAATCTAGTGTTTGAGGATCGCCTGTTGTTTCTGCTTGGGACCGTCCGTTAACAAAACCTAAAAATCTAATTATTATAAAAATTTTAACTTATTAAAATATATGAGAAGCTAATTCTGTCATATGATAGTAGATCTGATCCTCTATTATTAAATTAATAGAGTCGACAAATCTGAAATAATAAATTAAATGATCAAGTAATCAATCTACCACAATGATGGTTGTGTTGAATGGTGATTTCAACCGGAGGGGATACTTCCATCAAAATGTGATTCTAATTTCAAATCAAATTAACTCAAACTAAATGTGAAACAAAATATGAAATCTAATGTCATTAAGCTATGAATACATATGTGCTTTAATTTAAAGCAAATTTTAATGTCCAAAAGTGAAGGCTAAGTTGAAATTAAATGAAAATATAAAGTAAATATCATAATTTAGAAATAAAATTACTTAAATCACTAAATACCTGCATGGGACCCAACACTATGCTGAATGCTTAAACTTGCGAGGATGTCGCAGAGTTGCTTCCCATTTGGTCTGGACCAGTCCGGTTAACAAAATTTAAAAATCCAATAATAATATTATCACATGATACTAGATCTGATCTTCTATTATTAAATTAATAGAGTTGATAAGATCTAAAATAATACATTAAATGACTAAGAAAACTCATAAATCCCGATAATGGCTGTGTTGGATGAAGATTTCAATTGGAGGGGATACTTCCATCAAAATATGATTTTAATTTCAAATCAAATTAACTAAAATTAAATATCAATTTAAATGCAAAATCTAACATGTCATTAAATGTTAAATGCTTAAATGAAATTTAATCTTTAAAAACTTAAAGCAAAATCTAACCCAATCCATCTTCCCCAATAGTTTATTGAAAGTGACAAATTATGAAAACTGTAGCTCACAAAGGAGTCAATATTAAATCAAGTGTTCTACTATGTTCACTCTCAATCAATCTCACACTAGTAACACACTAGTAAGGACATGGCCCGTGTCTCGGACTGTGTTGCTTGATCAGTGCTCTATATGATGCATTTACGATGAGAGTCCTCTGATCAGGTGGTTGCTGACAAATGACACCATTATATTATGATCACGACTGTATCCCATATGCTCCCCAATGGCTCTGCCCTTTGAGTTGTGAATCATAGAGTATACTTGATAGGAAAAAAATCTCTTTGTCAACTAAGATAGACTTAAGCCTATCTCCTTAGACAAACACCACCTCAGGTCCATAAGGATTTTTTAGATGACATAACCATGTGTTGCTGACAAGGTTCCTTCTATCATATTGGGTCAACTACCTCCTCTGACTAAGTAGACCAGGGACCGCGATAGCCCGGGATGATGGAACCATGGGATCTAGATCGGGCATGTCATCATTCCACCAACCATCCACTTTAAGCTAAAATGGTGAATTTCATAAATTCTAAACAAGAAATCAAAACTCCACATACTACTACTATACGTTATGCATTTCAGTGATCTAACGACTAGCCTTAATCAAAGTTCTCTCTCATCATTATGAATGGTAATTAACTATAGGTGCTTGCGCCTATAAGAAACCTGAAACCAGATCTAAAGTCTTCACAAAATGAGTGAAATCTCTCGGTAGTGTCTTATCTACTATTCCATATGCCTTCTAAAAATTACACCAACACTTAAATCAAACTCTCTTTAATGTGAGAGGTCGGTGGTGAATTTTTGGAGACCATAGATTTCTGGTGACTCCATTGGGGATAGGTTTCTCTTTTCATCTTTTGCTAGTCATATATATGCTATAGTAGCAACAAAATATTTGAAAATTCAAAAAAATGGTGATTTAAATGTGTAATAAATTCAAATTACTACTATATGAGACTCTATGTCAAATGAACTATTCTATAGAGTGTATTTTTATTACACTATTATTTTATTCTGTAGTACCTTTGCATTTTGAAAGTATGGGGTGAAATAATAATTACTAATTACTAATCCCCATCTTTC
The DNA here is from genome assembly GCA_021442155.1 of Cymbidium sinense. Lineage (NCBI taxonomy): Eukaryota > Viridiplantae > Streptophyta > Magnoliopsida > Asparagales > Orchidaceae > Cymbidium > Cymbidium sinense. The sequence continues at coordinate 62,900,066 of CM038221.1, forward strand.
ACTTATGCAGAATGGATCTACAGAGCACTCATTTCACTATTCAGCTAGGGTGTGGTGCAAACATCTGCTTAGGTAATGTCGTCATCAACACAGGAGATGTTGGAGTTACTATTTAATTTGATAGCGTGAATTTCCCAGCTATTATAGTTGCAACTTCTAAAGTACCCACCCATGGTGCACTCATCCGAAGCTATGCTGGAAGGCCTTAGTTTTGTGAAGCTCCTAATCATCATGCTTGCCAACCAACGCTATTAAGGAGTTCTCCCGACAAAGGACTCTTAATGAATAGAACCATCAATGGGCAAACTGTATCTTTGATGTCTCATGGTACAACTACTTTGCCAACTGAAACCTTTGTACCTAGAAGACATGATTTTGAGGCTTCCTCATCAGGAAGTAAATCAATTAGAAGGAAAAGAAGAAGATGAAATTCTAAGCTAAGGGCTCAACAGATCCCATTCAAATGATCCAGTGAACAAGAAATACCGCCACCAGAAGTGAGTATTCCTACCCATAACAACTTTGATAACCTAAAATGGGTAAAAAGAAATAACTATACTGGTGATGAAGCAGTCTTTTTGGACTCAACAACATCAAGCTCCGCCACTACAAAGGAGATAACCTGAAACATTGTCCATTAGAATACACAATGTCCTTAAAGTAGCCAAGGATAGAGGCTTAATGAAAAGAAAGTTTCAAGGGCCTACAGTGATTGAAAATATTGAAGCCCTACTAAGGAGGTTTTCATCTCTTATGGTGACTAATCATCAAGCCAATTATACTTCACACGGTGAGGATCGATGCGACACTTGGACATATGTCTAAGAATTCACCATTAAAAGGTCTTGGTGAAATGGTAAGCAGATATGGAAGCCAAGGCCCCGTGATAAAATTTTGAAGAAAGAAAGAGGTGTGACATCTTATGCACATAGTTAGAAATCTACTTAAAAAAATAACTCATCAGAAGTGGATGCCTAAAAGAAGGGATATCACTGATAAAAGATATGATGGTCGACACCCTAGAGAATCTTCTAGGGGATCCCATCATCGATTAAATTCACCCCCACAAGAGAAGGTTGACTTTGATCGTAATCCCTTAATGGAAGAAGTGTTTGTTCCGCACACTAAACCAGAGATCCATTAGAAGTCGATCAAAAATTCATGTGCAAGAAGATGATGATGAACATGACACTATGAAAGTAGAAGTCATTTATGTGATAAGATATATAGATGAACTTTCTGCTCAGCACCATCCGCAATAACATGAATCCAGGGAACCTGAACCTGAATTTGATGTTTATGAGGGAGAGTTTTCACAAAAGAGAGTAGAAGATGGATCTTTAATCTTTATTGAAGAGGAAGAAGAAGAAGATCAAAATAAAAAGGAAGTTATGGGAGTTGAAGCTGTCTATATGATTGAACTAGGAAATGATCAACCTAGTAAACGGTTTTATAATCGCCATCACTTTACAACAATGCCCCTACAAACACAAGGAGAAGGACAAGTTCTTCTCCTGAAGATGACCAAGGAGAACAACAATGAGAAATAGAGGAAGAAAAAGAGCCTGTATTGATGTCATGATGCTAGCTAGATAGTAAAGATAAATGCAGCATTTAAATCAAAGCCAAAGATAATAAATTTCACAGCTTAGTGCTAAGATGAATGACATGATGGCACAAATGAATATCATGATGGATATATTATAGAAGAATATCACATCAAATGTAGCACCTATTTTGTCTGATAATCAACATGTAGCTAATAATATAACTTTTATACCACCAATCTCTCTCATACCTCAAGCTCCTACAGTACATGTTATGCTTGAAGGGAGGAGTGAAGTCAATCAACTAGCTCTTCAACCTGTAATTCAGAATGTGGCTAGTGCACTAGGAATAGTAGCAGTTGCTCAACTAGAAATAATAATTAATGAAAAGATAACGACAGTTATAGCTTCAAAGCAGTTGAAAAGCTGGTGAGTAAAAGTAGCCCTTACCCAGCTGAATTTGATCAAGTGTCATATCCGAAAGGTTACTTAGTACCAAAATTTAATATTTTTAGTGGGCATAGTAATCCAAAGCAACATCTAGCCCAATTCAAGGCTACTTGTGGTAACACAGGAGAAAATGATGCACATCTAGCCCAATTCTGTGAGTTCATCAGCAGTCTGACCTCAATAGCTTTCGAGTGATACACAGAACTGCCGAATGATTTGGTTAGAACCTTCATTGATCTAGAGACAATGTTCATGAAAAGGTTCATTAGTACAATCGAGAAGATAACAATCACTGACCTTGCCTTGCTAAAAAAGAGAAAAGATGAGTCAGTGATAAAATTCATAACTCATTGGCGTAACCTAAGTATGAAATATGAACAACAATTGAAGGAAAAATGTGCAATTCAATTGTTAATGGGCAATATGATGATAAAATGACACCATTTTTATGTATGGCGTCAATTACAACATTCCAAGACTTGCTTGATATGGTGGCCAAATTTGAAAAGTTAAATCGCCCTAAGTCTGAAATTTATACAAATAAATCAAAGAGAAATAACCTTCAGACTGAAGGAGAAATGAAACTCATTCTGCTTCCTATAGCTCTAGTGGTGAAAAATGGATAACCAATAATGTAGATAAAGACAAACAACAAATGTACAATGGTGAAAAGGGAAAGAAGCTTATTCATCCTAATCCACGCTAAAATTGATATTGGGAGGTAATGATAAGCCTCAAACTTTTCTAGGTGGTGGAGAGCATCCAAAATAAGTGACAAGAGATGATGAACGAATGCAGTCATCTATTAAGGAAAAGATGAACAAAGAATATTCCTTTAGAAGGAATAGTATGGCTAAATTATTTTGACAAGCAATCAAAGCTTATCTACAATTATTAGAAATTAAAAGGCCTGAAGAAGCTAATCAAGTCAATAATCCAAATTATCGTCTATCATCATGATGATGACCATCCTATTAAAGATTGTTATGTCTTCAAAGATTGGATAGAAAGGAAGTATTGATGAGGTGAATTTATACTATCTGATAGCGTTCTAGTCAACCCGAAAGATAGTCTACAAAGATGATTATGTCCTCTTCCATATCATCCATTAAAGACAAAAAAAAAAATAACAATTCAGATTAAGAAATGAGAAACAGTAGTCTCTAAGAAGATCATAAAAATATTGAAACAGCTAAAAGGTGTCCCTAGTGTTAAATGGGAATCACCTCTTGAACCTATATTAGACTTAAAAGAAATGCCTAAACCAAGCATTTTGGCTTCTCATCAGTATTTTGATAAGTCTACTTCATCACAGCATGATGAGCAATCTACTAAATGTAGGCCTCATATGTCAAAAAACATGGCTAAGGAAAAGAAAGAAAAGACTATAAATCAAAAGATTATTAACAATTTAAAGGAGTATCACCAACCGACAAGATAATCATTTAAGCTTACAGACTTTATGCCTAAACTTTGCATTGTTGAATTGGATGAAGAAGATAATGGTGAATCTTGTCTAGTAGAAACATGCTGAATCATTTATGTTATATCATATGTTCTTCAGTATCAGTTACTCCAAAATGACAAGGGTAGTCAAACAGACTCGACCAACCCATCAAAATTCTTATCAGGAAAGCAAGAAGAGCCTGAGGAGTTAATATCTAAATTTTGTTTAATGACTTAACAAAAAGATAACAGTTCATATGAAGATTATGTTTTTCGAACGAAGAAGAGTCAGACTCATCGATATTATCATGTATGAAATGTATAAAGTTGAAAAGTGAGTATAGCCCTTTTGGTCAATCCTCCAGAATAAGAAGTGAATTTGAAGAAACTACTTCTTCAGAGGAATCTGAGCAAGATAAGGTGATTCAAGTTCAGTTAAGAAGTGGAAAAGTCTTACCACCATTATTAAAGAAGGGGAATTCAAATAAATACAAAGGCAAACAAATCAAAGTTAATGAAGATATCATTCCCAAAAATCCTAAAATAAAGCTTAAATCAACCAAAAAAGATAGATTATAATATTCTATCACATTATTAAAGAAGGGGAATTCAAATAAATACAAAGGCAAACAAATCAAAGTTAATGAAGATATCATTCCCAAAAATCCTAAAATAAAGCTTAAATCAACCAAAAAGATAGATTATAATATTCTATCACATCTGAGAAAGATCTATGCACAATTAAGTGTGTATGAGACTCTTTTAATGCCAAAAGATCTCTGAGAAACTTTGATGTAGGCTCTCAAAGATCCAGAGAGTTATGAAGCTTGCTTTGCTAAAAAATGTATGATTGAATCATTGCAAACTCAAGATCTCCCAGTAATCACATTTTTTTTGAAGAAGATCTTATGTTGGGAACAATGGATCACAACCACCCTCTATTGTTATTGTAGAGAGTGATGGCATCTTGATCAATTGAATATTGATTGATCCAGGTTCTTCTATCAATCTTATGAGTCTAAAAATATTAAGAGAATTATCACTTGATATCCAACATCTTGGGAGAGATAAGTTGATGGTTCATGGTTTCAATGAGAAAGGACAGAAAATCCTAGGTTCTTTTATACTCCCACTCAAGTTTCAAGATATATATATATATAGAAGCCAAGTTTCATGTAATCGATGCTGATAAGTCATTTAGAGCTCTCTTGGGTCAGCCATGGCTACATGAGTATAGCATGGTGCCATCAACTATGCATCAGTGTATGAAGTACCTAAAAGATGGAGAAGAGTTTAGAATTCTTGGCAATCTACAACCATTCTCCGTCCATGAAACAAAGATCTATGAAGATGCAAAATATTTCATCCTTAAAGATCCTAAGCCAACAAAGCCTCTTGAGGCAGTAGCATCCACTTCAGGAACTAAAAAATAACTTCATAAGGTGAAAGAGCAGAAGCAAAAAAGATGAAAGAAGGCAATACCAGCTCTCCCTAAAGCACTTGATTCTACACCTAAATCAAGAAAATTAGTTCCTCATTTGGGAAGTGACACACAAGAAGAAGAAAATATTTTTGTCAAACCTAAGAGAACATATAAGCTTTCAAGAAAGGCAAAGTATAAAAATAAGTGATTCTAATTTAGACTATGGCTTTGAATCTACTTATGGAAATAGGGTTTAGAAGGTCACATCAAGAAGGATAGGTCACTTGGCAGAGTCAGATGACTCCCTCAAAATTATACCCATTCTTCAATAGTATTTCAAAGAAATCACTCCACTGCAGGTCCATAACATTGAAGAATTAATAACATTCTATGTGCCACTATTGAGTGAGAGTGGAAGAACAGGAACTTTATTTTATAAATCTGAGGAGTCTTAGGCTCACAATTTTGATCAGCCTACGCAACATGAAAATTCTGATGAGATAATGCTAATAAGAATACCAATACACTATCCATAGAAATTATGAAGAATGATTCATAAGCTTGTAATTCATATTGAAACTAATAAACATATAACTCAAATCTTTAAGATGATGTGGAGCCAAAGAAGTCATCAAGCATCATGAAGAAGTGATAAGTTTATCACTAAAGGTCTTGCATTCATCCATAAATCTCATCAAAATAAAGTTTGTTATAATATTATAGAAGTTGAGATCAAATCTAATAATGATGAAGAAGATGATCTCCCTGAAATTCTTCTTACAAATGATGATAAAGAAATCAACTTTCATCGCTCTTTACCCTTATGAAAAAAAGTTGAAGAGCTAAAAATGCTACTTTGTAAATTCACAGATTGCTTTGTCTGGGCATATTCTGAAATGCCAGGCCTATCCCCTGATGTAGCAATTCATAAACTTGTCATTTAACCAGATGTGATGACTATTAAGCAAGATCCTAGGCAAATGAAGCTGCAGATTAAAGAACAGGTAATTATAGAAACTAAGAAGCTGATCGAAGGCTTCATTTGGGAGAAGAAGTATGCAGATTGGATAGCCAACATTGTCCCAGTTAGGAAGAAGAACTGCCAAATCTGTGTCTGCATTGATTTCCGGGACCAAAATAAGACGTTCCCAAAAGATGACTTTTTGCTTCCAATATCAGAATTACTAGTGGACAATACTTTCAACTATGATATATTCTCTTTTATGGATGGATCATCAGGATATAATCAGATTAAGATGGCTCTTGAAGATGAGAAGCACACATCATTTAAGATGCCAATTGGTATATACTGCTACACAATCATGCCCTTCGAAAATCGGAGCTACATACCAAAGTCAATGATATTTTTTGATGAGTTGATTCACCAAAAGTGGAGTGTTATGTTGATGATTTACTGGTGAAGAGCTTAAATTATAAAAATTATTTTGAAGACTTGAGAATTGAATTGGAGAGAAATAGAAAATATGATCTCAAGATGAATCCTCTAAAATGTGCATTCAGGGTTTCCTCCAAAAAATTCCTTAGGTATATTGTACGTCATAGAGGAATTGATATAGATCATGCTAAAATCAAGGAAATTATGGAGATGCCTCCGTCGAAGAGTTTGTGTCAGCTCCATTCTTTATAAGGATAGCATGCATTCATCCGTCAATTTTTATCAAACCTATCAGGATGCTGTCAACCATTTGTAAAGTTGATGAAGAAGGATGCTCCATTCAAATAGGACAAGGAGTGCAAAGAAGCCTTCAATAGCATTAGATGCTACATGTTAAATCTAGAAATCCTTGCATCACCTACTCTTGGGAGCCCCTCATTCTATACATAACTATATTAGAAGAGTCCCTTGGAGTATTATTAGCACAACAAAATGAAGAAAGTAAAGAGTATGCTCTTTATTATATTAGTTAGAGGTTGATAGAGAATAAATGCGATACTCTTTGATAAAGAAGCATTATTTGGCATTAATCTTTGTATTACAAAAGCTATGTCATTATATGTTGTCTCACAAAAGTATTCTTATCTTAAGAATCAATCTATTGAAGTACTTGATGATAAAACCGTTGACAAGTCGCTTGTCAAGATGGGTATTGCTTTTATAATTTGATATCACATGCGTTTCACAAAAAGGAGTGAAGGGACAAGTCTTAGCATACTTTATTGCACATCCCATTATTGTGTTTATTTTTTGGTTGTGTGTGTATATGTGAGAGGCACACCATGCATATTTGAGGGTGTACTTATTGAGGTGATTGGGTATGATCAAGGAATAGTGTACTATCTCAAAAGATAGAAGTCACTACCCGACGATGGACCTAATCACCTAATAAGAACTCCTAAGGCATGATGGGTCTTTAACTATACAAGAGATTTTTTTCCCTACTTTACATGGATAAATAAAGTAGGGTTTATTTAAATCGATTTCTAAAGTTCCCTATATGGGCCAGCCCCCATAGTTAATTACATCCTAAGAAAAATGAATCCCTTAAGAGTACTCTCGATTAAAGTAAGCGATTATTATCTCCAAAGAGTTCAAAGATAGGATTATCAACAAATTGGTTGTATTTTAGAAAATCAAATGGGATGGATCAAAAGGAGAGAGTTATTATCGAAGCAAAAGGAGATAAGTATGGAATGTTCATGATACTAGGAATCCTAGTGAGCATTCCAATCTATCCTAAGATGGGCTTTATATGTTTGAGATTGAGGAGAAATTACATGTTTGAGTTAAACTTTAATTAGAGTGCTAGGACTTATACTTTAACAACACAAGATTGCTAGGATGCCTAAGAGGTGAGGATTTATGGTAGTAGCTTGAAGGAAAATAGCGATGTCAGATCCTAAATCTTGGGAGCTTTGGCGATGGTCAAAGCACGGCCTAAATCTAAGGCGAAAGTGGGTATATGGTTTATCTCCATAAGAAAGGATAAACCACCCGACTAATGGAGTTATAACTACCTGAAGTGGTAGCCAGCTAACTCCTCCTACATTTTAAAACTATGTGGTCAAGTCATATGCTTTGTAAGATGGTTAGGCTATTATTTATTCAGGAAAGAAATGAAGCCTTTAAACCCACTCCCTAAGAGACTAGAGCATGAGGGGTATGAATAATGACTTAATCTAATCTGAATTCTTATCAAATTTTATTTAATTTGAGGCTTTTTATCATGACACAGGCTATAGGATTTTGTATGCCTAAATGCATGAGAAGTTGATTATGGGCCAAATCAAAAGAGAAAGAGATGTTCTTCCATCATAGGCTCTTAAAGGTTAAGACCATTTCTATCTGGAAAAGATGGAAGTCCTCTCTTAACAAGAGTGAAATAAGATGGTTATGTATGATGTTAAACATACAATTATCCAGCTAAGGGGTTGCTACATATTTTATTATCTTGATTTAATACCTAGAATTTTACATGAGATTATGAGTTATTTTAGAGGTTTAGTTATGAGTTATTAGTTTAGGTAGAAAAATTAATTTTTATCCTAGGAGCCTAATCGCATCCTGGCCATACAACAATCACCAATCATAAATAAACTATGGAGAGGCATGCTTTTTTTAATGCACAAGCTAAACAAAACATCAAATAATTTTATAAAGTTATTGCAAAAGAATAAGATCGGCTACCATCATATAACCCAAAAAGAAATGTCGGTAGCTGAGCTCTACTCTTATACACCACAGCATAATGAAAGAATAATTATAATTATAAAATGATAAGTATTATGGGGGTCTTCTTTCTTCATCCATTCTTTTTGGCTTCTTTCTTCTTTTATTTCTTCATTTGATTTACTACATTTCTTTCTTCCTTTTGCCTTGATTTAGATGTGCTTGCTCCAAAGGAATCACATGGTACATAAGACTTGGTCTTATAACTAATGTTCATCTTAATCCCCCATAACACTTATCCTAATTCTAATATAAAATTATATTAAAAGACGAAAAGTAAATCTAGCTACCCCTGCAAAATAAATATTAGCTAAACACATCATGCAACACAAGCAGTTATATGAATCATTTGGACTTAGCACCCCACACATGGGTAACCAAGCCCACCTACCCTAACTTGGGCTATGCTTAGGGGTATAAGCAACCTACACAAAAAAAGGATTTATATTTTTATTACAATGGCCCCTTAAGCATGACCCCTACAGAAATTATGATTAGGCTAATGACAGCCTAACATCTAGGTTATGCACATACACCCTAACATCCAATTTGCAATAATACATCACAAAAGAAGCTTACATCGAACCATACACCACCCTAACATAAATCTAGAAGTGGTGACTTAGTCTAAAGTGTGTGCATCAAGGCTTGTGTGGTATAACTAGGCTTTAGAGTTGTAGTTTTGCTAGGTGTGAAAGATTTAATTTATAAAGAGTTGATTTTTCTTTAAGTGAGTTAATTGATTTGGGGATTTTACTTAATATTTTCTTTTATTTCATTTGACCAACAAAAACAACTAAGTGTTATAAAGAGAAGGAAGAGAGGAGACTCATCTTTCATCCTTACCTTAAGTCACTTCTAAAGCAACTTGATCAATTCCTTTTAGTGAATGGCTTATTACATATTTTGATTAACCCTAAGTTTAGGTTCACTCTAAATGACCTTATTCAATAAGAAAGGCATATTAAGATTAATTAGAATGAATTACTATCATACAACACATATGCATTCATTTCTTTCCATCATGTACATCATGCATATGACTAAATCCTTAACATACCTATACATACAATGTAGCACACTTAAATGATGAATGCAAATAAGTATGTTGGCATTTAAATATTTCATTTGATTAAATTATGAATGCATGTCTTTTTAATAGAAAAGAGGGATTTTTCATCCATTAGCTAAGTACATATTTACATGTATAAAAGTTTTAAGTGAATATGTCATCAGTGTTCTACACTAAGGGCGTAAGGTACAAGACCTACTTAAGGCTACTTAAAGCCTCGCAACCCTAGGGTGTCTAGACTAATATACCACTTTTCTTATATACAAATGAATTTACAAAAAGAACCACAAGAATGAGAAGCCATGCAACAGGTCACATTTGATTTGATTGCATGATTTACATATGTGATATAAAATTCTTCCTAAGTTGTAATATGGGGATACATAAGAATAGATCTAGACAAATGTTATGTTCTTTTCAAGTGGACTATACATTTGTAAATCCCAGGTAAATCCATGTAAGGTAAGGAAAGAGAACTTCATATTACATACCTTATATTATGAACACATGCAAACTTATAAATACTTGTAATTAACAACACTTCATATATTATAATTGATTTATGGGCTTTTTAAAATAGCTTTTGATTAAATAGTAATAATAACCACACTTACTTTTAATTTAAGTCAACACATACAATTTGACATAGAAGAAACCAGTTCATTTAATTAATTTTAAAATAAATGAATACATGATTTCACATGGCAAGCAATATTTAATATAATTGGAAAGAAATAAAGGAATATAAAAATATGATCTCATTCTTTCTAATTAATTCCAAAGGACAATCATATTAATTAAGGCTATTTAAAATAAACCAAAATTCTTTAAAGATATTTTTAACTTTGAGTTTGATTTTATTTTGAAATTGTGAGAGAGGTTTACTAATCCTAATCCAATTCCCCATGTGTGAATTAATATGATTTAATGAAGAATATTTAGGTTGATTTTATGTTTTAATTAGGTTAAGGTATGAATTAAGTGAATTAATTAACTCTCACCTATATCACCTTAAGTTAATTAACTAATTAATAATAAGTGAATCTGATATGCAACCACATGAAAGGTAAATTTGTAATGTTCTTAAGAAATGAAAGGGGCCTAATGCAATTGGCTTATGATTAATAGTTAATTAGGCTTAAATGATTTCACTTAACTACTTTTATGATTTTCTCACACATGTGAGATAACCATAATTTCATTATCTCTCACCTTGGGTTATTGAACACCCATAGAGCTATGCAAGATCAATTAAAGGTTACTTAGTGAAGTGGATTTTAGGTTGAGTTAAACCAAGCTCGCAAAGAAGCCAATGTCATATTATGTATACTACAACATTCACACTCAAAATGTTCTACACTAGTAGGGACATGGCTCGTCCTCTTTCCGTATGGTTTGGCCAATAGGCTCCACATATGAAGCGGTTACGACCAGAGCCCTATGACCGAGTGGTTTGGCTATGCTCCACTAAATTATGGTCACGGCTATATCCCTTATGTTCCCCAATGATTTTCTACCCCTTTGAGTTATGGATCATAGGGTATACCTAATATGGCATAAATCCTATTGTTAGGGTGGACTGGTTAAGATTTCCTGACAAACCCATGCCACAAGGATCTTTACAGTTAGTCGTAACACATCCTCAATTCTAACCGTATGACATTCTGAGACGGAACCGTATCTTGATCGGGCATGTCATCATTCCCCCAACTATATGCTCCAAGTATAAAAAATTGATGAATTTCATTAAATTTCAAATTTGAATTCTTGTTATTATACGTTAAGCAAATAGTGACCTATGAGTAGCCTTAATTGAAAGTTCTCTCTCGCTGATTGGGGAGGGGTTATTAACTATAGTTGCTTGCACCTATAGAAAACTTGTAACCAAATCTAAAGTCCTCACCAAATGAGAGCGAAATCTCTGGGTAGTGCCTTATTTATCCACTACAAAAAATCATTTGACTTCTGAAAATTTCATTCTGCACAAAATCTATACTCTCGTTTCATCGAGAGACCGGACATGAATTTTCAGTGATAGTAAGAACCAAGAATAATATTGGGCAACTCACAGTGAACACGAATGAAATCTTTCAAAGAAATATTTGAATCTTACATCTGATTTTGAAACTGATACTCACAGGATTGACAATGTCTTCAAATATTTATTTTCAAGCTAGAATGAAACTCTAATATAGTTCATAAAAGATTTGCAATAATTAAATAGCTCGTGAATGAGCCTAAACCAGAAGTTTTATTAAATATTCAGCTCACACTATTTATCATGGTAACCAAATCTCTTATTAAATAAAAAAAGCTTGAATGATCTGTATTAAGGCTCATTATGATGAATTTATTGAGAACTTCAAGGCTCATTATTGACCTCACTTTTGGAGTGAGCTTTCAACTTCTCCATCTTAGACATAGGACTCCTCTTTGACATTAAAAGTTCTTTAGTATTAAGACACTTCTAGTGATTAGGTGAACACTTAACCATACCCTAGAGACTTAGAAGAGTTAGCCATAGGAAGAGGTTATGCCTTAAGGGTGTTAGGAAAACTTGCCAACCTTATAGCTTGAACCAAATCCTTACTTCCTTCTTTCAAGTCAAACTCCAACTTCAAATCAACTTCAAATTCAAATCAACCCAAAGTTCAAATCAACTTCAAATCCAAAAACCTTTCTAAGACATTTTTGATTTCATCTTATGGACTTAGCTCAAATCAAATTCAAATAACTTCAAATTCAAAAGATTTTCTTATAACCCATTTATATTCTCATTTATATTCATAAATATAAATGAAATATAAATTCAAATAGCCAAAACTAAATTCAAAACTTAAATCCAAATCTAACCTAAATCCAACCTAAACTCTTTCAAGATAAATCCTTGAACTCCTTCATAACCTATTTATATTCTCATTTATATTCACAAATATAAAATAATATATATATATATATATATATATATATATATAAACCAAAACCAATTCAAAACTCAAATCCAAAATACAACCAAAACCCAACCTATGCTTCTTCAAGTCAAATTCTTAAATTTAGACAAATTCAACTCAAATCAATCCAAACCCTTGGATTTTATTCAAGATTCAATCAATCCTTCAATCATGAATAAATCCAATCATCAAACTAAATTCAAAATTCAAACCCAAATCAAACCTATGTTCAACCTTTGAACTTGAAATTGCCAAATAAATCAAAACCCATTTGTATCCAAATCACATGCAAATGGATTTATATTTCAATCATAAGTCCATATGTGAGTTCAACCAAACTTGAATCAAGCCTTGATCAAGTCAATTGACTCACTTAGGCTCACTTGACCCAAAGTGACCTAAAGCACCCTTTTAAGCCAAATTCTAATCCTACCCAAATTGGATTGAACTAAGCCCACCTAAGCCTCACATTGTGAGCAACAATCATCATAAGATGATCAATCACTCAAATTGGGTCAAACCAAGTCAAGCTTAGCCTTTGACTAAGTCAACTCTTAACCCAAATGAAACCCAAACTAGCCAAAACCCACCGTAGAACAAATTGATTGAAACCATTGATCTAAATGAGTTCATGATCAATGTTTAAACTTGATCATGTCATCATTTGAGCCTAACCTAGCCCAATTGGCCACTTGACCCAAGTTGACCCAACTTAACCTAAAAAGTCAAAATGGGTCAAATCTTGATCTAAGCCAAATTAATGGGGCCAAGTTCATTCTAAATCACTTGTTGAACTTGACCAAAGCCTCAATTGGCCAACTAGACCCAACCTAATCCAATTGACCATGAACCCAACTTGACCTAAAAGGTCAAATCAAGCCAAAATCAAATTAAATCAAAATTGATTGAAACCAAGGTAAAATTTTTAAAATAAGCATGATTAAAACCATAAATAAAAACGCTTTTAAAAAAATTTAAAAGATACCGCGTTAAGCGACAGCTAAAATCATTTTTTAAAAATGGCAAGAGAGATCGGATCCCGATCTCTGACTTCATTCGTTCTCCTGGGCATTCTCCCGCCGCCCGATATCAACGCCTAAGGTCACCGCCCATTCGCCGGCCACCCGATCGCCACCCGGCCTAATCCCACGGATCAAGCATTTTGGCGAAAAAGGTATTTTCTATTTTTTCCAAATAAACGAGTAATATGCATTTTGATATGTATTTTAGTATTTTAGGTATATATTTTGGATCTAACTTATTTTGTGTGTTAATTTCTTTTGGCTTTGCTTTTTAGTTATCGCCTTTTGATAGAGGATCTTTTCCAAATTAGTTTGCCAACCTTTATTTATGGATTATGTGTAAGAGATAATATTAAGCTTAGACTAGTCCTTTTACTCAAACTCTATTAGCATTAAAATAATTTGAAAGACATGAAATAGTCTTATTATTCAAGAAGTGATACATCTATTATATTTAAGTTGATATCGATCTATTATACACTCCTTAGAGAGAACTTCATGTTTTGCTTGATTTCACATTTACTGTGTGGGCTTAATTGGAAGTTCATTTTTGGTAATAATGGAATTTATCTTTTGAGCTATTTGAGTTAACATTATTTAGATGTTCTATCTAAGATAATATTATTTTCATGTCAATATTATTAAAAATATTAATGCTATAATAATATTAAAAATGTTTATCAAATATAATATATAGATTTTCAGATAGTGATTTTAATAAGTTAAGCCATTAGCATATTATGATTGAAGCATTGAGTCCGGAATCAATTTTAATTTATGTTTTTATTTTTTATGTTATTTTTAAAAATGTTTACAATAATTTTTAAATATTTGTGTATTTTTAAAGATAATTGTCATTATAAACATATTTAAAATATCAATAAATCAAAAATAAGGTTTATGATAATGCTTGTTTAAATAGAAAATGCCAGCTAGCAAACAATCAGTCGGTAGAATTAAGCATGATGCTACATGGCTTTGCTAGAAAGATTGATCATAGACAAATCACATAAACGTCTTAGCTCTTCTCAACAATTCTAACTTACCCCTCATTTTTACAGTAGAGAATCAAATATCATTTTCACATTTCTCATCTTTTGAGGCTTTAGGGAAAATATAAATCATAATCATTGTCTTCATGATTAGTCTTATCTTAAAATTCAAGATATGCTGATTTAGTCTAGATAATTTATATTTTCAATTAATAAAGTAGGAATGAAAATAATAAATTAAAATAAAATTTGAATTTAATCGAACGGTTAACATAATTGAGTTTGATTAACTCAATTAACTCATTTGGGCTCGATGCCATCTAAATTCAAGAAAATCTTGTAAAATCAAAACTAAATCAAATCAAACCAAATCAAAGTATGAGCATGAGCATTTACTTCAGTCATTTTACAATTTATCATTATATAAACAAGCTGGTTTAATAAACTGTTAAAACTTTGGCATTTACTTCAGTCAATTTGCAAGGTAGATCATAAATTATTTGTCATTTATATTTTATAAGATAACCATTAATTTAGCTAACTAAAATAGGATTCAAGATTCATTTCCTTGTACAAATATTTGATTGAAAATGAGTTCAAGCAATGTCGTGCGTATCATGGTGGCGAACTTAGCGTCAGTGATGATTTCTTCCCTATATATACTGGCGGGAAAAATCATCCTATATTAATTTCTCGAGCTAATTTTAAGATTCAAGATCGAATCATGCTATACTAAATGTTGATTCGACGCGTGATTAATCATATGTTTCTGCTTACACACTAGATGATGATGAAGTGCAAGTCCATCAATGCAAAGAATGCACAACCTATTATATATGTTGAAATTGAAATGAAACAAGCATACCAATCGTATGATTATCCGCAGATGAATTCCGTGCAATTGAAACTTCAACACCACTTACCGCCACATGGACCACATCATAGGTAATTTGTTTGTTTATCTTTAAACTTTCACATTAACCTAAACACTACATTTATATGCGCAAAGAAGAAGACATATATCGCCTTCTATTCGGGCTACTCATATAGCTTCAACTTCCGTAAACATGGATGAGTACCATTCTGATGCGGTGGCTCCTCCAGAAATCGGGGATGAGGGATAAAATACCCCAGTAACGAGTTTGACAATGATGTGAGATAGGTGAAGAAAATTATCCAAATGTCGCAACGATATTAAGAGATTACTCTAACAAAACAGACCTTTGAGGAACACATATTTTAATGAATACGTTCAAGCTTGTCACCAACTCAACAATGGGATGAAGAACTAAACTTTATGGTCTCCCATCAAATTCTATTTTCTTAAAAGATAATTTTATTCCAACAGACCTAATTGAGGGAATGTGTTTCCAAGACAAGAGACACCTAAAGTTTACAGTGCAGGATTGGTCAATCACAAATAATGTGAAATATGTCACATGTGATTCTAATAAGTCGAGGTTCATGATATGTTGCATTCATAGCAATAATCCTAACAGGCCATGTTTGTGGCGTCTACATGCTCGGGCAAGCAAAAGGCTTGGTGGTGCTTGGGTAATTTCAAGTTTGTTAGGGCCACACACATGTTCACATTCAATGCCGAAAGACATATAGCAATGCACCTCATAATTTATTAGTTACTACATCCAGCCTGTTATCAGATGTCAGTTGAACTTGAAACCTAGGGAAATAATTGGTCGAATGGATTCAACATTTGATATTAGAGTTTCATATATGAAAGCATGGATAAGTATAGGCCATTGGGAAGAGTCGATCATTTCTTTGGATCGCTTTATGATTATTTTATTTTCGTTATCCCCAAGTATGTATCAATTGTGCAAGCATATTCGATTTGAACGCGATTTTATGGGCTTTTGGTCCATCCATAGTTGGTGGCGCTTAGTAGACCGAGTCACGATTACTTTCTATTGGGAAAGTACAGAGGTAGATTGTTAACTGCTATTGGTATCGATGCTAACAATGGTTTATTTCCTTTAGCATTTGCGATCGTTGAAGCAGAATGCAATGAGTCTTGGAATTGGTTTATTAGAAATTTACAAGACTTGGTTCCAATTATATGCACGCGACTTGATTTATGCATTATTTCTGACCGACATTCCGGATTGGTGCGTGCATGCCGTGAGATTCTACAATGGGCAAAACATCGTCACTGTTTACGCCACCTCAGGGAAAATATCAAGAAGTCATGCAGAACTATGAGAATTTCTAATATAGAGTTCATGTGTCAGAAAATGTATGTTGCAAGAAATACAACTAACATCCACATTTACACACGTTATATGACGGATATCAAGAATATTAAACCAGAAGCTGCAGAGTGGCTACTAGCAAGAGATGTGGCAAAGTGGACATTGTGCCATGATGAGGGGTTCCGTTACGACACCATGACAACCAACGCCTCAGAGTGTTTCAACAGTGTGTTAACGAGGGCACATGGTTTACCAATCGAGGCTTTGATCACTTCTATTTTCTACAATCTGGTGGCAGTCTTCAACAAAAGACTCGACACTACTTCTGACCTGATCCGGGCAAATGATTCACTTTTTGCTCCACATGTGAAGGCTCAAAAGAAATGAACGTGAAGTAAGAAGATGCTCGATCCCACGGATAAATGTGACCGAATACCGTTTTCATAATGTCATCCATCAAGGTCGGGAAAGATCAAGCGTAGATTGTACATGTGATACCACAACTACTGCATATTCCATGTCCTCATGTTATTGCTGTGATGGGACAGCGTCACATAAATCACACAGACTATGTTTCTCCTTACTACACTGTACAGATGTACCGCCAAACATACGAAGCTCAATTTCATGTTATCCCCGATCATCATGACTGGTTGATGTATTTAGCGGGTCAGCACACACAAGATCTTACACCACCAAATGTTAGAAGGTGGACTGGTAGGCCTAGGACCCGGCGATATACAAATACAATGGATGAGAACATACAGCGATCAAACAGAATATGTGGTCTATGCAAAAATCTGGGGCATAACAGGGCTACTTGTCCAGAAAGACGACATTAGTTTTTTTGTCAAGCATATGTGTTTTACTTGTACTCAAAACTTTCCATTGTACTTTTTTCTCTTTCAAATATCTGTGTTGTATTAATATGTGGTAATCTATTTTTCTTAATTTGATCCGCAAAGCGAGAATGTTTCTTTAAATGCTAGTGTGTTCTGAGGCCTATGTGTGTTTCCTAGTTTGATCATGTACAAAACTATGCAAAAAGTACCTTCTAATTTAAGGCAAACAAATAAAGTATCAATATTTGGTATGCTTATTATACTTTTGAGAAATGTTTGTTGAGATTTTGAGTTCAAAGTTGATAAAATCAAACATGTTTAAGAGCACGAGCCATGAATTTGAACAAAGTAGTATTTTGGATGTTAGATTACACTAAATAAAATAAAATTAGAATAATTATTGATCTTCAGTTTGATAGTACGTAATATTTCAAATACACTTATTTCTTTTTAGGCAGTTATATTTAAGACTTTAAAAGTGTGAGTCGATCTTCATTAAGTGTAGATTAAATATTTTAGGCAGTTAAATAATGAAGTCAAGTAGCACAGTGAAAAGTTAGTTGAGTTTATAGATACTTTCACAAAATATGGGCTTAGAGTTTAGCCATAGCCGCCTATCGAGAGAATGATTTAGTTTTGAGCGAAGGACTCGTGATTTATTCATTAAAAATTGATATAAATCTATGACAATTAATATTTTAGAGAGCTTCAAGAATATTATCAAGAATTCATGCTCTTATTTAGCGACTACTTCATTACGATATATACAAAAAAATAATTTTAAAATTGAAGAAACTCTTAAATAATGCTCAAAATTCGATTGTATATTCTATTAATCAATTTAATCTATTTTTCTTAATTTCATCCTGTAAGCGAGAATATTTCTTTAAATGCTAGTGTGTTCTGAGGCATATGTGTGTTTCTAGTTTGATCATGTACATTTTCTAGTTTTAGTTTATTAGTTATACACTGCGTTTCTTATTTTGCTCCTATACATCTTCTTTTCTAGGGATACTTTATTACTGTGCATTTTATGAAATAAAACAACTATAATACCTTACATATTTCACTACGTATGTACAGATAAAATTGAATGCATTAACTGACCAATAAATTTTCAGGTAATATGGCGACGGAGGAAGGTGGAGCAGTTAGGCATCGATGTAGATGCGAGACCGCGATATTATGGCACCCCGCACTTTAGGTGCATCCAAAGCATCGTAACTTCGCGTGGAAGACATAGACATGATATGGTATGTTGTTGTACTATTTGTGACATAGCTGCAAAGTATGATTCTTACATTTTGTCTTAATTTCTGATGATACTTACATTTTGTCTTATGAGTAATGACTCGAGGCTTTCACATTTACTTATGATCGGAATGGCGAAGAATCTCATTCATGGATGGACTATGAGAGGTTGGATTACATTGTGTTTCACTTGCGACTATTCAGATCACCACTTACTCACGCCTTTGGTGGAGTGGTCACCACAGCATCTAACATATTTCATCGTGGAGATGACAAATCACCGGGATGTAGCCATGATCCTTGGTGTTCAGATTGATAGACCTCCTGTTATAGGTCCGACAGCTATTGGAGTGGGTAGACGATGGCTTACATGGCCGGATTATTGCGACGAGCTGATTGGGAGACATCCCGAGCCCGATGTACTATACCATGATCCCATTCACCACATTTGACATCTACGTGGGCAAGCACACGCCATGACCCGCATGCCATTACAAAGATTGACATTCTTCGGGGATTCATATTTGGATATGTCGGAGTTGATGCATTTGAGGCATACTACACTATAGGATGCTTCCTCATGCTATGCTCGTCGAGGTACATCTCCGACTACCATTATTAGAGGATTTGACATTATTTAGCAAGTTCAACATTGGATCAGCCGTGTTGGCACACTATATAGAGATGAATGAGGCAACAAGACCAAAGCATTAACATGGCAGATGTGCACTACCGCGGTATGGTCAGCATTTACATATTGGTAACCATTACGGTACCCAGTTGAGTTGGAGGGTTTGAGTGTTGGTTGCAGATGGAATGAGGGTTACCACAGGGAGATGAAACCTGCTCATGTTAGAGTGTACAGGGATGAGCTTGATGGTTTTCTTTAGAGCCAGGTATGACCATTTGCATTTTTGGTTATTATTATTATTATTTTTTAATTTCATACATGACAAAAAATTTATTATATGGCTACTGTAGGTGATATGGGAACCTGGCTATCCGCACCCGAGTGATGTCTATTTAGGTCGAGATATGGCTAACTGGGTTCCATTGATTTGTTGGAAGCGATCAGTGGTAACCCCACGATCGCGTTCTCAGACAGTTCGGGCTATCACCTAGAGTTTATGCCGATCCTATAAATCCTTCATTTCAGTGAGTCGATGGATGGGGGAAGGCTGATGTTGACTAGTTTGTTTACCACCAGCCTTACATATCATAGTGGGAGGCCAGACATAATGCCATTGTTGCTGTGGGTGCATTTCCACCTACGACTTGGTGAGTATATGAGGTCATCGATCCGGGCCTCCTTATACATGCGGGCTCTACCATACCGACCCACTATCCTCGTGCTCGGAGAGAGTATGGTAAGTGTTAAGAAATTATGCTATTCATAAATTTATATGTTTAATACAACATAATTTTTTTTCTCCACGAGATAACATATCTTAGACACAGATATATTCTCAACTTATTTTGGGAGAGATATGGACCCGATTTCATTCGATCAATACTTATGAGGAATTATGGAAACTTAATAAGGACATGCACATATGGATAGTAGAGATGATAGTAGTTCTATGTAGCATCACAGTCTTCTCAGCCACATGCTACAGGATTCGATGCAGGTCCATCGTCCATGCCAGATGTTGGTCCATACACTTACCCATATAGCACACCACTCCGCCGGAAGGCATGTTCACCCATTTCTTTGGGTGCAGTTCTTTCATGTATCCTCACCCATCCGTATACATGCCATAGATGCATGCAGTGTACCCCATAGTACCTTTTCAGCCAGGACCATCGCAGGAGATACCAGATGTTACACCTATCGATGACATGCACAGACGGAGATGATGTGATCGGCATCACTTGCGTCGTCCCAGGACCTGCGACATTACACACCGGCGTGATACACTTCCACCACGCGCCAGTCATTAGATGTACTCTAGCATACTCAGTTGTAGATCATATGTGTTACATTGCAAAACTGTTATATTTTTTTAATTTCTAGTCACATTTTTTATTTTATAAATTTATAGGATCAATAGTATCTTATAGGTGATCATAACCAACATATTATTTTAAAAATATTTTTAATTTTTTTTTACTTTTTTATATTTTTTAAAAAATAGTCTAAATATTTAAATATCACTAAGATAAAGAGCAAGCACATCCAACTTTTCCAATATGCAAACTACTAAGCATTCAAAATTCAATAATTCACTCTATATTTCAAGCGAGTTTATCTCATATATTTATTAAAAAATGCAAAAAAATAAGCATTCATCACATTTATTTTTCTATTTTTAAATATGATCAAAGTCTACTAATCAAACAAGATAATTCATAGGTCGGCATCAAAAAGAAAGAAATACTCCTTATATAAGAAATTAATGTAGTCATTATCTTCATATAAAATATACATAATACAAAACTATGTAAAACTTGAGAGAATCATAAATTGTCCTTTAAGTTGAGTTTTCTTTTGTTTTACAAGAGCTTATATATAGGGATCCTTTTGTGCATGTCATATATATATATATATATATATATATATATATATATATATATATATATATATATATATATATATATATATATATATAAATATATATATATATTGAAATTTAAATCATAAATGCAACTAAACTCAGGTACATCAAAATTTCTTATGCAAACGTCACAATATCAATTCCGAGTCAACATGAAAGTTGTGGCCAATTTTGTGCCGATTCCAACGATACCAAGTTCACCAATTTGATAACAAACGACAAGGACACGATCAAAATAATCATTGGGGTCAAAAAAAAATTTTATTTAATAAATTAGCTCCGCCTGCTAAACAGGCGGCTATTTTAAATTTTTTAAAAACTTGCTTATTCTGCTAATTAAGGTTTTAATCATGCTTATTTTAAAAATTTTGCCTAAAACCAATGCTTGCAACACATTTCAAATCACCAACCAAACCTAAACCAACTCATGATCTCACCCAATTAGGTTAAATGGGTCAAATTGGTCAACTTGACCCATTTGACATAAATGAAATCAGATGAACCAAAAATAAATTGAACCAAACCAATGATACCAAAATATTTCAAATGGTCATATGAATTTGACCTAACCCTTGGTTTGACCCACTTTGACCAATTGGTCAACTTGACCAAAGTTGACTCATTTTGACCTAAATGGGTCAACATGAGCCAAATGATATCAAATCAACACCAAATTCTTTGAAAATTATCACAACCCATTTTTCAATATTCCAAATCTACCTAAATTGAAATCAAAGCCAAATGATCATTTTACCCCTGGGTCAAGGGGTAACCTATGGTGAATTCCACTTGGAATTTGGTCAAATCCTTTTCATGGCCACTTGGCACCCTCTTAGTGGACCAAATAAAAAACTAATGAGTGTGGTGCAAATGACTCAATGCGTTTGGGTCAGCCAAACCCAACCCAAGGCCAAAAATGACCACATAATGGAAAATGAGCATATGGAATCACCCCGTACCCTCATTTAACACATGAAAAACTCCTCCACTACTCTTCTCTGCCAAAACCAAATCATGTGAAGTCCCTAATAGCCTAACAAATCCATTCCTTCTCATAAATTGATCCAAAATGACAAAGGAGCTCACGACCATCTGCTCGAAGTAGGGGGAGATATACTCTCCCTATTTTGATTCCAATTGACATCACTTACTGTCGATTGAGCCTTAGGAACTCAGAAGAAGCATTGCCAAGCTCTCCCAAGGTCTCCCAAGCTTAATTGAATTCTCCATTTCTCAATTTGCCTAAATCAAAAATAGGGGAGGCTAAAGAGATTTCCAACTTAGCCAATTCTCCATATAAGTCCAGTTCCTCTTACAAGCACCATCAGAGGACCCAATCGAGCTCACCCAAATTAAATCCCAAGCAATCAATCCATGGGAAGGAGGAGCTAGACCAAAGTCCCAAGACATTGAATGGATCTTTAGCTAATAAGAAGATCCACTTCACCGCAAGCCTTCAAACCTTCAAGAGGGATTTATCTCTACTAGATGAAGCTACCTTGACGGTTGGGAGTGCCGGTGATAGCCTCGAGCGTGGTATGCTTCAAAACTGAGCTTAGGAATTCTTTGGTCATTTGTGAAGGGAACTTTAATCTCAAGTGAATATGTAGACGGTCAAAACTGAGCTTAGGTATAGAATTCTTTGGTCATTCATGACCATCCAATCTTTTATCAGACAGCCAAGGAGAAAACATGTAGCACCGCCGGCTGAATATGCAACATATTTGATAACTTAACTATCCAATCTCATCACGCCATGTGGAAAGCGCATGTCGTGTTAGCGGTCCACGTGGCGCCGACGGGACTAGTTATATAATTAGGGTATTTAATTATCCTAAATCACTAAAACTTCAAAAATACATAACTAAATGTAAAAAAATTAGAAAAATATGAATGAGGGCTCATTTTGAAGATAATTTGGTGAGGAATAATATAAAATTATTGCTAATTGATTTTTAATAGTTGATTTTCCTTAATTTGGGTTTATTTAAAATCTTAATAACCCAAACTACTCCTTAATCATTTCATTAATTAATTCTAAACTTCTTAGGCATATTTAGGGATGACTTCTGCCTCCCCTAATTTTCTTAGAATTTATTAATGAGTTAATTAGAAAAATTAATTAATGAATCCCTAATCACTCTCTTAATATAATTAAGAGTAATTAAGCATATGAACAGTGATTTAATGTCTTAATTAAGATAATTAAACATCGTTTAAGTGGTTAAGAGGTTTATTGAATAATATTGGAATAATTCCTTTAAGCTATTCCCTAAACCCCCTTTCTTCCTTAATCTAAATCTAATTAAGGATTAATCCACTAATGATCTTCTTAATTAGCTTAATCAAACTTCTAAAATCAATTTGAACTTAATCAATTTTTGGTTAGGTAGATCCTTAGGTGTTCAAAAGCCTAAGATAAATTTAAGGAAATTATTTCCAACCCACATGTGTAGGAAGGTTATGAAAGTACTTTATTAAACCCTTTAGCTTAATTAATCAATAATTATGAGCCAATTGCATTAGACCCTTTCTTTCTTAGGGTGCATTACTGATTTAAATTCAATATGATTGCATATCATATATTGGTTCATAATTATTAGGTTAATTATGTTAAGGAGGTCTAGTTAAAGGGTAATTACTAACCTTAATTCACACCTTAACCTAAGCAATACATAAAATCAATCTAACGGTTCTAAAAATTAAACTAAAACAACACATATGTGGGAGATGGGTTAGGACCAGCAAATCTTTTCATATTTCCTAAAACTAAATCAAACTCAAAATTAAAACAAAAATCTCTTTAAATAACTTGATTCACTTTAAGTGATCTTAGATTATCTTTAGGAATTAATTAGTGTGAATGAAGTTACATGCTTACATCACTTTATTTCTTTCCAAGCATGCTAAATGGTGTATGTCATATGAAATTATGCATTCATGTCTTTTGAAAAATAAATTAAAATGAAATGTTTCCTTTATGTCAAATTGCATGTTTTGGCTAAAGTAAGAATATGAATGGCTATTATCACTATTAAATCCAAAATTATTTATAAAAAAACTATAATAAAAGATGACAAATGAAAGGTATGCCACTTATAATTATTTATATGCTTGCATGCGAGTATAACATAAGATGTGCATTATGTGACTTTTCCTTCTCTTCTCTTTTAACATAGTTTTGAATAGGATTTGCAAAGTGTATAGTTCATTTGAAAAGAACACAACACTTTCTTGAATCTATTCCTATTCATTCCTATGTTAACCTTTAAGATATATTATCATATTACAAATATAAATTAAACAACCAAAATCAAACAAACAAACATAAACCTTTTGCATGATTCTTCATCCATTCATTTACTTTTGTACATGAACATTTATTTAAGAAAAGTGGATATTAGTCTTGACATCCCGAGGTTGCGAGGCTTTAGGTAGCCCCAAGTAGGTCTTGTACCTTACACCCCTGGTGTAGAAAATAATGGTGCCATACTCACTTATGTCTTTCATACATTTAAATGTGCATTTGATTAATGGATAAAAGAATCGCTCTCTTTTCTACTTAACAAAATCATGCATCATGAAGCATACAAATTTTCTTAAGCAACATCCCTTAGCATTCATCATTAAGGTGTTCTAAATATTTACATTTGTATGTATATTATGCTTAGGATCATTTCATATGCATGATACACATGTTGGAAAGAAATAAATGATTGTGTGTTTTGCGATAGTAATTCACTTTAATTAATCAAAAATGTCTTTCTTATTGAATAAATTTATTTAGAGCAAATTTAAATTTAGGATTAATTAAAATAGATAATAAAATATTCACTAAAGAAAAATCACTAATGAATCTACCTTAGAAATTACTTAAGGTAGCAAGAAAAGAGAAGTTCTCTTCTATTTTCTTCTCATTATAACACTTTGTGATTAAGTGTAGGTTCTGTCAAACTAAATCAAATCATCAAATAAAATTAACAAATAAAATAAACCACTTAATTAAAACCATCCTCTAAGTTGAACCCTTTCACACTTAGAAAATCTTAACCTTAAAGCCTAGCTAAGACATAACACACAAGCCTTAAATGGCACACACATTAGGCTAAGTCACCATTTCTAGCTCTCTGTTAGGGCGATGTATGGTTTAATGCTTGATTCTATTTTGGGATGTGATGTTTTAGTCTGGATGTTAGGGTGTATGTGCATAGATTGAATGATAGGACGATCTTAGTCTAACCATTATCTTTTGTAGGGGATTATGCTTAAGGGGTGTTATAATAAAAAAATAAATATTTTTTACTGTGCAGGTTGCTTATACCCCTAAGTATAATCCAAAAATAAGCTAGGTGGACTTTGTTACCCATGTGTGGGGTGTTAAGTCCAATTTATTTATATACATGCTTGGGATTGTGTGGTTGGTTTAGCTAATCTCTATTTTGTAGGTTTTAGCTATATTTATTTTCCCATTTTCATGTAATTTTTATAATTAAGATTTGGAATGAATGTTATGGGGGATTAGGATGAACATTGGTCATAAAACTATGTCTTATGCACCATGTGAAGCCTTTGGAAAACCATTCCAACCAACCAAAAGAAGAAAGAAGAAAGAAGAAAGAAGAAAGAAGAGAAGAAAGGGAAGAAATGAAGAAGAATAACATGAATTCCTTTTTGATTGTAATTAATTCATTAGTATTTTGGGTTGTATAAGGGTAGAGCTCGGCTACCTATTTCTTTTTTAGGTTTGTGTGATGGAGCCCGACCATAAAAGACCTCTTATTCTTTTATGCTAGATTTATAAATTGTTTGATGTTTGTTTAGCTTGTGCATTAAGAGGGCATGTTTTCCTAGTTTCTTCCTTGCTTTGATGAATGGCCTGGATGCAATTAGGCTCTTAGGAAAAAATAAATTTTTTATCCAATTAATCAACTTAAAACAAAAAATTAATAACTCATGATGTCATTTAAAGCCTAAGTTGTAAATCAAGATAAAAGATTTAGCAATCTCTTAGTTGGATGTTGTATGTTTCACACCATGCATAAAAACATCTTGCTTCACTTTTGCTTATGGAGGGCTTCCACCTTTGCCAGAGGAGTTGGCTTGACCTTTGAGAGCCATGGTAGAAACACACCTCTTTCTTACTGATTTTGGCCCATAACTAACTTCTCATGCATTAGACATATGAATCCCTAACATGTGCCAAATGAATTGTCCACAAAAAAAGTTTGCATTAGATTTAGTCATTTATTCATGCCCTACATGATCTAGTCTCTTAGGGAGTGTGTTTAAGGACTTAATCTCTTTCTAAACAAACAACATCCTAGCTATCTTACATAAGCATAAGACTTACCTACATGTATTTAAAATCATGAGAGTTAGGCCACCCCAAGCTAAGTCCAAACATTCGAGTGGTTTATCCTCTCTTATGGAGGTAAATCATATGTCCATTTTTACCTTAGATTTAGGTTATGCTTTGGCCCTCACCAAAGCTCCCTAGATTTAGGTTCAGAGGTTACTACATCCCTTTACGGGCTATGAGCGAAAATCCTCACCTCTTAGGCATATCCACGATCTTGTGTTGTAGAATTGTAAGCCGTAGGTTTCTAATAAAAATTTAACTCAAATAAATAATTCCCCTCAACTTAAAAAATGTAAAGCCCAACCATAGGATAGTTTAGGATGCTTACTAGGCTTCCTAGTATCATAAGCACCTTACTTATCTCCTTTTAGTTCTGATAATAACTCCCTCCTTTTGATCAATTTGATCTCCTAAAAATAAATCAATTGATTGATAGTACTATCTTTGAAATCTTTAACACAACGATCATTTACCTTAATCAAAAGTATTCTTAAGGATCTAATTTCATAGGATGTAATTAACTATGGGTGCTTGCCTCCATAGAAAACTTAATGAACCCAGTTAAAAATAAACCATGCTTTACTTTTTTATGTAAACTAGGGGAAGAATCTCCGGTACATCCGAAGACCGATAATTCATAGGAGTCCTTATTAAGGTGATTTGCTCCATTATAGGATGGTGACTTCTGTCTCTTGAGATAGTACATCATTTCTCAATGTCGTACCCGATCACCCTAATAAGAACATCTACAGATCTACGTGGTGTCCCAATAAGTGGTTATATTTTTGTTTTCATTTATCTTTCAAAGATAGAAGAAGATAAAAAATATTTCACCATATATTTTTCTAGCGACCCCACTGGGGAAGGTTCATCTCCCTATCCTTGGTAAATGATCGTTGTCTCCAAGTATTGATAGTGGGTTTGTATTTTATATGAACCCAAGACTATCCTTCTTTTCCATTGGCACTTAGTTTTTTTCATCCTTAAGCTAAACTATCCAACATCCTTTAGGTTTTTGGACCTCACTCCGTGTATGTCTTAAAACTCCTGTTGGGTTCCTCAATACATGAAAGTAAAAAAGTAATAAAAAGAAATAGCTAAAGACTTCCTTCTTACCATTTCTATGGTAAGGTAAAGTTCATTCCAAAAATAAAGAAAAAGAAATCCTTTATAAAAACATCAATTTCCAAAAAGGCACATTTTCAAAATGTATATAATAAAATATTTACAGAAAAATTTTCATAAATCAACCTCATCTAACAATCTTCAAGATTATTTATGTAAGATCTTTTCAAAAATAAAATCAACAATCATATTTTTCAAAAGCACAAATGAACATCCTCATTCAATTTATTGATTGAAGATTTCATTTTCAAAATAAATTCAACAATTATCTTTTCAAAAATAAAATCAACAATCATCTTTTCAAAAATAAAATCCAAAATCATAT
This sequence comes from Cymbidium sinense, assembly GCA_021442155.1. NCBI lineage: Eukaryota > Viridiplantae > Streptophyta > Magnoliopsida > Asparagales > Orchidaceae > Cymbidium > Cymbidium sinense. The sequence goes on from CM038221.1 coordinate 62,928,324, forward strand.
TTTCCAAAAGCACAAATGAACATCCTCATTCAATTTATTGAATGAAGATTTCAATTTCTAAACAAAATCAAAAATCATCTTTTCAAAAATAAAATCAACAATCATCTTTTCAAAACTAAAATCAATAATCATTTTTTCAAAAATAAAATCAACAATCATATTTTCCAAAAGCACAAATGAACATCCTCATTCAATTTATTGAATGAAGATTTCATTTTTTTTTAAAAAGAAAAAAAAACAAAGCAAAATTAATAATCATCTTTTCAAAATTAACAATCATCTTTTCAAAAAAAATCAAGATTAACAATCATCTTTTCAAAATTAAAATCAATAATCATATTTTCCAGAAGCACAAATGAATATCCTCATTCAATTTATTGAATGAAGATTTTATTTTCAAAATAAAATTAATAATCATCTTTTCAAAAATAAAATCAACAATCATCTTTTCAAAAATAAAATCAACAATCATATTTTCCAAAAGCAAAAATGAACATCCTCATTCAATTTATTGACTGAAGATTTCATTTCCAAAAAAAAAAAATTAATAATCATCTTTTCAAAATTTACATTGATTCTTCATTTAGCGTACCTAAATTTACTAAGTGAAGATCCTCTTTTCAAAATTAAAAATCAAAACATCAAAAATCAAAACACATTTGGATCCCTCATTTAGCATACCTAAATTTGCTAAATGAAGATCCTATTTTCAAAATTAGAAATAAAAAAAACATTTGGATCTTTCATCTAGCATACTCAAATTTGCTAAGTGAAGATCCACTTTTCAAAATAAAAAATCACAAAATCAAAACACATATGGATCCTTTATTTAGCATACCCAAATTTGCCAAGTAAAGAATCCTCTTTTCAAAAATCAAAACATGAAACACATTTGGATTTCATTTATTTAGCATACCTAAATTTGCTAAGTAATGAGTCATCTTTTCAAAAATTCAAACATGAAACACATTTGGATTTCCTTTATTTATCATACCTAAATTTTCTAAGTAAAGAGTCCTCTTTTCAAAAATTCAAACATGAAACACATTTGGATTTCCTTTATTTAGCATACCTAAATTTTCCAAGTAAAGAATCCTCTTTTCAAAAATCCAAACATAAACACATTTGGATTTCCTTTATTTAGCATACTTGAATTTGCTAAATAAAGAATGCACTTTTCAAAATTCAAACATGAAACACATTTCAATTTCCTTTATTTAGCATGCCTAAATTTCCTAAGTAAAGAATCCTCTTTTTAAAAATTCAAACATAAAACAAATTTGGATTTCCTTTATTTAGCATACCAAAGTTTGTTAAGTAAAGAATCCTCTTTTCAAAAATCCAAACATGAAACACATTTGGATTTCCTTTATTTAGCATACCTAAATTTGCTGAGTAAAGATCCACTTTTAATAAATCAAAATATGAAACACATTTGGATTTCCTTTATTTAGCATACCTAAATTTCCTAAGTAAAGATCCTCTTTCAAAAAAAATAAAACACTTGGACTTTATTTAGCACACCCAAATCTGCTAAGTAAAGATTCCATTTTCAAATTCACACATAATTCATAAATAAGCAAACAAAATGAAGAAAATTGTTTTCAAACACCTCACCTAGCATACCTATATTTGCTAGGTGGGTAAGCTCCAAAATCACAAATCAAAACAAAATCAAATTGACCCTTTACTTTAACATACTCAAATTTGTAAAATGAAGGGTCTCCAAACAATCAAGAAAATCAAATTCAAATATGAATCTATGGAAACATCAATCTCTTCAAAATATTTGAACCCATTTTCAACATACACAAATTTGTTGAAAATGTATTCCAAATTTAAAAATTTTCTCTCCAATTCTAAATTCAAAGTCTCTCTCAATTCAAAGACCCCCACTTAGCATATTCAAATTATTAAGTGTGGGTTCAAAATTATAAAATCAAAATTCAAAAGTCAAATTATAGCAGAAATCTAATTTAGGTTTGTTTTCCAACACTGCAAACTTTCAGTCAATTTTAGTTAGTTCATTTCAGTTCAGTCCATTCAAATGGTAGCTCAAAAGCATGTCTTTACATTTCTTTTTAGGATGGATTTGGCATTGGATCGCCAACCTTCCCACTACTGACTACACCTTTCATTTTGGTGAGGTTTGAGGGGGCTAGGATCACTTGTGGGGGACCACCCTCACAATAAGGGTGGTGAAAAGCCATCATCCGTGTAGAGATGTTGTCGACTGAGTTTCCCACTAAAGAGGAAGGCTACCAGCTCTAGCAAGAGCGCCCAAGCACTGGTTCCTTCGCCTCAAGCACCCACTTGTTGGCTCCTTCCAAGGGAAGGCTCATATCTCGTGGATAGTCTCCCAACCTACAGATTTCTGTTGCCCTCCCAACAAGACTCAATGTAAACTGTGCCGCAAGAGATCAAGCGGCATCATGATCGCATAACCAAGGAGCTAGAGGCAGTTTCCTATTCTGCATTAAAGGAGTTTCCTCGGATAGTCTCTCCCTTTATCCCAGAGAATAAGTTTCACCCTCTTTCTGGATCTGATGGATATGAAGATATCAGGAGGAATTCAGTTTCACCTCCACCTGCAGTTCACTTTGAGGCTCCTATCAGCAGTAGGAGAAGGTTGTATGCCGTCTTTAGATCAGTTCATGAGTTGGGAGCTTACTGATGATCAAACTTTGCTTGATTTATTCTATCATCCCCAAGTGTGGCATACACATCAGATAGGAGAGGGTCAAGGAGGCCTAGATATCAGTGACACAACAGAGAGACATAGGTACAAATGTCCGCCATCATTGTGGACTTTCGACGACTATCGACGATAGCATTAGGATGGGTACTACCCATCATAGGAGAGGAGCTCCTGCACAGAGAGAGTTGGTGGTGCCTCCACCACACCACTCCACTCCACACCCACCATCTCCAGTACAAGTTCCATCATCTACTATTCCAGTAAATGAACACTGCATCTGGGAAAAAGAGAGCCCCATTGGTGATCTAGTTATGACCAAGAGATCCCATTCCATCTACACGAGAGTGAGGTCGAGCTCTCCCCGACCTCCTGTGGTGAAGAGGAATGGCCTGAGCATTGTAGTATTCCATCACCACCACCACCACAATAAAGGGAAGATAGTAAAGGAGGGAGGAGACATGCCACTATGGCCATAGATCCTCCTAGAGTACACTCCACGATCGATAGGAGCATCTTTCTTCTAGTGAGCATAGCATCTCCAAAATGTGGGAGGTTAGATGTATTGCTTCATGATAGTGATCCTACCATCGCCCCGATCTTTTGCCTATTCACCAACCAATCTAGATGACATTATAGCACAATATCTAGTGAGAAGAAAAGATCTTAGGATATATGGTCCGATTTAGAGGAGAAAGTCGGATCCTAATGAAGATGATCTGTTAGAGGATTCAGTAGGAGTGCACATGGGAGATACCGGGGGTTCTCTTCTTCGTGATTAACAGACTTTTGAAGGAGATGTGGCTAAGCAGGATGACACAGCCTACTCGACCCAACACCTCCTTCAATAAAAAAAAGGATGATCAAATTGATAAGATGGGGAAGAGGCTTGAGGATTTGCTAGAAACAGTTTTGGCACTTCAGAACCAAGCCCCAGCAGTGCATCCTACTATTACAGAGAGAGGTCAACCTGAGTTGTTGCATGTCTTGGATCAAGCCGACTAAGCTTTTAAGAGGTAACTGTATAGAAGGTAGTGGATAGTATCTCCATACAAGAAAATGATATTAAACTTATGATTGAGTAGCAAGTGAGGGAAGCATTGGCGCAAGCCCAAGGAGGATCATCGGCTCTAAAGGGTAGAACCTGCCTAGAGGAATTTTATGCCATCTAGTATCCAAAGGTTTTGTGCCACCTTCTTTCAAGAGCTTTATGATGAGAACCCAGCACATATGCACTAGGGCCTTGTAACATTAGTGGTGATGCTCTTTGTTCCATCTCTTTTTAGTAGTATAGCCTTTGATTGGTCGTTGAACTCCCAATAGTTCAAAGAATACTTTTGAGTTGAGCAACTTTTCATTAAGAGGTTTCTAGAGTTTGGTGATCAGAGGTGATCTCGCTCAATAAACACCTGGTGAGTCCCTCATTGATTATATTCTCATGACATAATTTGAGTATGAAATGTGAATCGTAGCTGTCTGAATAACATGCCATTAAAATTCTACTTAAGAATAGTCATGACCCGGTCGTCTTCATGCTCAAAGGTTTCACCATCAAAATATTTGAGAAGCTAATTAACAAGGCAGGTAGCTTACAAGGAGAAGCCAAATAGTTGTTTTTTTTGGATCAATCAATAAAGCTAAAGCTGCATAAAGCTTATGAGAAGAAATCAAAGGTAGACAAGTGGGGAAGAAAGCCGTAGATCACAGAGACCTCTCCCACATCACTTCACCTCTACCACCACCTAGATGACCTTTCTAGAGGCCTCCTCCTCCTCATATATATTTATAGCAGTGGTACACATACAGTAGCTACCATCCACCTACTCTTATGGATAAACTAAACAAACCATATTCATTTAAGAGGGATATTAGAAAATCTTTAAGAATCTCTTAAAGAAACGAATTTTCAGCATACCCAGCCTAGTGGAGGAAGTGGGCAAGAGCAATGATCCTAACTTTGCCCCTACCACATGCTAGTTTGGAGGATTGTTTTACATTCAAGGACTAGCTTGAGCATAGCTTCAAGACAGTGCCATAGTTATCCCAAAGGAATAGGGAACAACCATCCGTTCATTAGGTAATCCTTGGGGATACATGATCCTCTCAAAACCAAAGAAGGTTGGGATATCTCCTTATCCCAACCTCAAAGAAAATTATTTCAAAATCAAGAAACTTTCTCATGTAAAAAACCTCCAACATCAAGAAGGTTTGCAAGTTGCCAAAGATAACTTGGGAAAGGGGAGCTCAAAAGAGCTGCTAGGATAGCCAAGGTGCAACCACCGACAAGCTAACCTCCAATCCATCAGCTACTACTAGGAGCACCTCCACTTCGCCTAGCTCTTCCTCTAGTACATCTTGTATCGATGGATGAGGGCATCAAATCCCTCACTTACTTTAGATTTCTACTATGTACCTCCTTCAAAATCCAAGAAATCAAGGAATAAAGCTAGTTTGAATTACATCGTGTCACTTGATGGGTTGTCTAATCTTCTTTAAAAACTCTCCAAGTCTAATAATTATAACAACTGATCTTCTCTTCTCGATCAGTTGGACTTTCCTTCTCCAATACTGGGTTCACCTCTGAGATAGACTTGGAATCATCTGACTGAGGGTCCCATAGAGAAGTTGGTGAGCTGAGCGTGTAGAATCTTCCACTAACCCCACAAGAGATCACCAAGTCAACCTCAGAGTAAAAGGTTCTACCTCCTAGCAGCACCTCAAGATAAGGAAATAAGTCATTGGTCTATGATCGAGAAGCCCTCCATGATGCTCCTTGGATATGCTTGTGAGGATCAAAGTGGATTGGACAATAATTCTCTCACCTAAGAAAGTTGCATCTAAGTTAAGCATATAGATGCCCCTTATCTTATCCAAAGAGATGAGAAATTCATTAATCAAGGCTCTTCTTGATCCAAAGATATGCTTAGTTGAACGCTATTGGAGAGGAGGCACATTATTCTAGAGAAGCCCAAGGAGTCACTTTCATAAATGAAGACCATCTTCTGGGGGACATGGAGCACAACCATCCCCTCTACATTACAATGGACATGGGCAGATTCAGACTTTCCAGGGTCCTTATCAATCCAGTACATCAGTGAACATTATGAGTCCAAAGACCCTTGCCTATTTGAGGACCAACATCTCTATGCTCTGTGGAGATCGGATGATGTTGAGAGAATTCAATGAACAAGATGAGAGGGCTTTAGGTTCCATAGTGTTACCTTTAGAGATAGGTGATTGGAAGATTGAAGCCAAATTCTACATAATTGATTCAGATACTTCGATCACTGCTTTGCTCGATAGGCCTTGGATACATCAGAATAAGATGATTTCATCCTCCCTCTATCAGTGCATCAAGTTTTGAAAGGATGGGATCGAGTAATGTGTCAAAGGTGATGAAAAACCATTTTCAGCCAAATAGGTTGAGATATATGAAGATGCGACCTACTATCTTCCTCAAAATAATTTTTCTCGTGAACTTGATCAAATTTCAAATGCAAAAGAAAAAGAAAAAGAAGCAAAGGAAAAAGAAAAAAGAAAAAAAAAAGAAAGTACAAGTGAACTAGAAAAGGACATCAAGGAAGAAGTAAAGGTGCATGTCACTTTCCACCCATAGTTCATTCCATCATGTGGACATATGGGTAGGATGACTTGACCTCCACCAGGTAGAGGCAGAGGCAAAAATAGAGGCCCAGAGGTAAGACCCGGTTGGCCACAACAGGTTATGTTCAGAGTACCTACTATTCACATAGACTCGGAATCCAACTCGGAGGGTGAGTCTAAACAATTCAAATATGTTAAGTGGGGTGCATTAGAGAGATTTTGATATGTGTGGAGAGTCTTTTCCATTTGATTTTGATTTAAAATCCATACTCACCAATTTAAGTAGGTTGGGTGGGGTTAAAAAATTTGAGGAGAGATTTTTGGAGACATTTGTATTTTGTGTATCTTGTTTGAAAATATTGATGATTTGAAAGAACCATTAGTTAGCAAATATAGGTATGCTAAAAAGAGGTTGTGATTGTGTTTGAAAATTTTGTAGAATATCTATGCTTGTGATGATTGATCATATGTGTGATATGTTGATTTGAAAATGGGATTTCTTATTTAACAAATTTGGTATGCTAAGTAGAGGCCACATGTGTTTGATTTGTGTTTGAAAATGAGACTTTCACTTAACAAATTTGGTATGTTAAGTGGAAGCCGGATGTGATTGATATAAGTTTATTTTTCTTTGAAAATGAGACTCTCACTTAACAAATTTGGTATGTTAAGTGAAAGTCTAAATGTATACGATTTCAAAAAAAATGAGATTCTTACTTAACAAATTTAGTATGTTAAGTAGGAGTCAAATGTGTATTTAAAATGAGACTCTCACTTAATAAATTTGATATGTTAAGTGAAAATAAAATGTGATTGATATATGTTTGAAAATGGGACTCCCACTTAACAAATTTGGTATGTTAAGTGGAAGTCAAATGTGACATGAAAATGAGACTCTCACTTAACAAATTTTGTATGTTAAGTGGGAAGTCAAATACATCATAAAAATGAGATTCTCACTTAACAAATTTGGTATGTTAAGTGGAAATCAAGTATGATATGAGAATGAGACTCCCACTTAACAAATTTGGTATGTTAAGTGAAAATCAAAGTATGATAACCAATTTGGTATGTTAAGTGGTAAGTCAAATATGCAATGAAAATGAGGTTCTCACTTAACAAATTTGGTATGTTAAGTGGGAATCAAATATGGCATGAAGATGAGACTCTCACTTAACAAATTTGGTGTGTTAAGTGAAAGTCAATTGTGTCATGAAAATGAGATTCTCAATTAACAAATTTGGTATGTTAAGTAGGATCAAATGTGATTTATGAAAATGAGACTCTCATTTAGAAAATTTGGTATGTTAAGTGAAATTCAAATGTATCATGAAAATGAGATTCTCACTTAACAAATTTGGTATGTTAAGTGGAATCAAATATGGTATGAATTTGGGATTTTCACTTAATAACTTTGATATGTTAAGTGAAAAAAAATGTGTTATGAATTTGAGATTACTTAACAACTTTGGTATGTTAAGTGGGAATCAAATATGACATGAAAATAAGATTCACACTTAACAACTTTGATATGTTAAGTGGGAATCAAATATGACATGAAAATAATATTCTCACTTAACAATTTTGATATATTGAGTGGGAATCAAATGTGATATGAAAATGAGATTCTCACTTAACAATTTTGAAATGTTAAGTGGGAATCAAATGTAACATGAAAATAAGAATCTCACTTAACAACTTTGATATGTTAAGTGGGAATCAAATGTGACATGAAAATGAGATTCTCACTTAACAACTTTGATATGTTAAGTGGGAATCAAATGTGACATGAAAATGAGATTCTCACTTAACAATTTTTATATCTTAAGTGTGAATCAAATGTGACATGAAAATGAGATTCTCACTTAACAATTTTTATATGTTAAGTGGGAATCAAATGTATATGATGTGCTCTCTTTCTTTTTTTAAAGAGAGGGAATTCTTTGTTTGACAAATCTGGCATGTCAAATAAGATTCCAAAATCTATTTTGTGATCTTAAAAGAGGGAAATTTATTTAACAAATTTTAATTATGTTAAATAGATTTCAATGATATGTTTTGATGTCATGTATGTGATTTCTTGATTTTGAAAAGAGAGAAACTTCAACTCTAGCATATGTGAAATATGTTGAGTGGAGTTTCAGTTTTATGCTATGATTTGAAAATAAAATCTTCATTCAACAAATTTGAGTATGTTGAATGAGGGTGGCTATTTTCAAAAATGTGCTTTTGGAAAGTGTCATTTTGTAAAATAGTTTATTTTCTTAAATTTATGATGAACCTTGCCTCACCAAGCTAGTGGTAAAGAGGTTCTAAAATTTTATTATCTCTCCTTTCATTGATAAACTTTATTTTTTACCTATTGGGGGATCTAATAGTGATTTCAAGACCTACAAGGAGTGAGGTCCTAAAACCTAAAAGATGTTGGCCAACTTTGCTTAATAATGAAATAAGTTAAGTGCCAATGGAAGGAAAGATAATCTCAGACTCACATAAAATGCAAGTCCATTATCGATGCTTAGAGACAACAATCGTCTACTAGAGATGGAGAGAGGAACCATCCCTAGAGGAGTCGCCAAAAAATCTGTGGTGTTTATTTTTGGTTGATGTGTGTATGCAGGAGGCGAAGGGGGGCGGGGGGACACCACGTACATCTGAGGGTGTACATATTGAGAAGATCGAGTATGACATTGAGGAATAGTATACTATCTCTAAAGATAGAAATCACTACCCTACAATAAACCTAATCACCGAATAAGGACTCCTAAGGCAAGATGGGTCTTCGAACATACTAGAGATTTTCCCCTACTTTACATAGATGAATAAAGTAGGATTTATTTAAACCGAGTTCTACAGTTCCCTATGGGGGCAAGCCCCCATAGTTAATTACATCTTAAGAAAAGTGAATCCCTTAGGAATACTCTCGATTAAAGTAGAATTGTTGTCTCCAAAGATTTCAAAGATAGGACTATCAATAAATTAGTACATTTGGAAAATCAAATAGGATGGATCAAAAGAAAAGAGACTTATTATCGAAGCTAAAGGAGATGAGTAGGTAATGTTCAAGATACTAGGAAGCTTAGCAAACATTCCAATTTATCATATGGTTGGGTTTTATATTTTTGAAATTGAAGAGATTTTATATTTTTGAGTTAACACAAGATTGTTAGGATGCCTAAGAGGTGAGGATTTATGCTAGTAGCCCCATAGAAAAATGACAATCTTAGATCCTAAATCTAGGGAGCTTTGGCGAGGGCCAAAGCACAACCTAAATCTAAGGCAAAAATGAGTATATTGTTCACCTGCCCAAGAGAGAGTAAACTACCCCAACTGCTGGACTTATTACTACCTAGAGTGGCAGCCAACTAACTCCTCCTATGCTTTAAATCCATTTTTGGCAAGTCTCATGATTTCGCAAGATGGTTAGGTTGTTATTATTTAGGAAAGAAACTAAGTCCTTAAACCTACTCCTAAGAGACTAGAGCACGAGTGGTATGAATAATGACTTAATTTAATACAAATCATATCATATTTTATTTGATTTTTGATACTTTATTGTTAGATAGGCTATAGAATTTTATATGCCTAAATGTATGTGAAGTTGATTATGGGCTAAATCAAAAGAAAAAGAGGTGTTTTTGATTATAAGCTCTCAAAGGTCAAGCCTTTTTTTATCTAGCAATGATGGAAATCCTCTCTTAGCAAGAGTGAAACAAAATGACATGCATGATATTAAACATACAACATCGAACTAAGGGGTTGCTAAATCTTTAATTATCTTGATTTAATGCATAGGCTTTATGTGAGGTTATGAGTTGTTTAGAAAATTTAGTTATGAGTTATAGTTGGGATAGAAAAATTAATTTTTATCCTAAGAGCCTAATCGCATCTAGGCCATACAACAATCACCAATCGTAAATAAACTATGAAAAAGCATGCTTTTTCTAATGACAAGCTAAATAAAATATCAAATAATTTTATAAAGCTAACACAAAAGAATAAGAGGACGGTGCAGTCGGATACTATCGTACAACCCGAAAAAAAGGATAGCTGAGCTATACCCTTATACAACCCGGATTACAAAGGAATAGCTACAAATTACAAATGATAAGTGTTATGGGAGACCTTCAAGTCTTCAAGTCTCCATACTTCCTTCATTTGATTTGTTTCTTTTGATTTAGTGGGCTTCTAGGCATCACATGGCATCCTGGGGTTAAACCCTCAGGCCAATGTTCATCCTTAACCCCCATAACACTTAACCAAAATCCTAATGCACAATTACATTAAAAGAATGGAGAAGTGAATCTAACTACACCTACAAAATAAGTGTTAGCTAAACACACCATACAACCCAAGTAGTTATATTTCTATTTTGGACTTACCAAGCCCACTGTCCTAACTTGGATTATGCTTAGGGTCTAAGCAGCCTGCATAGCAAGAGCAACTATATTTTATTACAGTGGCCCCTTAAGCTCAACCCCCTGCAGAAAACATAATTAAGCTAATGTCGATCTAACATCTAGACTATGCACATACACCCTAACATCTAGTCTATAATAACACCTCACAAAATAAGCATACATCAAACCATGCACTGCCCTAACATAAGGCTAGAAGTGGTGACTTAATCTAATGTGTGTGCATTAAGGCTTGTGTGGTATGTCCTAACTAGGCTTTAAGATTGTAATTTGCTAAGTGTGAAGGATTAAATTTGCAAAAGGTTGATTTCTTTACGTAATCAAATTGATTTGAGGATTTTACTTAATATTTTCTTTTATTTCATTTGACCTACACTTAACAGCTGAGTGTTATAAAGAGAAGAAAGAGAGAGGACCACTCTTTCATCCCTACCTTAAGTCATTTCTAAAGCAAGTTAATTAACTTGATTCTCTTTAGTGAATAGCTTATTATATAGTTTAATCAATCCTAAGTTTAGGTTCACTCTAAATGACCTTATTCAATAAGAAAGACATCTTAAGATTAATTGGAATGAACTACTATCATATGACACATGTTTGTTCATTTCTTTCCATCATGTATATCATGCATATGATTAAATCCTAAGCATAGCTATACATATAATTTATATCTTAGCACACTTAATTGATGAATGTGAGTAAATATATTTGGAATTAATATTTCATTTGGCTAAATGATTTTGTCTTATTAATTTAAAGATCTATCTAAATTCATATGCAAAGCATAAGGAAAGAACCTTAAATCACATGACTAATCAGCTAAACCAATTAAATAAAGCATGAATGCATATCTTTTTAATAGAAAAAGGGGTTTTCATTCATTAGCTAAGTACACATTCATATGTATAAAAGTTTTAAGCAAGTACATTACCATTATTTTACACCATGAGAATTAGGTAGAACCTCCTTAGGGCTACTTAAAGTCGTGTGTCCCTGGGATGTCTAGACTAATATATATATATATCCTTATATATATATATATGTATATATATGTATAAAGAGCCAGAAAAGTTATTTTTGATTTGTTAAATTTATTTAGTGTAAATGAATTAAAGTTTTATCTAAATTCTAATGTCCAAATGCATAAGAATTAAATCAAGCAGGTACGTCACCATTGTTCTACACCAAGGGAATGAGGTAGAACCTCCTTAGGGCTACTTAAAGTCATGCGTCCCTGGGATATCCAAACTAATATATCTGCTAACATTCTTACTTATACAAATCGACACATGAATATATGAAAGAAACTTTACATCATACATAAAATTTATATTCACATGCATTTCCTATATATACATGTAACTACAATCATAACATATAATGTTATTTCTCATTAACAAGCTCTTTGAAAATATGTTTGAGATTTAGTAATGATACTAGCCACACATATTTTTAATTAAGCCAACACATGCAAATTAACATAAAGTAAATCATTTTATTTAATTAATTTTAAAAGAGATGAATGCATGATTACAAGTGGAAAATAATATTTATTATGATTGGAAAGAAATAAAGGAACATAAGCACATGATCTCATTCACTCCAATTATTTCCTAAGGACAATCATACTAAATAAGGCTTTTTAAAATAAACCAAAGTTCTTTAATGTCATTTCATTTTTATGTTTGATTTGGTCTAAAAATGTGAAAGAGGTTTGCTAATCCTAATCCCATCCCCCATGTGTGAGTTAATTTGGTTTAATGAAGAGAAATTACATTGATTTTATGTCTTAATTAGATTAAGGTATGAATTAAGCGGTTGTTTGGTTGCCTACATTTAGAGTGTAAAGTAAACCAAATGCATGAAATTTAATTTTTTGTGTGTTTGATATGGTGCAAAGTAAAATTTTAAAGGTTGATTTTATATATTAACTAGATTAAGGTATGAATTAAGGGGTTGTTTGGTTGCCTATATTTAGAGTGTAAAGTAAATCAAATGCAAGGAATTTAATTTTTTGAGTGTTTGATATGGTGCAAAGTAAAATTTTAATGTATTTAAAGTGTATTTGAAATACATTAGAATGGTCATTTTGGGTGGAATTTGGATTAATTCCAAATATAAAAGTGTTCCACCACCAGACCATCGCACCGCCATTGCTACCAATGTCGCTTTGCTACGCTCCATCACTATGACAATACCGACCCACATTGCCACCATCATTATCGCCACGCCGACTCATTATCGCTACTCCGCTACCCAGACCATCGGCCACGCTTCCTCACCACACCACCACCAGGACGCCACTGCCACCGATAATCTCAAAAATACTTTACATTACATTTATTTTGTCAAACAAGAAAAAGAAATGAGTTTTCAACCAAATAAGTTAAAGTAATATTTTACACTGCATTCTTTTTACACTGCATTCAGTTTACTTTACACTCTAAATGCAGGCAATCAAATAGCTCCTAAGTCAATTAATTAACCCTTACCTACATCACCTTAAGCTAATTAACTAAATAATGATGAGCCAATATGAGATGCAACCACATAAAAAGTAAATTAATAATGCTCCAAAGAAATAAAAGGGCCTAATGCAATTGGCTCATAATTAATAGTTAATTAAGCTTAAGGAGCTCAATTAACTACTTTTATGATTTTCTCGCACATGTGAGCTAACCATAATTTCATTATCTCTCTCTTTAGGTTATTGAACACCCAAAGAGCTACCCAAGATTGATTAAAGGTAATTAGATGTGAATTGATAATCAAGCTCATTAATTATATTAATTAAGCATTAATGTTAAAATTAAAAAGATCAATAAAGATCAAACTCAATCCCAAGTTATATTTGATTTAAGCTCTAATTTTATCTTGAAGATTAATTAATTAATTAAGCACTTAATTACCTCATCAATCATTAATTAATTTGATTTCAAAAAGTAAAGAAAACTTAGGAAATGAATTAGGAAAAAGATCCCAATCACATTCCCTAAGTTCCCTTACTGTTCAATAGAGGTAATTAGGCTTAAATATTTAATGAAGTCACTATTCATTCACTAATTATCACCAATTAAATTAAGAGAGTGATTAAGGCTTAATCAAATTTCCCTAATTAAGTAACTAATAAAATCAAAAAATAGGGCAGTAAGTCATCCCCTAAAAATCAAAAAATTTGAGATTAATTGGGTGATTAATTAAAAAGTAATTAAGCTAATTAAATTTTTAATTAAACCTTAATTATGCCAAAATCACTATTTAAAATTAATTAATAATAATTTTCTTAGATTCTACTCTAAAATATCTTCGAAATAAACCCCCATTTGTATTTTTTGGATTTTTCTAGGATTAGTTATGATTTTTGAAAGTTTTAGCCTTAAAAAAAGATTAATTAAGCATAATTAAAGCCTTAATCTTGTTGGCCACGTGGCAGCTGATGCGGCGCGCTTTCCATGTGGCTCGATAGATTGGTTATTTAAGTTATCACATCCATAACACTGACTCAGATTGCGACAAATGCATCATTCTTATAGATAGTCTAATCTAAGATCAGATGACCACGATTAAATCCATGGTTTAGAGGAGAAATCAAAGTGGATCTAATGCAATTAGATCATGACCGTCCATTCTAATCACACAGAATGGACGATCCATGACCCGTCCCATTCACGAAAGACAAAAGACGGTGTCGTCCATCATTACCCATTCGATCCGAGCTCAATCATGCTCGGATTGTCTCCAAATTGATCCTACACCTTCGAGGCACACATCGAACAACTAAGATTCTCTCAAATACACATTCACTTCACAAAGGACCAAATAATTTTCATACAAGGCTTGATTTTGCAAAATTACCTCATCGGAGCTAAAGTTCGGTGGTGGGATAGATGGAGGTGGCTTCATCTAGTAGACAAAGCCCTATTGAAAAGATTCGCTTGATTTGGTTTCAAGCTCTCGATCGACCAAGCCATGCATGTAGGAGCCTCACCTTCGATCAAACTCCATTCTCTGGTGGTCAAGAAGGCTGGGCATGATTCGGTTGTCTTCGATTGGATATGATGAAGGTGCGGGTAAAGGGAATTGAGGTTTGATTGAGTGGAAAGGGATTATTACACAGGAGAATCTTGTCTTATTTTGGCTTTGCTCGGGGAGGAGGAATGCCGATCGAGGGATCTTGGGGAGGCTCTCTAGGATTTCAAAAACTCCTTAGGGACTCACACAAATTGAATGGTGAGAGTCCCGCTCGAATTGAGGGTGTATACCCCTTAATGGGCATGATGGTGGACCGAATCCATTCATTAATTTCAACTGATTCACTACCGTTGGCTTGCCAGAGCTGTCTCCCTCTACTCCACTTGGCATGTCCTGGTTGGAGGAAGTTATGGCAGGAGTCTCAAGGCTTGATTTCAGGAGATTGAGTTTCCCTTTTCCTCCCTTGCACCCATGGGTTTCGGCCATGGAGGTGGCTGCTTGGGAAGTTTCTCTTAGTCCCTTCCAAGTGCTAGGGTGGCTTAGGTTGGCCTAGGAATTCCTCATTTGGCAAGTTTTATGGTTGCCATGGAGATGACAAAGTGGAATTTTCCTCTTAAGGCAAGAATCCAATGTAAAGAGGGGTGTCCATTAGTTAATCCCCTTAGATTGGGTCCCATTTGGATTTGGCTTTCTTGGGAGTGGATTAGGGCTGATGTGGATTAGGTTTGATCAGCTTTGGGGGTCCCATAAGGTGGTTTTGAGTGGTTTGGCTCAATTTGGTCAAAATGGATTCATTTGGGTTAGGTTGGGTTGGGTTGACCAATTGGTCAAATTGGGTCAAACTAAGGCATGTGTTAGGAACATATGATGATTTGGGATGTTTTGGCTCAATTGGTTTTGATTAATTTGACTTAGGTTTGAATTTGACTCATTTGGATTCAAAAGGGTCAAATGGGTCAAGTTGACCAATTTGACCAAATTAGGTTGGGTTAGGTGTTGAGTCAAGTTAAATTGGTTGATTAAAATGAATATGGGCTTTGGTTTGGTTTAACTTAAATTTAATTTGAATTTTGGCCAATTTGACCTTTTAGGTTAATTTGGGCTAGGTTAGGTCAAGTTGGCCAATTGGTCAGTGGCCAATGGTCAAGATGAACTTGAGCCATTGGTTGTAGTTTGGATCAAATCATGGTTTGACCCATTTTGGCTTTAGGCTAATTTGGGTCAACTCAATCAAATGGCCAAGCTTGGTTTGGCTCAAGTGAGGGTTTGGTCATGTTCAATCATTGTTATGAGTTGGTTTCAATCAATTTAGCATGTGGTGGATTTTGGCTAGTTTGAGTTTCATTTAGGCTAAATGTTGACTTGCTCAAAGGTTAAGTTTGACTTGATTTATCCTAATTTAAGAAATTGATCACCCTAGGGTGATTGTTAATTATGTTGTGAGGTTTAGATGGGCAAAGTTCAATCTAATTTGGGTTGGATTAAAACTTGGCTCAAAAAGGTTCTTTTAGGCCACTTTGGGTCAAGTGAGCCTAAATGGGTTAATTGATTTGATCATGGCTTGATTCAAGTTTAGTTGAATTGGTATATGGATTTGAGATGGAAATATAAATCCAATTGCAAGTGGTTTGGAGCTAAATTGGTTTTGGTTCATATGATAATTTTAAGTCAAAAGGGGTCAACATGGGCTTGACTTGGGTTGACTTGAGTTTGGATTGACAATTGTAGTTTATATTTATATTTGGAACAATGATTGAAGGAATGATTTAATCATGAAGAAATCCATGGGTTTTGAATTGATTTGGATATCATTTAGCCAAATTCAAAAATTTAGCTAAAAATGCTAAAATTGGGAATTTGATTTGATTTGGATTTGGTTTTAGCCACTTGGATTTATATTTCATTTATATTTGTGAATATAAATGAAGATATAAATGATTCATGAGAAAATCACTTGAGTTTGGAGTGGTTTGAAAGCAAATTTGACCAAGTCTAGGGATGTGGGTCAAAGGAACTAACTTGGGTTTTGATTTAGTTTGATTTGGTATTGATCATTGGAAGGTAGATCTTATATATATTTGTAAATATAAATGAAGGAATGATTTATTTATAAAGAAATCAATCAATCTTGGGTTGATTTGGATCAAGATTTGATTAAGCTTATTGAGGTGGGTCCATAAGGCCTAAGAAAGGTCTTGATTTGGTTTGATTTAGTTTGATTTAGTTTGATTTAATTTCAATGGTTTGAATTTAGATTTATTTTATATTTGTGAATATAAATGAAAGAATAATTGATTTATAAAGAAATCAACCAAGTTTGATTTGGTTTGAAGGGGGTTCTTGCTAAGCATATGAAGGTGGTTCATATGGCTTAGGAAGGATATAGAATTTGAATTTAATCATAGGTTTCAATCATTTGGAGTTGGATTTGATTTGGAATTTGGGTTGGGATTTAATTTGAGATTGATTCTGATGATTTAGAAAATCAATTGAATTGGGGTTGATTTGAATTTGGTTAAGGCTAAGTCAATAAGATAATATCGAAGGGCTTATGAAAGGATTTAGAATTTAAATTTAATCATGGGTTTCAATCATTTGGTTTAAAATTGGATTTATGATCTTGAATTTGAATTTGAGGTTTGGTTTGGAAGAGGGAGGCAAGGATTGGGTCAAAGGCTATAGGGTAGGCAAGTCTTCCTAAATCCCTAAGGTACAACCTATTCCTATGGCTAACTCTTCTAAGTCTCTAGGGTTAGGTTAAGTGTTCACCTAATCACTAGAAGTGTCTTAAGACTAATGAGCTCTTAGTGTCTACAAGAGTCCTAGATCTATGATGATGATGTTAAGAGCTCACTCCAAAACTTAGGTCATCATGGACTTGATCACCTAATAAGGACTCCTAAGGCATGATTGGTCTTCAAATATACCGAAGATTTTTATCCTACTTTACATGGATAAATAAAGTAGGGTTTATATTAAATTAGGTTATAAAGTTCTATAGAGTCAAGCCTCCATAATTAATTACAACTTAGAGAATGAAATTCTCTAAGGATACTCTCGATTAAAGCGGACAATTATCAGCTCCAAAGATTGTAAGGCTAGACTATTAAATGATTGGTTATATTTAGAAAATCAATTGGGAAAGTTCAAAGAGAAGACTTACTTTTGGGATCCAAAGGAAAGAAGTAGGGAATGCTTACTAGGAATCCTAGTGAGTATTCCAATCTATCCTATGATTGGGCTTTATATGTTTGAAATTGGCGAGAATTATTCGTTTGAGTTGAAGTTTTATTAGATCTTAGAGCATATAATACACCAATACAAGTTGTGGAAATATCTAAGAGGTGAGGATTTATTATTGTAGCTCAAGGGAAACATCTACCTAGGATCCTAAATCTATGGAGCTTTAATAAGAGCTAAAGCATAGCCTAAATCTAAGTGATAGGTGGACATAAAAGTTTACCTTCATAAGAGAGGATGAATTATCTAACTTTTAGACTTACAACCGCTTGAAGTGGTCACCAGCTAACTTGTCCTACACTTTAAATCCATGTGGTATGGTCATATGAATTTGCAAGATAGCTAGGGTAGTTATTTAATTAGAAAGAGACTAAGTCCTAAACCCACTCCTTAAAAGGCTAGAGCATGAGTGGTTTGAGCATATGACTTAATTTATCAATGCAAAAAAATTTTACAAATTTTATTTCATTTTAGACACATAATTTTGACAAAGGTTATAGGATTTCTTATGCATGATGAAAATGGGTTGTTGGCTAAATCAGCAAGAAGGGCTGTTTTCCAACACAAGGGATGCCCTCACCGGTCAAGCATTCCCCTATTGTGCAAGGATGGAAATCCCCTACTTTCAAGAGAGAAAGAATATGTATGCATGAAATGAGACATACAACATACAGCTAAGGGGTTGCTAAATATTTTAATTATCTTATTTATGACCTATGCTTTATAGTGAGGTTAAGAGTTGTAGAAAATTTTAGTTATGCATGATTAGTTGGGTAGTAAATTTATTTTATTCTAAGAGACTAATTGATCCAGGCCACACGTTAAAGCATCAATCATTGAAGAGACTATGAAAAGGCATGCCATTTCTAATGCAAAAATTAAATAAATCATCGAACATTTTTATAAGCTAACGCAAAAGAATAAAAGATCCGGTCGAAATTGCAGACAAGAAAAGAGAAAAGATAGTAGATCTCGCTCTTATACCGGAATATGAAAGAATAGTTACAATTTTATCAAAGGCTATGGGGGTCTTCTTTCCTCCACTTCTTTATATCTCCTTTCTTCCTTCTCTTGATTTGGATGTGCTTGCTTCAAAGGCATCACAAGGCACCTCAGGACAAAGCCTTCTAATCACTGTTCATCCTAATCCCCCATAGCACCAATCCTAATTCCTAATACAAAATTACATTAAAAATAGAGAAAGTAAATCTAATTACCCCAGAAAATAGATGTTAGCAAAACATACATGAATCCCATGTAGTTATATCATAATTTGGACTTAGCAGGGCACATGGGTAACCAAGTCCACTTATCCTAATTTGGACTATGCTTAGGGGTTTAAGCAACCTGCAAAGAGAGCATTTATATTTATTTTCAAGCATCCCCTTAAGCATATTCCCCTCCAAAAAAAACATAATTAGGCTAGGACTAGCCTAACATTCAATCTACATGGCATACACCCTAACATCCAATCTAAAATAATACATCACAAAATAAAATATACATCACATCATACACCATCCTAACATAGAGCTAGAAGTAGTGACTTAATTTTAACGTGTGTGTTAAGGTCATGTGTGGTATGTCTCATCTAAGCAATAGTATTATATTTTTCTAAGTGTAAGAAGAATTAATTTAACATGAGAGGTTGGTTTCACTTCAAGTTATTTAATTGATTTATGAGTTTTAATTTGCATTTTATTTTATTTCATATGATTTACACTTAGTATCTAAGTGTTATAAAGAGAAGAAAGAGGATTGCCCTCTTTCATCCCAACCTTAAGCTACTTTCTAAAGCATATTAATTTAATTTAGTTCTCTTTAATGAATGGCTTATTATACATTTAAAATCAATTCTAGGATTAGGTTCACTTTAAATAACTTTATTTAATGTGAAAGACATCTTAAAATTAATTTGATTGAATTACTATCACATGACATATATCAAATCATTTCTTTACATCACATAAAATACACATATGATTCAATCCTAAGTGTATCTACACATGCAACAACTTTTAGCACACTTAAATGATGAATTTAGATGTGTATATTTAGAGTTTATATTCTTTCATTTGATTGAATTATTTAATCATATTATTTTAAATCTCTATCCAAACTCTTATACAAAAATGCATAGATATGAAGTTAAATAGGTACGTGCCATTGTTAAGCCAAGGAAGTGAGGTAATCAAATGACCTCTTTGGGGCTAATTAAAGCCTCGTATTTCTGGGATGTCCAGATTATATACCCACTTCCATTCAAGTCTATGTAAGTTTGCACACATGAACATAAGAAAGAATAACTCTAAGTCTCATGATTAATTAATTCAATCACTTAGCGGATTATGGATGCATGTATTCTTTTTAGTAGACATAGAGAGATTTTCATCCTTTAGGCACATGTACATACACATATAAAGAGAAATGGGCAATTACGTGCCTTTGTTAACCAGAGAAGTGAGGTAATCAAATGTCTTTCTTGGGGCTAACTAAAGCCTCATATTCTTGGGATGTCTAAATTATATATTTTGCTATCTCACTACACATGAATGTATATGTAACTAAGTGGATGAAAATCATGCAAAAATTGTATTTCCATTTGATTAAAACATTTATGTTTGTGTGTGGGTAGAAAAATTTCTATATGGTCGCCTTCAAATCTGTTGGTTAGAAAGAAAGGCAAGAATATAGAAATCTATCTTTTTGGGATGCCACACAGATCTGTAGATGTGCTTATTCAGGTGATCGAATATGTAATCAAGAAAATAGTGTTATGTGTCCATAGACAGAAGTCACTACCCTTTAATGGACCTAATCACCTCAATAAGTCTCCTAAGGATGATGGACATATGTACTAAAGATTCTTCCCCTACTTTATATGGAAAAGTAAAGCAAGGCTTATTTTAAATCGGGTTCATTAAGTTCCCTACATTGGTAAGCCCCCATAGTTAATTACAACCTAAGAATGGGGATTCCTTAGGAAAACTCTCGATTAAGGTAAATGATTGTTATCTTCAAAGATTTTAATAGGAAATGACTATCAATCGATTGGTTCATTTTTAGAGATCAAATGAGATTGATCAAAGAGAGGGAGTTACTATGAAAGAAAAAATTGGAAGATAAGTAGGAGATGCCCGCATGCTAGGAAGCCTAGCGAGCAATCTCAAACTATCCTATAGTTGGGCTTTATATTTTTGAAATTTATTTAATTTATGTGAGTTGCATTTTTCATTAGAAATTTAGGACTTATGGTTCCTTAACACAAGATTAAGGAAATGCCTAAGAGGGGAGGATTTAAGTTTATGGCCCACAAAGGGGAGAAGCAACCTTAGAACCTAAATCTAGGGAGCTTTGGCGAGGTCCAGAAGCACGACCTAAATCTAAGGGGAAAATGGGTAATTGGTTTGCCTCCACAAGAGAAAACAAACCACATAATAGCTTGGACTTGCAACCACCTAGGGGTGGCCACCAACTAACTCCTCCTACGATTTCAAATACATGTAGGCAAGTCATATGCTTATGCAAGATAGCTAGGTTGTTATTTATTTAGAAAGAGACTAAATCCTTAAAACTCACTCCCTAAAGAGACTAGATCATGTAAGTACATGCTTCAAATGACTTAAATCTAATGTAATTCAAATTTCATTTTATTTTCAATTTTTAGATAATTATTTTTTACTCAGGCTAATAGGATTCATATTCCTAATGCACGAGAAATAGAGCTATTGGCCAAAATCAACGAGAATGGAGGAGGTGTGTTTCCACCATGGCTCTAAATGGTCAAGCCAAGTTTCTATAGAAAAGGTGGAAGCCCTCCAATCAAGAGTGAAATAAGATGCATGTGTGCATGATATTGTAAAAGAAATACTCATCCAGCTAAGGGGTTGTTAATTCTTTTATCTTGATTTTAAACCTAAGCTTTAGGTGAGGTCATGAGTTATTTATTTTAGTTTGAGTTGTTAAGTTTAGTAAAAGATTAATTTTTCCCTAAATACCTTAATCCACATCTAGGCCATACATAAAGAAAGGAAGAAACTAGGAAAAGATGCCACTTAATGCAAAAGCTAAACAAATCATCAATCAATTTATAAAGCTAATTGAAAAAATGAATAAAAGGCCATTGTGGTCGGGCACCACCGCACAAATCCAAAAAAAATAATAAATTAGCCCCCTTATACAACCAATTACAAATGAATTAAATTATAATTAAGCAAGGAATTCATTGTTATGGGGGTTTTCAAGCTTCATTTCTTCTTTCTTCTTTTCTTCTTTCTTCTTCTTATCTTCTTCCTTCTTTGGTTCCTTCTTTTGGATGGTTGGAAGGTAGATGCTCCAAGGCTTCACATGGCACATAAAATATGATCTTAAGACCAATATTCATCCTAATCCCCATAACAATCATTCCAAAATCCTAATTGCACAAATTTACATGAAAAGCAAAAAATGGAAATTTAACTAACACCTCAAAATAGAGATTAGCTAAAACAAATCACACAAATCCTAAGCATATATATTAGACTTATACCCCACACATGGGTGACTAAGTCCACTTGGCATATTGGATTGTGCTTAGGGGTATAAAGCACCTGAAAATAAAAGCATTTATATTTTTATTTATGATAGCACCCCATAAGCACAATCCCTTACAGAAAATAATGGTTAGACTAAAATCGCCCTACCATTCATTCTATGAGAATACATCCTAACATTCAATCTAAAATATATATCACAAAATAAAATAAATATCAAATCATATAGTGCCCTAACCTAAAGCTAGAAGTCATGACTTAGCCTAATGTGTGTGATTTGAAGGTTTGTGTAGTACGCTTAGCTATGGCTTTAAGATAGAATTTTCTATGTGTGATAAAAAAACATATTCAACTTAGAGGAGGGTTTCCATTTAAGTTGTTTAATTATTTTAGATTGATTTTATTTCATGTTTTGATTAGGTTCAAGTGAATCCTACAATTAATTATTAAGCTATGAAGAGAGGAAAAGAGAAGAGAACTTCTCTTTCCTTCCCTAACCTAAGTAATTTATAAAGTAGATTCATGTTATTTTTAGTTTTGTTTAGTGAATATCTTGATTAAGTCTTTTTATTAATCTTAAGTTTAGATGAACTCTAAACAAATCTATTCAAAAAGAAAGTCATTTTAAGATTAAATAAAATGAACCAAATTCACAAAACACATAATACTTCATTTCTTTCCTAACATGTATAACATGCATATGAATGAATCCTAAGCATATATATACACACAAATGAGAATATTTAACATACTTTATGATGCATGCTAATTAATTCATTTAAGGAAATTTGAAAGTTTACTATGCATGATTTTTCTTAAGTAGAAAAGGGTTTCTTTATCCAATTTTCACATGCACACATGAAAGTAAAAAAGGCATAAATGAGTGCAGTGCCATTATTAACCAGAGGTGAAAGGTACAAGACCTACTTAGGGCTACTTAAAGCCTCGTAACCTCAGGATTGTCTAAAAAAATATACCACTTTCCTTAAATACAAACATGTGCATGAAAGAAATCAATTGAAAAGAAAGAATGCAAAAGTTGTATTAGTTGATTCATCTTGTTTATGCTATTTATGTGTACAAGTATAAGTAACCCTTCTTAAATGATAGCATAGGAATGAATAGGATATGTAATTAGGTAAGTGTTAGGTTCTTTTCAAATGAACCATACATCTTACCAATTCCTATTCAAAATTATACTAACATAAAAGAGAAGGGAAACATATGCTAAGCATATCCTTATATTTTCTTCATATGAAAGCTTATAATTAAAATATAAGTAGCACACTTTCAGATTTGATAATTGATTTATATGTTTTGAAACTAATTTGAATTTAGTAGTGATAATAGCCACTCATATTTCTACTTTAGCCAACATATACAAATTTGACATAAAGTAAACAATTTCATTTTTAAATTTGAATTTGAAAAATATGGATGTATGAAACCACATCACATACAAATTTAACATGTTGGGGGAAAGAATCAAAGTAATGAAAGCATGCAAACACATCAACTTTAATTAAATCCTAAAGACATTCTTATGGAATAAGAAGGCTTAAAATAAATCAAAGTTTATTCAATGTGAGTTTTGTTTAGTTTTAAGTTTGATTTAATTTTGAAAAGGTGAGTTGAGTTTGCTGTTCCTAACCCATTCTCACATGTGTTTGATATTTTTGTTTAATTTTTAGATGATTAGATTCATTTTTATGTATTAATTAGGTTAATGTATGAATTAAGAAAATTAATTAACTCTTACCTACACCACCTTAGCATAGTTAACCAAGTACTTATGAGCCAATGAGATGACATAAAAACTCACAAGAAATTTAAACTTGCAATGCACCTAAGAAGAAAAGGGCCTAATGCAATTTGGTTCATGATTAATGGTTAATTAAGCTAAGGGGGTTCAGCTTAAGTAATTTCGAAATACCCTTTCATACATATAAATTGGGTTTTGATTTCCTTGATTAAACTTAGGCTCTTAAACACTTAAGCATCTACCCAAAATAGATTAATTAAGTTCTAGAAGATTTTAAAATTTTTAAAAATTAATTAAGGGGATAATTAATGAATTAACCCTTAATTAAGAGAGGATTAAGGAAAGAAAAGGGGTTTAGGGAATAGCTTAGGGAAAATGCCCCAAAATTATTCCCTAAATCACCTATCCACTGGATCTAACCTTAATCAATCTTAATAATGGATTAAAACACTAATCCAAACCCAAATTATCCTTAATTACATAAGGAGAGTAATTAGGAAACACATTTGCAATTCCTCCAATTAAGCCATAAATAAATCCCACAAAAATTAGAAGAGAGGTCATCCCCTAAAACATACTTAAGAAGTTTGGGATTAATCAAAGAATTAATTAAGGAGTAATTAGTAAAATGATAGTTCTAATAAAACCCAAAATTAGAGAAAAGGATAAAATAAAATCCATTGAAATCATTTTTAAAATATTTTAGGTTGAATTATCTTACCATAGAATTTTACCTCATATTCTTTTAAATTTTATTGAGAGAGATATGAATTTTTGAATATAAGAAGATTAATTAAAATTAATTAAATCCTCTAACTAATCCCATAGCTCGCATAACACACTGCGCGGCGACGCTTTACACGCGTGAGGGTGAGCTCACTTAAGTGTCACATTAGGGTGGCGGCATGACGAGCTTTGATCCCTGTCATTCGATCAAGGATCGAACAGCTAAGGATCATCTTGCAATTTCTAAAGGGATAAAATTAATTCTAAAACATGGGGTTAATCATGGCCGACCATCCAAAATGCGTAGATGGATGGCCAGGATCACCCAAGTTCTTCCCTTAGGCTCAACAGAGACCATCCATAATCTAAGGGAAGCTCTGAGCTCGATTGAGCCAGGATTGGAATGAGATTGTACCCATACCATCTAAAGCTAAAGAGAAGTCTATCCAATGGTGGATTTCTCATGGCATGAAAATTGCTTTCACAAAAGACCAACACCTCCTAAGCTAAGTGGTCAAAAAATTCCATACATCACTGCCACTCAAACTCGATGAGGTAGCTTCGTCTAGTGGAGATGAATCCCTGTTGAAAGTTTCAAGCCTTGGGGTTGAGTGGATCTCCCTATGGACCAACACCACTATACCTTGCTTGCAGCTTTGATCCAATTGAGACTCTCCTTGCTTTGGAAACTAAAATGAGAGCTTGGGTTCACTTGACTTGATCCCCTGAGGGAGTGTGCAAGAGGAATTGGAATGGATTTGAGTGAGGAGGAAGTTCAAGATTGAAGTGAGCTCCCCTATTTTCTAAGGAAGAAAATCGAGAAATGCACTTTTCAAATCCCTCTTAAAAATCTTAGGATGGCTCTCTGATCTTTCCTAACACTCACTAGGGCTCAATCAAATGTGAGAATGATCATTTCAAATTGAATTAGGGGGAGTATATCTCCCCTTATGGCAATTGGATAGTCGAGCCTTAACTTTTCATTTTGATCCAATTGACCACATGTGTGGGGTTGTTTGATCTATTTGGAGTTAGCACATGGTCGGTTTGAGGTCTTGATTGGATTGCTAACCTCCCATGTGCATCAAATTGAGTGGAATGAGGATTTTGAAATGGCCAAATTGAGCAAGGGGGTCGGGTTTGGCCTTAGGTACATTTGGCCTGACCCAAACCCATTAGGTTGGGTGCACCACTCTTCATGGGGTCCACTTGAGCTATTAGGAAAACATCAAGTTGATATGAAGAGAGCATGACCATATTACCCATGGATTAGGCCAAAATTTGTTCTATGGCCTAGGGTTAGAATGGTCATTTTGCTAGTTTTTCAATTTGGATATATTGGGTACGCGGAGAAACTATGTTTGGCCAAGTTTCATGAGATTTGGAATTCATTTGGTAAGGTTTGGTTCATGTTGACCCATTTAGGTCAAAATGGGCAAATTGGGTCAAGTTGACCAATTGGTCAAATAGGGTCAAACCAAGGGTTGGGTCAAGTTCATATGACCATTTGAAATGTTTTGGTGGCTTTGGTTTGATTCAATTTGGATTAGTTTTGAATTTGCCTCATATGACTTCATTTAGGTCAAATGTGTTAAGTTGACCTATTTGACCCATTTGACCTATTTGGGCTAGGTCATGGGTAGGTTTAGGTTTGGTTAGTCATATGGAGTGGATTGGTATCTTTGTTTCCAATCAAATTTTGTTATGTTCAAATTTGGCTCAACATGACCCCTTTAGGTCAAGTTAGGTCAAGGTCAATTGGGCTAAGCCAATTGAGGCTTTGGTCAAGTTCAACAAGTGATTTGGAATGAACTTGACCTATTGGTTTCAATCAATTTGGCTTAGATCAAGTTTTGACATATTTTGACTTTTTTGGTCAAGTTGGGTCAACTTGGGTCAAGTGGTCAATTGGGCTAGGTTAGGCTCAAATGTTGGCTTGGTCAAGTTCAAACATAGATCATGAATGAACTTAGATCAATGGTTTCAATCAGTTTGTCCTATGGTAAATTTTAGCTAATTTAAGTTTCATTTTGGGCTAAGTGTTGACTTGGTCAACCCTTAAGTTTGACTTAGTTTGACCCAATTTGATTGATTGATCATCCCATGATGATTTTTGATCATGATAAGAGACATAGGTGAGTTTGATTCAATCCAACTTGGTTAGGATTAGAATTTGGCTCATAAGGGTACTTTAGGTCACTTTGGGTCAAGTGAGCCTAAATGGGTCAAATGGCTTCGTCAAAGCTTAATTGAACTTGTATATGGACTTATGATTGAAATATAAATCTATTTGTAAGTGGTTTGAAGTCAAATGGGTTTTGGTTCATTTGACAATTTCATATTCAAAGGAAGAATATGAAAGGATATGGTGTTTGATTTTTGGAATTGGTTTTGATTGTTTGAATTTATATTTTATTTATATATGTGAATATAAATGAGAATATAAATGGATCATGAGAAAATTTCAAGGGTTTGAAGCGATTTGATCATGATTTAGGCCAAGTCCATTAAAAGGGGATTTAAAGGACTTAAGAAAATTTTGGAGTTTGGAGTTTGAATTTTTGAATTTAGTTTGATTGATTTAAATTTATATTTCATTTATATGTGAATATAAATGAGAATATAAAAGAATTATGAGAAAATCTCATGAATTTGAATTGATTTGATCATGATTTAGGCTGTCCTTAAGGGAGGAATTAAGGACTTAAGAAAACTTTAGATTTGGAAGTTAATTTTTGGATTTGATTTGATTGATTTATATTTATATTCCATTTATATATGTGAGTATAAATGAGAATATAAATGAGTTTTGAGAAAATCCCATGAGTTGGAATTAGTTTGATCATGATTTAGGCTAAGTCCATGAAGGGAAACTTAAAGGACTTAGAAAATTTTCATGAATTGATTTTGAACTTTGAGTTTAGTTTGATTAGTTTGAATTTATATTTCATTTATATATGTGAATATAAATGAGAATATAAATGAATTATGAGAAAATCTCAAGGATTTGATTTGGTTTAGATCATGATTAAGGTTAAGTCCTTAAGGGAAAACTTAAGGACTTAGAAAATTTTCATTAATTGATTTTGAATTTTGAGTTTAGTTTGATTAGTTTGAAAATCTCAAGGATTTGATTTGGTATAGATCATGATTTTTGCTAAATCCTTAAAGGAAGATTAAGGACTTAGAAAATTTTGGACTTTGGAATTTCATTCATGGGTTTCAATCATGGACTTCAATCATGGATTTCAATCATATGGAATTGATTTGAGTTTGGAGAAAATCAATTAAGATTGATTTGGAGTTTGACTTGAATGAAGGAAAGTGAGGAATGGTTTAAACTAAGGGTAGAAAATTTTCTAACACCCCTAAGGCATGACCTATTGCTATGGCTAACTCTTCTAAGTCTCTAGGGCTAGGTTAAGTGTCCACCTAATCACTAGACGTGTCTTAAGACTAAGGAACTCTTAAAGTCTAAAAGGAGTCCTATGTCTAAGATGGAGGGGTTGAGAGCTCATCCTAAAAATGAGGTCAACAATGTGAAATAAAGTTCCATCCAAATTTTAATGTAGAAACACATATGAATGAAATTAAATAAGTATGTGTCATTGTTAAACTAGGGAAGTGAGGTAATCAAATGGCCTCCTTGGGGCTAGTTAAAGCCTCGTATTCTTGGGATGTCTAGGCTATATACTTATTAACATTCAAATACATGTAAAGCTATATATGAATTAAGGAAAAGAAAGTTGTACTTCACATACCTAAGCTATAATCACATGCAAAGCCTATATGTATTCATAACTATTAGCAATCTAATCAATGTAATTAACTTACAAACTTTGGAAAAAATTATTTTAATTTATTAGTGATAATAGCCACACATATTATAAATTAGTTTAACACGTGCAAGCTTACATAAAAGAAATTATTTTATTTAATTAATTTTGAAAAAATGAATGTACAATTTCAGATGGCATGCAACATCTAACATGGTTGGGAAGAGATAAATAAATATAAACACATGATTTTATTCACCCAAATTAATTCTTAAGGACAATCATATTAAATAAAGCCATTTAAAGTAAACCAAAGCTTTCTTAGTATCATTTTTTAATTTCATGTTTTGATTTGATCTAAGGATGTGAGGAAGAGGTTTGTTGATCCTAACTCATTCCCATGTTTATTAATTAATTTGGTTTAATGAAATATAATTAAGTTAATTTTATGAGTTAATTAGGTTGCAATATGAATTGAATACATTAATTAACCCTTTCTTATGTTACCTTAACATAATTACCCAAATAATTGTAAGGCAATATGATATGCACATGAATTGGAAATTAAATTAGCAATGATCCTAAGAAATGAAAGGGGCCTAATGTAACTGGCTCATATTAACGGTTAATTAAGTATTATGGCCTCCCCACACATATGGGTTAACCATCATTTCCTTAAGATATCTTTAGGTTATTGAACACCTAAAGGTCTACCCAAGAATTGATTAAATTTTAGTATGATTATGATTTCAATTTAATTAATTAAGCAATATAATTAATTAGTTAAACCTTAATTAATTTAATTTTTGAAAAAGTGAAATGAACTTAGGGGAATAAGCTGGGAAAGGGGTCCCAACCCTATTCCTTAGTTTATTAACTATTGAGCAATAATTAATAAGCTTAATTAATCAATTTGTTACTATTCATGGGATTAATTAATCATTAATTAGCTTGAAAGAGTAATTAGGGTTTAATTAGTCAATTTTTCTAATTAAGTGAACAATAAATACCAAGAAAATCATAGGAGGCAGAGGTCATCCCATTAAATTAACCTATAAAATTTGGGACTAATGGTTAAAGTAATTAAAGAGTTATTAAGTTAATTAATTTTATAATTAAACTCTAATTAAATCATAATTATTATTCAAAATTAATTAATATTATTTTTAATTAATTCTCCTCTGAAATACCTTTAAAATGAGTATTTATTTGTAATTTACCAATTTTTCTATGATTTGTTATGATTTTTAGAAGTTTCAGCCATTAAAAATGATTAATTAAGCCTAATTCCGTCGACGTCACATGGCGTAACGTGGCATGCTTTTCACATGGCACCACAGGATTAACTATTTAAAACTTATCCGACTCAACGCCCACATGGAAGTGGCGGACGCACTTTCTTTTCTGCTATCCGATCTAAGATCGGACAATTACGGTTAATCCCACGGTACAAAAGGATTGAATCAAATCGATCTAACTATTCTAAATAAGGTCGTCCATTCGGATCACACGGAACGGACGATGCATGATCTATCATCACACGAGCAAGAGAGAACGGAGTCTGTCTGCCATTGATCGCTTGATCCAAGCTTACCCAAGCTCGGATGGACTCCAAAAGGATCCCACACCTTCGCGCGAAGGATCCAATGGTTAAGATCACACGGGATGAAAGTTTTCTTTAAAAAACTCTAACAAAATTTTTCCTGAGCTCAGTTTTATTGGCATACCTCATCGGAGCTTAAGACTTGTGGTAAATCTAATTGAGGAAGCTTCATCTAGTTGAGACAAAACCCACCCCACTAATCAGCACGATCCTTGATTTGGTGTAGTTTGCTCGGAAGACCAACACTCAAAGCTTGGGAGGCCAGCGTTGATCGAAGTCTCATGGTGGTCAGGGCTCAAGAGGCGATTTATTCTTGCTCAACGGAGTGTGTGGATGGTGTGTGCAAAGTTAATTTGATTTTTATGGATGTTTGAGCAAGTTGGTATCGAAGGAGGGATGCATTATTTTGGCTTGGGTGAAACCGGCAATGAGGAGCTTGGGGAAGTTGGAAACGGTTCTGGGATGCTTGCCTTGGGGTGCTAGGGTTCTCAATGCTCAAGTGCTTAGTTTTGAACGAATTGCAGGGGGGTATACCCCTTCTCCTCTTGATTGGATGGTTCAATCAGATTTGGTTTCTAGTGAGTGGGTCGTGGGTGGAAGGGAGTGGATGAGGTGAATCAGTTTGGTTGGGTGATGGTGTGGGAGTGGTTGCAAAGAAAGAAAATGGGTGTCCTTGAGCTTTCCAAGTGCACCAATGGGAAGGGTGAGGTAATTTCACCTCCCATGGGTCATGGTCAACCCAACTACTATTGGGTCAGGTTGGGCAGTGTCTTAGGTTCCTAATTGGACTAATGGAAGAGTGTCAAGTGGCCAAGGAATGAAAATGACCACTTCCATGGGTGATTTGTCTCATACACTTGACCCAAGGGTAGAATTATCATTTAGTATTGGATTTGATTTGGGCATATTTGAAATGAGCCAAAAGTGGGTTAGCCCAAATTTCAATTGATTTGGGCTTCATTTGGTATGATTTGGCTCAATTTGGCTCAAATGGGTCAAATTGGATTAAGTTGGTCAAGCTGACCAATTATTTAAATTGGGTCAAACAAGGGTTGGGTCAAGTTCATATGATCATTTGGGATGTTTTGGTTCAATTGGTTTGGTGTAGTTTGGCTTAGATTTGATTTTGACTCATTTGGGTTCAAATAGGTCAAATTGTTAAGTTGACCAATTTGACCAAATTGGCCAAATTGGCTTGGGTTAGGTGTTGGTTTGGGTTTAGTCGACCAATTGAAGATGATTGTATGCTTTGGTTTTAATTAATTTGGTTTTGGTTTTGATTTAGGCCAACTTGACCCTTAGGTCAATTTGGGCTAAGTAGGTCAATTGGGTCCAATTGGGTCCAATCATAGCTTTGGTTAAGTTTAATAATCAATTTAGAATGAACATGAATCATTGGTTGTAATTAATTTTGTATATATTTTGATTTACCCAATTTGGTATTTTAGGTCAATTTGGATCAACTTGGGTCAAAAGAGACAATTAGGTTTGATTTGGCTCAATTGAAGGTCAAGCCATGTTCAAATATGAATTTTGAGTTGGTATGAATCATTGGTTTTGTGGAATTTGGCTTAGGTTATAATTTGGCTAGTTTGGGTTCATATGGGTTAAGAGTTGGACTTGGTCAAAGGACCAAGTTGACTTGATTTGATCTAAGTTATGACACTTGATCAGCCTAGGGTGATCAACAATCATGATATGGGGTTTAGGTAAGCTTGGCTCAATCCAATTTGGGTAGGATTAGAACTTGGCTCAAATAGGTCAAATTAGCCACTTTGGGTCAAGTGGACCAATTGGGTTTAGTTGGCTTGATTTGGGGTTGAGTTGAACTTAGTTGAGTTTATATATGGATTTAGGGTTGATATATAAATTCAATTGCAATTGGTTTAAGTTCAAATGGGTTTTGGTTCATTTGAATATTTCAAGTCAAATTACTAAGTTGGGTTTGATTTGATTTTGGTTTGGTTCGATGATTGTAGATTTCATTTATATTTATGAACATGATTGAATGTATGATTGGTTCATGAGAAAATCAATTAAATTTTGGTTTTGGAATGAAAGAGTTTGGCTAAGTCCATGGAGTTGGGACATTTGACTTAAGTTTGGATTTTTATTTAGTTTGATTTAGTTTTTATGATTTAAATGTATATTTCATTTATATTTGTGAAGATGATTGAAGATATGAATTGATTATGAGAAAATCAATTGAGTTTGGATTAAAATTTGGCTATGTTCATGAAATTGATTCAAAGGACTTAGGAAGGGTTTTGGTTTAATTTGATTTAGTTTTGGTCATTTGAATAGATGATTTATATTTAGGAAGATGATAGAAGATATAAATTGATTATGAAAAAATCAATTGATTTTGGATTCATTTAAAGGTAAATTTGGCTAAGTCCATGAAGGTAGGTCATAGGGCTTAGATTTGGATATGATTTGGTTTGGATTTTGTTTGATTTGGCTTTGATCATTTAAATGGAATCCAAAAATATGTGTTGGATATTTTGGCTTCAATTTGGTTTTTGAAAATAGAATTCTCATTTAACAAATATGAATATGTTAAATGAAATACAACTATATTTTGTTTATCTTGATTTTGTTTAAGTTTTAGAAAAGGGAACCTTCACTTAATAAATTTGGGTATGTTAAGTGAAGTTTATATGTCAATTGTTTTGATTTTAGTTTGAAAAGCAGAACTCATATTTAACAAAATATGGATACGTTAAATGGAGTTCAATAATATTTTCATTTAGTTTTAAAATGAAGCTCTCATTTAACAAATATGGGTATGTTAAATGGAGTTGTTTGTTTGTTTTTATTTTGAAAATGTGCATTTGAAAAGGGTTTTGATGATGTATATTTAATTTTGAGTTTAAAGAGAACCCTCATTTAACAAATTTAAGTATGTTAGATGAGGGTTAATTATTATTTTTGAAAAGAGGTTTGAATATTCTCATTTTATATTTTACAAGTTTTTGTCATGTGAAGTTTAATTTCAAAATGATTTTGTTTTGAAAAAGTGCTTTTGAAAAGTTTCATGAAAGACTTGTTTTACTTTGAATTTTATTTAAAATTTCTTAAATATGGGATGAACCTCGCACCAAGCTAATGGTGAAGTGGTTCTAAATTAAGTTATCTCCTTCCTTGAATCAAATTATTTTTACATATTGGGGGACCCAATAGGAGTTTCAAGACCTACATGGAGTGAGGTCCTAAAACCTAAAGGATGTTGGCTAGCTTAGCTTAAGGATGAAATAAGCAAAGTGCCAACAAAAAAAAGATAGTCTTGGGTTTATATAAAATATAAGTCCACTACCGATGCTTGGAGATAATAACTTTCTACTAAAGATGGAGAGAAGAACACTCTGCAGCGGAGTCGGCAGAAATATATGTGGTGTTTATTTTTGGGTGTATGGGCGACACCACGCAGATCTTAGGGGGTATTTATTGAAGTGATCAAGTACGACATTGAGGTATGATGTACTATCTCGAAAGATAAAGGCATCACCCTACAATGGACTTGGTCATTTAATAAGGATTCATAAGGCATGATGGGTCTTCGAATATACCAGAGCTTTTCCCCCTACTTTACATAGATGAATAAAGCAGGATTTATATTAAACCAAGTTCTTAAGTTCCCTATGGAGGGAAGCCTCCATAATTAATTACATCTTAGGAAATAAAATTTCTTAAGAATACTCACGATTAAAGTAGACAATTATCATCTCCAAAGATTTCAAGGTTAGACTATCAAGGATTGGTTATATTTGAAAAATCAAATGAGAAAATCCAAGGAGCAGACTCATTTTTGGAATCCCAAAGAGAGGAAGTAGGGAATGCTCATGATACTCGAAAGCCTAGTGAGCATTCCAGTCTATCTTATGATTGGGCTTTACATATTTAAAAATGAAGAGATTTATTTATTAGAGTTAAATTTTATTAGATTGATAAGACTAATAATCATCTGGAGTGGCCGCCAGCTAACTCCCTCTACGATTTTAAATCCATGTGGTTTAGTCGTATGAATTTGCAAGATAGTTGGGCTATTTTTTATTTGAAAAGAGACTAAAGACCTAAACCACTCCCTAAGAGACTAGAGCATGAGTGGTATGAGCAATGACTTAGTCTATTGAAAAATATTTTCAAATTTTATTTAATTTTGAAGCTTCATTTGGACAAAAGCTTTAGGATTTTGATGCCTACATGCATGATCAAATAAATGATGGGCCAAACTAGAAGAGAGAGGGTGAAACTTTATAGAATGGGTTGCTCTAAAGATCAAGCAGTTCTTAAGCATGTAAGGATGGAGGCCCTCATTTTGCAAGAGTGATTCAAGATGATATGTATGATGTGTGACATACAACCATATAGCTAATGGGTTACTAAATTATTTAATTATCTTATTTATATCCTAGACTTTATGATGAGGTTATATGTTATTTTAAATTTTAATTGTGAATTATTAATTGGGGGAGTAAAATTAATTTTATCCTGAGGGCCTACCACATCTAGGCCACACATTAAAATATAACTCATAAGAAATAATGAAAAGCATGCCATCCTAACACACAATTTGAACATAACATCACTCAATTTTATAAACTATCATAAAAGAGTAAAAGATCGGTGTGGTCAAGCTCTACCGTACAACAAAAAAAAAAAAAAAAGATGGGTAGCCGAGCTCTACCCTTATAAAACCCACAATATGAAAGAATAATTACAATTAGAAATGAATACATGCTATGAGAGTCTTCATTCTTTTTATATCCACTTGATTTTATTTGCCTCACTCCGAAGGAATCATAGGGCACCTCAGGACAAAGCCTTCTGGCCACTTCTCATGATAATCTCCCAAAGCACTAATCCTAATTTTTATTACAAAATTATATTGAAAATAAGGAAAGTAAATCTAATTGCACCTACAAAATAGAGGTTAGCTAAACACACATACAATCCCAAGTAATTATATGTATGATTTGGACTTAGCACCCTGCACATGGGTAACCAAGCCCACCTATCCTAACTTGGATTATGGTTAGGGGTTTAAGCAACTTGCAAAGAGAGCATTTATATTTTATTTTAAGCATCCCCTTAAGCATAATCCCCTATAGAAAATATGATTAGGCTAGTATCGCCCTAACATCCAGTCTACAAAGCATACACCCTAACATCCAGTCTAAAATAATATATCACTAAACAAAACATACATCATATCATACACCGTCCTAACATAGAGCTAGAAGTGATGACTTAATTCTAATTTGTGTGTTAAGGCTTTGTGTGGTATGTTTTACTAGGCATTAGAGTTATGATTTTTAAGTTTGGAAGGATTTAATTTAGCAAAAAAGGTTGGTTTCACTTTAAGTTGTTTAGTTGATTTTAGAATTTTAGTTTATATTTTATTTTATTTCACATGATTTACACTTAGCATCTAAGTGTTATAAAGAGAAGAAAGAGGATTGCCCTCTTTCATCCATATCTTAAGCCACTTTCTAAAGCATATTAATTTGACTTAATCCTCTTTAATGAATGGCTTATTATACATTTAAAATTAATCCTAAGTTCATGTTCACTTTAGATAACTTTATTCAATGTGAAAGGCATCTTAAGATTAATTTGATTGAATTACTATCACATGACATATATCAAATCATTCCTTCCCATCACATATAACACACATATGATTTAATCCTAAGTGTAACTATACATGCAACATGTTTTAGCACACTTAAATGATGAATGTAAATGTATATATTTAGACTTTATATTCTTTCATTTGATTGAATTATTTAATCATATTAATTTAAAGCTCTATCCAAATTCTTATACAAAAATGCATAGAGATGAAGTTAAATAGGTACGTGCCATTATTAAACTAGGGAAGTGAGATAATCAAATGACCTCCTTGGGGCTAACTAAAGCCTCATATTCCCAGGATGTCCAGACTATATACCCACTTGCATTCAAGTCTATGTAAGTTTGTACACATTAACATAAGAAAGAACAACTCTAAGTCATATGATTAATTAATTCAATCACTTAGCTGATTATGGATGCATGTATTCTTTTTAGTAGAAAAGGAGGGATTTTCATTCTTTAGCCACACATACATACACATATAAAGAGAAATGAGAAAGTACTTGCCTTTGTTAACTAAGGAAGTGAGGTAATCGAATGACCTCCTTGGGGATAGCTAAAGTCTTGTATTCTAGGGATGTACAGACTATATACTTTGCTATCTCACTACACATGGGTGTATATGTAAATAAGGGGAATAAAATCATGTAAAAATTACATTTTTATTTGATTAAAGCATTTATGTATGTGAAACAAAGTTCCATCCAAATTCTAATGTAGAAACACATATGAATGAAATCAAATAAGTATGTGTTATTATTAACCAGGGAAGTGAGATAATCAAATGACCTCATTGGGGCTAGCTAAAGCCTCGTATTCTCGGAATGTCCAGACTATATACTTATTAACATTCAAATACATGTAAAATCAAAATGAATTAAGGAAAAAAAAGCTTTACTTCACATACCTAAGCTATAAATACATGCAAAGCTTATAAATATATTCATAACTATTATCACCCTAATCAATGTAATTGATTTATAAACTTTGAAAAAATAATTTAAATTTATTAATGATAATAGCCACACATATTATAAATTGATCACATGCAAGCTTGCATAAAATAAAATCATTTGATTTGATTAACTTTGAAAAGATGAATGCATGAATTCAGATGATATACAATATCTAGCATGATTGAAAAGGAATGAATAAACATAAGCACATGATTTCATTCAATCAAATTAATTCATAAGGACAATCATATTAAATAAAGCCATTTAAAGTAAATCAAAGCTTTCTTAGTATCATTTTTAATTTCATGTTTTGATTTGATTTATGGATGTGAGGAAGAGATTTACAGATCCTAACCCATTCCCATGTCTATTAATTAATTTAGTTTAATGAAATATAATTAAGTTGATTTAATGAGTTAATTAAGTTGTAGTATGCATTAAATACTTTAATTAATCCTTTCTTATATTACCTTAATATATTTATCCAAATAATTATGAGCCAACATGACATGCACATGAGTTGAAAATTAAATTAGAAATAATCTTAAGAAATAAAAGGGGCTTAATGCAATTGGCTCATGATTAAAGGTTCATTAAGTTAAAGAACTTAATTAAGTGCTCTTATGGCCTCCCCACATATGTGGGTTAACCATAATTTCCTTAGGGTATCTTTAGGTTATTGAACACCTAAAGGTCTACCCAAGAATTGATTATGATTATGATTTCAATTTAATTAATTGATGTAATTAATTAGTTAAACCTTAATTAATTTCATTTTGAAGAAGTGAAATGAACTCAGGGGAATAGGTTAGGAAAGAGGTCCCAACCCTATCCCTTAGTTAATTTACTATTGAGCAATGATTAATAAACTTAATTAACTAAATTATTACTTTTAATGGGACTAATTAATCATTAATCAACTTGAAAGAGTAATTATATTTAATTAGTTAATTTTCCTAATTAAGTGAGAAATAAAACTCAAGAAAATCATGGGAGGTAGAGGTCATCTTATAAAATTAACCCACAAAATTTGGGATTAAATGCTCTAGTAATTAAGGTAATTAATTTTGTAACTAAACTCTAATTAAGCTATAATTGCTACTCAAAATTAATTAAGATCATTTTTAATTAATTCTCCTCCGAAATACCTTTAAAATGAGTATTTATTTATACTTTTTTTGATTTTTCTATAATTTGTTATGATTTTTAGAAGTTTCAGACATTAAAAATATTAATTAAGTCTAATTAAAGCCTAATCCCATCAGTGCCACATGATGAGCTGATGTGGCATGTTTTCATGTGGTGCCAAAGGATTGGCTATTTAAAACTTATCCGTCTCAGTGCCTACATGGCGGCGGTGGATGCATTTTCTCATCCACTGCCCGATCTAAGATCAGATGGCTATGATTAATCCAGTTCTTAATTGGATTAAATTAGATTAAACTATCGGATCTAATCGAGTTGTCCATTCCAATCATGTGGAATGGATGGTGTATGATCTATTACCATGTGAGCGAGGGAGAACAGAGTCCGTCCACCATTGCTCACTTGATTCAAGCTTACCCGAGCTCAGATCAACTCCAAAAGGATCCCACACCTTCACGATGTCGATCGAAGGAGATTCAATGGTCAAGATCACACGAGATGCATATTTTCTTCAAAAAGCTCAAACCCATTTTTTTCAAAAGCTAAATTTTAATGGCATACCTCACGAAGCTCAAGACCGGTAGTGCAAATGATTAAGAAAGCTTCATCTAGTGGAGATGAAGCCTTGCTGAGCAGCAATTGGATCAACTTCCCTTCGTTCACTAGGAAGTCCAAGATCAATCGCTTTGGAGCTCAATTCTGATTGAAGTAGCATGTCTGATGGTTGGAGGGCTCGGGAGGTGATTCGTTCTTGCTCGACAGAGTGTGGGGATGGTGTGTGCAAAGTTAATTTGATTGCTATGGAGGTTTAAGCAAGCTGGGGTTGAAGGAGGGATGCCCTATTTCAGCTTGGGTGCAACTGGCAATGGGGAGCTTGGGGAACTTGAAAATGGCTCTAGGATGCTTGCATTGGGGTCCTCCTCTTGATTGGATGGTCCAATCAAATTGACTCTTAGTGGCTACCCAGCCACCTCAGAGGGTCATGGGCGATAGGGAGTGGATGAGGTGGCTCAGTTTGAGTGGGTGAAGGTGTGAAGGTGGCTGCAAAGGAGGGATAGTGAGTGTCCTATGGGTTTCAAATGCTCTAATGGGGAGGGTGAGGAGAGTTCACCTCCCATGGGTCATGGTTGACCCAACCACCCCTTGGGTCAAGTTGGGTAGTGTCCTAGGTGCCTAGGTGGACCAATAAAAGAGTGCCAAGTGGCCAAGGAATGAAAATGACCACTTACATGAGTGATTTGTCTCATGTGATACCCTTGACCCAAGGGTAGAATAGTCATTTAATTAGATTTGATTTATGAAAATTTGAAATGAACCAAAGGTGGGTTAGTCCAAATTTCATGTCAATTGGAGTTGATTTGGTTAGGTTTGGCTTAATTTGGCTTAAACAGGTCAAATTGTGTTAGGTTGGGTCAAGTTGACCAATTGGCCAAATTGGGTCAAACCAAGAGTTGGGTCAAGTTCATATGATCATTTTGGATGTTTTGGTTCAATTGGTTTGGTTTAGTTTGGCTTATATTTAATTTTGGCTCATTTGAGTTTATTTGGGTCAAATGAGTTAAGTTGACCAATTTGACCAAATTGGCCAAATTAGCGAGTTAGGTGTTGGTTTGTGTTTGGTTGACCAATTGAAGATGATTGTAGCCTTTTATTTCAATTAATTTGGATTTGGTTTTGATTTAGGACAAGTTGACCCATTAGGTCAATTGGGTCAATTGGGTCTAATCATGGCTTTGGTCAAGTTCAACAATCAATTTGGAATGAACTTGAGCCATTTGTTGCAATCAATTTGGTTTATATTTTTATTTGACCTAATTTGGTCTTTTATATCAATTTGGGTCAACTTGGGTCAAGAGGGACAATTGGGTTTGGTTTGGTTCAATTGAAGGTCAAGTAATGTTCAAATATTAATTTTAAGTTATGAATCATGAATCATTGGGATTTGCTAATTTAATAGTTTGGGATCATTAAGTTGACTTGATCAAAGGACCAAGCTGACTTGGTTTGACCTTATTTATGATAATTGCTCAACCTATGGTGATCAACAATCATGATAGAAGGTTTAGGTAGGCTTCGTTCAATCCAATTTGGGTAGGATTGAACTTGGCTCAAATAGTTCAAATTGGCCACTTTGGGTCAGGTGGACCAATTGGGTTTAGTTAGCTTGATTTTGGGTTGAGTTTGATTTATTTGAGTTTATATATGGATTTCGATTGATATATAAATTCAATTACAATTGATTTGAGTTTGGATGAGTTTTGGTTCATCTGAATATTTCAAGTCAAATGGGTTAGGTTAGGTTTGACTTGGGTTGACTTAGTTTGGCTTGATGCTTATAGATTTCATTTATATTTGGGATGATAATTGAAAGAATAATTGATTTATGAGAAAATCAATTGAATTTAGGATTTGGAATGAGTGGATTTTTGGCTAAGTCTATGGAAATGGCTTATGAAGCTTAGGAAAGATCTTGATTTAAGTTGATTTAGTTTTGATGATTTAAATGTATATTTCATTTATATTTGTGCAGATGATTGAAGATATGGATTTATTATGAGAAAATCAATTAAGTTTAGATTGCTTTGGGTTAAGATTTGGCTAAACCCTGGGATTGATTTAAAGGACTTAGGAAAGATTTCAAGTTTGGATTTGATCATGGGCTTCAATTATTTGGTTTTGGAATTTGGGTTAGGATTTGGATTTGAATTTGATGTTTGAATTGAACTTGAGGTTTGATTTGAGAGGGTGAACATGGATTGAATTTGGGATGTGGGGTAGGTGGATGATCCTAATCATTAAAGCATAACTCAATCCCATAGTTAACACGTCTAAGTATCTACTTGGTTATTTTCACGTAATTGTAAGTGTCTTTTTAGGAAAAGTCTTAGTGTCTAGAAGACTCCTAAGTCTAAGATGGGAAGATTGAATCCTCACTCCAAAGTGAGGTCAACACATGTTGGCTCATAATTATTTGAATAATTATATTAAGGTGATATAGGAAAGAGTTAATTAATGTATTTAATGCATATCACAACTTAACTAATTCATAGAATCAACCTAATTACCTATTCTAAAACCAAATCAAATCACCAATGTGGGAATGGAGTTTATAGCAGAAAATGATGAGCTATCCTCCTCTTTAAGTTTAATCTAAAAACAAAATCGATAAAGTAACTTTGGTTTTCTTTAATGGGTTTATTTAATGTGTTTATCCTTAGGAATTAGTTTAATTGAATGAATAATGTATTTATATCCAATTGATCCTTTCTAAGCACAATAAATGTTGTATGTCATGTGATTTCATACATTTATACTTTCAAACTTAAATAAATCAAATGAATTTCTTTTATGTAAGCTTGCATGTGTCGGCTTAATTAAATATATGTGTGGTTATTATCACTAATAAATTCAAAACTATTTTCTAAATCTTATGAATCAATTATAATACTTAGAGTACTGATAGTTATAAATATATATATATGATTTGCATGTGTTTATAGCCTAAGTATATTAAATAAAGATCTTTTACTTATAATTCATATATGGATTTACATGAGTTTGAACAACAATCGATATATAGTCTGGACATCTCGGGAATACGAGGCTTCAGTTAGCCCCAAGGAGATCATTTGATTACCTCACTTCCCTGGTTTAACAATGACACATACTCATTTGTTTTCATTCCCATGTATTTTGATATTAGAATTTAGATAGAGCTTTAATTCATATACCTAATTAATTTAATTAAAGAAAATTAAATCTTTGCATAATTCTCATCTTTATAGTTGTGTATATATTTATATGTATTTGAGAGTATAACCGGACATCTCAAAATACAGGTTTTTAGTTAAGGAGGTCATTTGATTACCTCTAGTTGAACACACTCACATATTTTATACATGTGTATGTGTGCTGAATCAAAAGATGAAGATCCCCTTTATTACTAAAAATATATGCATTCATATGACTTAGAGTTTTCTTTCTTATGTTCATGTGTATAAGCTTACATATGTTTGAATGCAAATGGGTGTATAGTCTGGACATCTTAGGAATATGAGGCTTTAGCTAGCCCAAGGAGGTCATTTGATTACCTCACTTTCCTGGTTTAACAATGACACGTACCTATTTAACTTCATCCCTATGTATTTTTGTATAAGAATTTGGATAGAAGTTTAAATTAATATGATTAAATAATTCAATCAAATGAAAGATAAAAACTTCAAATATACATCTATATCCATCATTTAAATGTGCTAAAAATATGTTGCATGAAGGGGTGTAAATGAGCCGAGCTTGAGCAAACAGAACTCTTGTTCGTGTTCGGCTCATTTGAAATTTATTTTGTTGTTTTCGTGTTTAAAATGGCTTAAATTTTTGTTTGTGTTGTTTGAAAATCACTTTCTTCATGTTCGGCTCGTGTTTGAAATTGGCTCGAAATACAATAATCCAAAAAATCTGTATGAAGGAGGATTCAAACCTGGGCCAATCTTTTGCATAACAAAAGTTTTAACCACCAAGCTATGCTTGTATTTGTGATAAGTAAATGTGTTCGTATGTATATATAATAATAATAATAGTAATAACAATTATAATAATAGTAATAAATAATAGTAATAAAATAATGATAATAATAATAAATAATAAATAATAATAATAATAATAATATAATATAATATAATATAATATAATTTTTATTTACCAAAAACATGATTGAATAAATGATTCATGTCGAGTTATATATCGAGCTTGAAATGTTTGTTCGTGTTTGGCTCATTTAGTTAACGAACAACACGAGCTACATATCGAACGAGAGTTTCATGAAGAACGAGAAACAACACGAGCTTTTTTGACAACCCTAGTTGCATGTATAGATATACTTAAGATTAAGATCATATGCATGTTATATGTGATGAAAAGGAAGAATTAAGCATAAGTCATGTGGTAGTAATTCAATTAGATTAATCTTAAGATATATTTCATGTTAAATAGATTTATTTAAAGTGAACCTAAACTTAGGATTAATTAAATTATGTAATAATCCATTCACTAAAGAGAAATAAATCAAATTAATATGCTTTAGACATTACTTAAAGTAGGGATGGAAGAGGGTGATCCTCTTCCTTCTCTTCATAGCACTTAGGGCCCGACTGGGATCACTTTTTTTTTGTTTTTTATTTTGTATTTTTGTTTTGTTTTGTTTATGTTTTGCTTAAAAATAAACTTGTTTGATTGTACTTGTTATTTTTAAAAATACTCAAATGTTTTGAGTATTTTTAAAAACATCTTTTATTTTTAAAAACAAAAAAATAAAATCACATAAAAAACACTCTAAACAAACATGTTCCCAAAAATAACATAAAAATAAAAACAAAATAATAAAATACAAAAGTGATCCAAAACGTTAGTTGTTAAGTGTAAATCACATGAAACAAAATAAAATACAAATTAAAATTTGCAAATCAATTAAGCAACTTCAAGTGAAACGAGTCTTCATGTTAACTTGAATGTTTTCTAAACATAAAAGATATATAATTCTAATGCTTAGTTAAGACATACCACACAAAGACAACACACATATTAGGATTAAGTCACCACTTCTAGCTCTAAGTTAAGACGGTGTATGATGTGATGTATATTTTATTTTATGACTCATTATTTTAGACTAGATGTTAAAGTGTATGCTTCGTAGACTCGATGATAGGCCGATATTAGCCTAATTATATTTTTTGCAGGGAATTATGCTTAAGGGATGCTTAAAAATAAATATAAATGGTTTCTTTGCAGGTTGCTTAAACCCTTAAGCATAATCCATATTAGGACATGTGAGCTTCGTTACCCATGTACAGGGTGCTAAGCCCAAATTATACATATATAACTGCTTGGGATTGTATGTACATTTAGTTAACCTCTATTTTGTAGGTGTAGTTAGATTTATTTTACATAAATATAATTTTGTAATTAAGAATTAAGATTAGTGCTATGGGAGGTTTGGATGAGTGAAAGCTTTGTCCTAGGGTGCCCTGTGATGCTTTTGAAGCAAGCACCATCCAAATCAAAGAGGGAACCAAATTAGAAATGGAGATATGAAGAATGAAGACCCCCTCCCCATAGCATGTATTCATTTTAATTGTAATTATTCTTTCATGTTGGTTGTATAAGGCTTCACTACCCATCTTTTCTCTATTCGGGTTGTATAGAAGTACCCATCACCGGCCATTTATTCTTTTATGATAGTTACAAAATTGATTGATAATTTGTTTAAATTATGCATTAGGATGGAATGCTCTTTATAGTTTCTTCATGTTTAATGCTTTAATGTGTAGCCTAGATGCGTTAGGCTCATATGATAGAAATAATTTTTTTACCCAACTAATCACTCAAAACTAAAATTTTAACAACTCATAACCTCACCATAAAGCCTAGGATATAAATAGAATAATTAA
The DNA here is from genome assembly GCA_021442155.1 of Cymbidium sinense. Lineage (NCBI taxonomy): Eukaryota > Viridiplantae > Streptophyta > Magnoliopsida > Asparagales > Orchidaceae > Cymbidium > Cymbidium sinense. Next base: position 62,972,833 of record CM038221.1, read on the forward strand.
AAGATTTATCAACCCCTTAGCTAAATGTTTTATGTCTCACATCATGCATGCATATTATTTTGCTCTTGAAAATAGGGGATTTTCATCCTTGCACGATAGGGGAATGCTTGACCTGTAAGGACATCACTTGTGTTAGAAAACACCCCTTTCCCATTAATTTAGCCAACAACTTTATTTCATCATGCATGTAGGCATCAAAATCCTAAAACTTTGTCCAAATGAAGTGTTAAAAATTAAATAAAATTTGAAAAGATTTTTTTTTTCATTAGACTAAGTCATTGCTCATACCACTCATGCTCTAGTCTCTTAGGGAGTGGATTTAGGACTTTAGTCTCTTTCTAAATAAATAACAACCAAACTATCTTGCAAATTCATATGACCGGACCACATGGATTTAAAGTGTAGGAGGTGTTAGCTGGCAGTCACTCAAGGAGGTTTTAAGTCAAGAAGTCAGGTGATTTATCCTCTCTTGTGGAGATAAACCATTATGTCCATTTTTTGCTTAGATTTAGATCGAGCTTTAGCTTATGCTAAAGCCCCCTAGATTTAGGATCCGAGGTAGCTATTTCCTTCGGGCTACAAGAATAAATCCTCACCGCTTAGGAATTTCTATAATCTTGTATTATTGTATTATAAGCTATAGCAATCTAATAAAATTTTAACTCAAAGAAATAATTCTCTTCAGCTTCAAATATATAAAACTCAACTATATGATAAATTGGAATGCTCACTAGGCTTTCTAGTATCATGATAATTCTCTATTCATTTCCTTTGGCTTCCAAAATAAGTCTCTCCATTTGATCTATCTCGATTTATTTTTCAAACATAGCCAATCCTTTGATACTCTAACCTTGAAATCTTTGGAGACCCTAATTGTCTACTTTAATCGAGAGTATTCTTAATGATTTGTACTCCTTGGGATGTTGTTAACTATGGAGGCTTGCCTCCATATACTTTAGAACCTAGTTTAATATAAACTCTACTTTACTTTTCCATGTAAAGGAAAAGATCTATATTCAAGACTCATCTCCTTTAGTTGAGACAGGTAGAGTGATGTTTCAATCTTTCGAGATAGTACATTATTCCTTAATATCATACCAAGTTATTTCAATAACTCTCCCCTAAGATCTACGTGGTGTCTCCTATACATCTGAAAATAAAAACCACAATGAGGCTTTAGTTAGCCCTAAGGAGGTTGTTGACCTCATTTTTAGAATGAGCTCTCCACACCTCCATCTTAGACATAAGATTCCTCTTAGAATTTAAGAGTTCCTTAGTCGTAAGACACATCTAGTGATTAGGTGGACACTCCCCTAGCCCTAGAAGACTTAGAAGGTTTAGCCAAGGAATAGGTCATGCCTTAGGGGTGTAAGGAAATTTGCTTACCCTTAGCTTGCACCATTCCTCACCTTTCCTTCTTTTAAGTCAAAACTCCAAATCAATTCTATTTGATTTTCTCCAAATCAAGTCAACTCCATCTAAATCAAATCCATGATTGAAACTTTTGATTGAAACCCATGATCAAAAATCCTTAAAAAAATTCCTAAGTCCAAATTTTTCCAAAGTCCTTAATTTTCCCTTAAGGACTTAACCAAAATCATGATTCAAACCTATTCAAATCTTTGAGACCTTCTATGATCCATTTATATTCTCATTTATATTCATATCTATAAATGAAATATAAATTCGAATCAATCAAATTAACTCAAAATTCAAAAATCAATTCATGGAATTTTCTTAAGTCCCTTCTTTAATTTTTCATTAAAGGACTTAGCCAAAATCAACTCTAAACTTTAATCAAACCTATTCAAATCCATGGGATTTTCTCAAAACATATTTGTATTCTCATTTATGTTCTCATATATAAATGAAATATAAATATAAATCATTTAAAGTCAACTCAAAAATTAAATTCCAAATTTAAAATCTTTGAAATTCCCTTCAATCCCTTAATTTCCCTTTAATGGATTTAACCTAAACTTTGATCAAACCATTTCAAACTCATGGGATTTTCTCAAAACTTATTTGTATTCTCATTTATATTCTCATATTTAAATGAAATATAAAAATAAATCAATCAAATCAAAGGCAAAAATTAAATTTCAAATTAAAATATTCCTTAAAATCCTTTAAATTCTCTTTTAATGGATTTAACCCAAATCATGATTAAATCACTTCAAATCCTTGATATTTTCTCATAGTCAATTTATATTCTCATTTATATTCACATATATAAATGAAATATAAATTCAAACAATCAAAACCAAATCCAAAAATTAAACTCAAATCTAATCAAATCAAATATAAGTCTTTCAAGCCAAAATCTTGAACTTAGCCAAATCAATTCCAAATCAAGCCAAATCCTTGATTTTCTCTAATGGTTCAATCAAACCTACAACCATGAACTCATATATAAATCCAAACTTCAATCAAACAATCAAAACCCATATCAAAAATGAAACCCTAAACCCCTTCATATTCTTCCTTTGAATATGAAATTTTCAAATGGATCAAAACCCATTTGACTTTAAACCACTTGTAAATGGATTTATATTTCAATCATGAGTCCATATACAAGATCAACCAACTTCAAATCAAGCTTTGACCAAGCCATTTGACCCACTTAGGCTCACTTGACCCAAAGTGACCTAAAGTACCCTTATGAGCCAACTTTTGATCCTAACCAAATTGGATTAAACCAAATTCATACTTGTCTCGCATCATGGGATGATCAATCAATCAAATTGGGTCAAACCAAGTCAAATATAAGAGTTGACCAAATCAACACTTAACCTAAAATGAAATCTTACATAGCCAAATTACACCATAGGCCAAATTGATTGAAACTATTAATCTAAGTTCACTCTTGACCTATGTTTAAACTTGACCAAGCCAACATTTGAGCCTAACCTAGCCCAATTGGCCCAGTTAACCCAAGTTGACCCATTTTGACCTAAAGGGCCAAAATGTGTCAAAACAAGATCTAAGATAATTAATTGGAACCAATGGGTCAATTCCATTCCAAATAACTTGTGGAACTTGACCAAACCCTCAATTGGCCAATTAGACCTAACCTAGCACAATTAACTTTATACCCAACATAACCTAATGGGGGTCATGTTGAGCCAAAATTGAACCTAACCCAAACTAATTGGAAACAAAGATACCAATCCACTCTATATTACTAACCAAACCTTAACCTACCCTTGACCTACCTCAAATAGGTCAAATGGGTCAAATGGGACCCATTTGACCTAAATGAGTCATATGAGCCAAAACCAAACATATACCAAATTGAACCTAACCAATGACACTAAAAAATTTCTAATGGTCATATGAACTTGACCCAAACCTTGGTTCGACCCAATTTGACAAATTGGTCAACTGGACCCAAGTTGACCCATTTTGACCTAAATTGGTCAACATGAGCCAAACCCGATCAAATGGATTCCAAATCTAATGAAACTTGGCCAAACCTATTTTTTCAACATACCAAACATACCCAAATTGGAAAAAATAATAAAATAACCATTTTACCCCTAGGCCATAGAACAAAGTTTGGCCTAGCCCATAAGTATTTTGGTCATACACTCTTCACAATCACTTGAGACTTTATTAAAAGCTCAAGGGGACTTAGTGATGAGTGGTGCACCCAACCCAATGGGTTTGGGTCAACCCATTCAACCCATAGACCAAACCTAACCATATGGCTTGAAATTCAATTTTCAAACTCCCACATAGCTCAATTTCAGCACATGGGAAGTTGGCATTCCACTTCTCTGGCCAAACAGACCATGTGCAATGATCTAACAACCAAAATAGCAATGAAATTTTACTTCACTCACACTCGATTGGAGCCTGAGAATCCTTAGCAACCACCTCAGAGCATTCCTAAGCTTTCTAAGAGGGATTTGAATCTTGCATTTCTCGATTTTGTACAGTGCAAAATAGGGGAGCTCACCTCAATTCCCAATTTCCTCTACACTCGATCTCCTTCCAATTCCTCTTGCACACTTGATCTAGGAGCTAAGTCAAATTAGCCTAAGATTTCTCTGAAGTTCTAGAGGTAAGGAAGAGCTTAATTCTATCAAAGTCACAAGGATCTTGAAGAGGGTTGGTCCACCCATCAATCTACCCAACCCCAAGGCCTAGGAACTTCAACAGGGCTCGTCTCCATAAAATGAAGCTACCTCATCGATCTCAAGTGCCGGTGATCACCTCCGATGAGGTATGTGATTTTTCAACCACTTAGATTAGGAGGTGTTGGTCCTTTGTGAAAGAAATTTTCATTGCATGTGAAATCCATCGTTGGATTGGCCGCTCTATTCCTCTAGATGTTGTGGGTTGAGTCTTGAGAGATTCTATGCTAGATCAGGCTCGGATCTCCCCTTGGATCATGGATGGTTCACGTTAATCCTCAGGAAAGAACTTAGCTCATCTCAGCCATCCATCCACACATTTTAGATGGTCGGTTGAGATTATTTGGCACATTTTAGAAATCCTTTATTTGATTTAAACCACGAATGAATCCTTAGCCATCCGATCTTTGATCGGACGACCAGGGATATTAGCGTGTTATGCCAGCTGCCTTCTTGATATGACATTTAAGTGGGTGGTTTACGGCACACACGTGTAAAGCACACTGACCACCTCCATCACGCATCACGCCGTGAGCTGGTATTAAGAAGGGATTAGTTAGGGGTTTTAATTAATTCGTAATTAATTCATAAAACTTCCAAAATTCATAACTCTTCATAGAAAAATCAAAAAAATAAAAGGAAATATGCCTTGGATAGATAATTTCATCTAAAATATTTAAAAATGTTTTCAATGGATTTTGAATTCCTCTTTTCTTTGGGAATTTTAATTAGCTAATTATTTTCTAATTAAGTCACCAATTGATCTCAAATTTCTAGAGTTTATTTTAGGGGATGACCTCTGCCTCCCCTAATTTTTTTTGAGATTTATTGATAGCTTAATTGAGAAAATTGCTAGCTCATTCCCTAATTACCCCTTTCATATAATTAAGGGGAATTAAGGTGTGATTAGTGGATTTACCATATAATTAAGTTTTATTAAGGTCAAATCTAGTGTAGGAGTTTTATAGAATAATTTAGCTAAGATATTCCCTAAACCCTTAATCCCCTTAATTAATTAACTAATTATCCCTTTAAATAATTTTTCAAAATTCTAAAAAGTTTCAGAACTTAATTAATCTACCTTAGGTAGGTGCTTAGTGTTTAATAGCCTAAGTTTAATTAAGGAAATTAAAACCCCTTTCATAAGTGTGAAGCGGTGTTTTAAAAGTACTTAAGCTAAAACCCCTTAACTTAATTAACTTTTAATTGTGAGCCAAATTGCATTAGGCCTTTTCATTATTAGGTGCATTGAAAATTTAAAATACCTTGTCAATTTTATGTCATCTTATTGGCTCATAATTACTTAGTTAATTTTTCTAAGGTGGTGTAAGTGAGGATTAATTAAGCCACTTAATTCATACATTAACCTAATCAATGCTTAAAAATTGATTTCATTTTCTAAAAATTAAACAAAATACAAAACACATGTGGGAATGGGTTAGGAATAGCAAACTTATCTCACCTTTTCAAAATTAAATCAAACTTCAAACTAAATAAAAATCATTTTGAAATTCACTTTGATTTATTCTAAATTTTCTTATTCCTTAAGAATGTATTTAGGATTTAAGTAAAGTGAGTTTGTTTACATGATTGCATTGCTTTAGATCTTTTCCAACATGTTAAGTTGTATGTCATGTGATTCATTCATTCATAAGTTATGTTTCTAATTCTAAAATGAAAATTATTTACTTTATGTCAAATGTGCATGTGTTGGCTAAAGTAAAATATGAGTGGCTATTATCACTATTAAATTCAAAATATTTTTAAAACTTATAAGTGAAACATCAAATCTAAAAGTGTGCTACTCTTATACTTTAATTATAAGCTTGCATGTGATAGTTTATAAAGAAATGTTTAGTGTAGCCTTTCCTTCCTTTCTTATGTTAGCATAGTTTTGTATAAGAGTTAGTAAGATATAGGATTCATTTGAAAGGAACCCAACACTTACTTAATCTCATACCCTATTCATCCCTATGCCATCATATAAGATGGATTGTCTACACTTGCATGAATAAATTGCATAAACAAAAATGAAACTATTAAACAACTTTTGCATATTCTTTTTCCATTTCATTTCTTTTATATGCATGTTTGTACTTAAGGAAAGTGCTATATTAGTTTGTACAATCCTGAGGTTGTGAGGCTTTAAGTAGCCCTAAGTAGGTCTTGTACCTTACACCTCTGGTTAATAATGGCATTGTACTCACTTATGGCTTTCTTACTTACATGCATATATTTGAAATTTTGGATAAGGAAAACCTTTTCTACTTAAGAAAATCATACATGTTTAACTTCTAAATTTTCTTAAAATGGATTACTTAGCATGCATCATAAAGTGTGTTAATTACTCTCATTTGCATGTATAAATATGCTTAGGATCTATCCATATGCATGTTATATATGTTGGGAAAGAATTGAAGTAATGTGTGTTATGTGAATTTTGATTCATTTTATTTAATCTTAAAATTTCTTTCTTTTTGAATAGTTTGGTTTAGAGTTTATCTAAACTTAGGATTAATTAAAATTTTTAATCAAACCATTCACCTAAATGAAATTAAAATGTGAACTTGCCTTAGAAATTACTTAAGGTTAGGGAAGGAAAGAGAAGTTCTCTTCTCTTTCTATCTCTTCATAACTTAGTAATTAATTGTAGGTTTCACTCAAACCAAATTAAAAAATAAAATAAATAAACCCAAAATACTTAAGCAACTTAAATGAAACCTCCTCTAAGTTGAACATGTCCTTCACACTTAGAAAACTTAAACCCAAAATCCTAGCTATGCATACCACACAAACCTTCAAAGCACACACATTAGTCTAAGTCACCACTTCTAGCCTTAGGTTAGGTTGGTGCATGGTTTGATGTTATGTTTTATTTCATGATGAATGTTTTAGATTGGATGTTAGGGTGTATGCTCGTAGAATGAATGGTAGGACGTGCTTAGTCTAACTATTCTTTTCTGCAGGAGATTGTGCTTAAGGGGTGCTATCATAAATAAAAATATAAATACTTTTGCTTGTAGGTGCTTTATACCCCTAAGCATAATCCATAGGCCAGGTGGACTTAGTCACCCATATGTGGGGTGATAAGTCCAATATACATATTTGGGATTTATGTAGTGTGATTTAACTAACCTTTATTTTGCAGGTATTAGTTAGATTTCCACTTTTCCTTTTCTTGTAAAAATTTGTATAATTAGGATTTTGGAATAATTTTTTATGGGAAATTAGGATGAGCATTGATCATAAGATCCTATCTTATGCATCATGTGAAGCCTGGAGTATCCACCTTCTAACCATTCAAAAGGAAGAACCAAAAGAAAAAAGAAGAAAGAAAGAAAGAAAGAAGAAAAGAACAAAGAAGAAAGAAAGCATGAAGACTCCCATAACAATGAATTCCTTTGCTTAATTGTAATTCAATTCATTTGTAATCTGGGTTGTATAAGGGTAGAGCTCGGCTACCCAATTTAATATTTTCCAGTTTTGTGTGGTGGTGCCCAACCACAATGGCCTTTTACTCTTTTTGCACTAGTTTTATAAATTGATTGATGTTTGTTTAACTTGTGCATTGAGTGGCATGATTTTCCTAATTTCTTCCTTATTTTATGTATGACCTGTATGAGGATTAGGCTCTTTAGAAAAAATAAATAAATCATTTACCCAACTTAATAACTCAAAATAAAACTAAATAACTCATAACCTCACCTAAAGCTTAAGTTTAAATCAAGATAACCTTAGCTAGATGAGCATTTTTTTATAATATCATGCACAAATGCATCTTATTTCACTCTTGATTGGAGAGCTTCCACCTTTGCTAGAGAACCCGGCTTGACCTTTGAGGGCCGTGGTGGAAACTCACCTCCTACCTTCTCACTAATTTTGGCCAATAATCTTCTTTCTCATGCATTAGGCATAAAAATCCTATTTGCCTGAGTCAAAATAATTGTCCAAAATGAAAAATAAAATGAAATTTGAATTGCATCAGATTTAGGTCATTTAAAGCATACATTTACATGATCTAATCTCTTTAGGGAGTAAGTTTAAGGACTTAGTCTCTTTCTAAATAAAAATATCCTAATTATATTGCATTAAGCATAAAGACTTGACTACATGAATTTAAAATCGTAGGAGGAGTTAGTTGGCGGCCACCCCTTGGTAGTTGTAAATCCAAGCTATCGGGTGGTTTGTCCTCTCCTATGGAGGAAAACCAATTACCCATTTTTTGCCTTAGATTTAGGTTGTGCTTCTAGCCCTCGTCGAAGCTCCCTAGATTTAGATTCTGATGTTGCTTTCCCTTTTGTGAGCCATAAGTATAATTTCTCACCTCTTAGGCATTTCCTTAATCTTGTGTTAAGGAATCATAAGTCTTAAATTTCTAATAAAAAATGCAACTCAAACAAACTAAATCAATTTCAAAAACTTAAAGCCCAACTATATGATAATTTGAGATGCTCATTAGATTTCCTAGCATCATGAGCATCTCCTACTTATTCTCATTTTGCTTCGATAATAAATCTTTCTTTGATCAATCACATTTGATCTTCAAAAAATCAATCGATTGATAGTCCTTCTTATTAAAATCTTTAGAGACAACGATCATTTACCTTAATCAGAGTTTTCTTAACGAATCCCCATTCCTTAGGATGTAATTAACTATGGGAGCTTGCCCATAGGAAACTTAATGAACCTGATTTTAAAATAAACCTTGCTTTATTTTTCCATGTAAGGTAGGGGAAGAATCTCTAGTACATATGCAGACCCATCATCCTTAGGAGTCCTTGTTGAGGTGATTGGTTCCATTAAAGGGTAGTGACTTATATCTTTTGATATAGTACACTATTTTCTTGATGACATATCTGGTCACCTGAATAAGTACATCTGTTGATCTGAGTGGCGTCTTACCAAGATGAATTTCTACATATATTATTTTGCCTCTCCTTTCTCCACAAATTTGAAGATGACTCTAATATGTGTGTGGAAAATTTTCATCATAGAGGTCATTTGATTACCTCACTTCCTTAGTTTAATGATGATAAGTACTCATTTAGTTCCATTCCCATGTATTTTGATATTAGAATTTAGATAGAGCTTCAATTCATATGCCTAAATGATTTAATTAAAGAAAAATATAATTTTTGCATAATCCTCATCTTTATAGTTGTGTATACATTTATATGTATTTAAGATAGTAAGTGTGTAGTTTAGACATTTCAGGAATACAAGATTTTAGTTAGCCCCAAGGATGTCATTTGATTACCTTACTTCCCTGGTTTAGCAATGGCATGTACTTGCTCACATCTTCTATACATGTGTATGTGTACTTAATCAAAAGATGAAGATCCCTTTTGTTACTAAAAATACATGCATTCATGTTCAACTAAGTGATTGAATTGATTAATCATATGACTTAGAGTTTTCTTTCTTATGTTCATGTGTACAAGCTTACATATATCTGAATGCAAATGAGTATATAGTCTAGACATCTCAAGAATACGAGACTTTAGTTAGTCCCAAGGAGGTCATTTGATTACTTTACTTCCCTAGTTTAACAATGTCACACACCTATTTAACTTCATCCATATGTATTTTTGTATAAGAATTTGGATAGAACTTTAAATTAATATGATTAAATAATTCAATCAAATGAAAGATATAAACTTCATATATACATATGTATCCATCACTTAAGTGTGCTAAAATATGTGGCATGTATAGATATACTTAGGATTTATATCATATGCATGTTATATGTGAGGGAAAGAAAGAATTGAATATGAGTCATGTGATAGTAATTCAATTAGATTAATTTTAAGATGTCTTTCATGTTAAATAAAGTTATTTAAAGTGAACCTAAGCTTAGGATTAATTAAAATTTGTAACAAGCCATTCCCTTAAGAGAACTAAATCAAATTAATATGCTTTAAAAATGGCTTAAGGTTGGGATGGAAGAGGGTGATCCTCTTCCTTCTCTTTATAACACTTAGCTGTTAAGTGCAATTCACATGAAATAAAATAAAATATAAATTAAAAATTGTAAATCAAATTAAGCAACTTCAAGTGAAACCAACCTTCATACTAATTTGAATATTTTCTAAACTTAAAAAAATATAATTCTAATGCTTAGTTAAGACATACTGCATAAAGCCTTAACACACACATTAGGATTAATTCACCACTTATAGCTCTAAGTTAGGATAGTATATGATGTGATGTATATTTTATTTTATAATGTATTATTTTAGACTAGATGTTAGGGTGTCTACTTCATAGACTAAATGATAGGCTGATCTTAGCCTAATCATGTTTTCTACAAGAAATTTTGCTAAAGGGGATGCTTAAAATAAATGTAAATCCTCTCTTTGCAGATTGCTTAAACCCCTAAGCATAATCCAAGTTAGAGCATAGTTTCCAGTGTAAATTAGTCCAAAATACATATTATAGCTTGAAATATGTGTATCACTTCTTTCACAGGTGTAATTAGATTTATTTTTCATATATGAATGTAATTTTGTAATAGAATTAGGGTGCTTTAAACTAAACTGAGAAAGAAGAAGAAGCGAAGACATGAAGAGATGAAGACCCCTATAACATTTCTTCAATTCTAATTGTAATTATTTTTTTAGATTACGGGTTGTAGTGGAGCTATCCATCTTTTCTTTTGGGGTGTAATGCGGAACCCGTTGACCGTCTTATTCTTTTACGGTAGCTTGTAAAATGATTGATGTTATATTTAGATTGTGCAATAGAATTGCATACTTTTCATAGTTTCTTAATGATTGATGATTATTTGTGTGGCCTGGATGCGTTAGGCTCTTTGGATAAAATTAATTTAAATCAACTTACAACTTCATTATAAAGCCTTAGCTATAATTAAGATAACTAAAATATTTAGTAACTCTTTTTATATGTTGTATGTCTCACATCATGCATGTCATATTATTTCTTCCTTGAATATGAGGGATCTCCATCCTTGCATGATGGGGAATGCTTGACTTGTGAGGGCATCCCTTGTGTAGGAAAACACCCATTTCCTGCTAATTTATCCAACAACTTTATTTCATCATGCATGTAGGCATCAAAATACTAAAGTATTTGTCTAAAAAAAAATTTTAAAAAAAAATTATTAGACTAAGTCATTGCTCATATCACTCATGCTCTAGTCTCTAATGGAATGGGTTTAGGACTTTAGTCTCTTTTTAAATAAATAATAACCCAATTATCTTACAAATTCATATGACCAAACCACATGGATTTAAAACGTAGGAGGAGTTAGCTAGCTACCACTCCATGCGATTGTAAGTCCAGTAGTCAGGTGATTTATCCTCTCTTCTAGAGGTAAACTTTATGCCCATTTTAGCTTAGATTTAGGTCATGTTCTAACTTGTGTTAGAACTCCCTAGATTCAGATCCCAGATAGTGTTCCTTAAGTAACAAGCAGAAATTTCCAATAAAATTCAACTTTAACAAATAAATCTCTTTATTTTTAAATATATAAAGTCCAATCATATGATAGATTGGAATGCTCACTAGACTTTCTAGTATCATGAGCATTTCCTACTTCCTCTCTTTGGATTCTAAAAATAATACTTGGTCTCTCCCATTTTATTTTCCAAACATAACCAATCCTTTGATAGTCTAATATTGAAATCTTTGAAGATAATAATTGTCTACTTTAATCAAGAGTATTCTTAGAGAATATCAATCCCTAAGATGTAATTAACTATGGAGGCTTCCCTCCATAGGGAACTTTAGAACCTAGTTTAATATAAACCCTATTTTATTCATCAATGTAAAGTAGAGGAAAAATCTCTAGTATATTCAAGACATCATATCTTAGAGTCCTGATTAGGTGGGTTATCTTTCAAGATAGTACATCATACCTCAATGTCATACTCGATCACTTCAATAAGTATCCCCTAAAATCTGTGTGGTGCCCCCCATACATCCAAAAGTAAATACCACATCATGCATATAATCAAAGTTTTATTGAAATGAATAATACATGAATCATGAAGCAATCTCATACTCAGATTTATGATATCGAGATTCAATAGAATGAGCTTTGCACATATTATGATGCATGATTAAAATTCAAATTTAATGCTTCAAAAGTGTACATGTATTCTTAATACACCTGCATGGCCCCGACACTATGCTTAACGCATGATTTTATTGTCGAAGTATAATGTGCAAGTTGATTCCCGATTGGGTTTACGGATTGAGTTCAGGTTAACAAAACATAATGATGTTGTTATAGCTTTCTCCACTTGAAAAAATCTCTGAGAAGCTAATTTGATCATATGAGAGTATAACGACAATCTCCAACTTCCAAATGATAGCTGAGTTGATTGAAGATATCAACCGGAGGGGTCATTATTATTAAAATATCTATGATATTTATATTAATTTCAAATTCAAAATTCTTAAAATATAGATCTAGAACTGATCCTCTATTACTAAATTAATCGATAGGGTATGGAATAATAAATCAAATGGTTAAGCAAACTTACTTATCCCGATGATGGCTATGTTGAATGAAGATTTCAACCGCAGGGGATACTATCATTAAAATATGTTTAACATTTTAAATTTAATTAGTAAAAATTAAATATCAATATAAGTGAAAAATATAATGAATTATCAAACTTAAAATGATTAAATGAAATCCAATATTTAAAACTTAAAGCTAAAAAAAATAATTTATCCACCCATCCACAACTGTTTGTCGGAGGTGACAAATTAAAAAAATTTTAGCTCACAAAGAACTAATGTCAAGTCAAGTGTACTTTTATTTTCACACTTAAATAATCTCATGCTAGTAAGGGTGTGGTCTGTGTCCTCTGTTTGCATAGTTTAGCCAGTAGGCTCCACATATGATAAGTTATGACCAAAGTCCTCTGACCGGCTGGTTGCCGCCAAATGACATCATTATATCAGGGTCACGATTGTAGCCCATATGCTCCCCAATGGCTCTGTCCTTTGAGTTGTGAACTATGAGGTGCACTTAATAGGGCAAAAAGTCATCTGTTATCTAACGTTGACTTAAGCATGTCTTCTTAGACAAATACCACCAAGTTTATAAGGTTCCCTTGTAGGATGCAACATATGGCTGCTGACAAAGATCCTTCGATTAGGTTGGGTTGACTACCTCCTCTAACTAAGTATGCTAGGGACCATGATAGCCCGAGATGACGGAACATTGGGATCTTGATCGGGCAAGTCATTATTCTCCCAAACATCCACTTCAAGTTAAAAGATGATGAATTTCATAAATCTATATTTTGAAACTCCACTCATTGCTATTATACACTCTCATTAGCGACTCATCGACTAGCCTTAATCGAAAATGCTCTCTCAGCATTGGGAGGAGTAATTAACAATAGGTGTTTGCGCCTATAGGAAACCTGAAACTAGATCTAAAGTCATCACAAAAATGAGGGCAAAATCTCTGGGTAGTGTCTTATCTACTATTTCTACCTTCTAAATATTTGACCGACATTTAATCTACTCTCTTAATTGAGAGGTTGGTGGCGATTTTCGGAGCCCACATCTAACTAGATAGGAAGCCTCATATAAGCTAAGCATTCCTTTGACGTCATATTGATAATTTGGATTGTAGCTTTCTCTCTCTTTTTTAAAGCAACTAATAAGAGATCTTCTCTGCAAGTTGATAAGAAGAAATTCCAAAAATATTTGCACTAAGACGACTTGAAATTGATATAATATTAATTAAAGTAACTAACATGAATTGTTTTATTCATTAGCCTTTAAGTCCTATTTTATGAATATCTAGATAAAAGCCTGCTTAATTAATAGTTAAAATAAATTTAAAAATGAAAACCATTATCTTTATTAGCATTCTAAAAATGATCACATTAGACTCAAATCAAACATAATTTATTTGATAACATAATTATCTTGATATTATTGTATATATAGTTAGTTTATTAAATAGATTTATAATTAATTATTATAGGATTGGAAGTTATTCAAAATATTTTATTGCTTAAAAGTAGGCACAATTAAATTATTGGTGAGTAAGTGTGAAGCTAATTTATAAAGGGAAGAGTTATCTTCAATTATAAACAATTATACTTAGTGAAAATAAATGCCTAGTTTTAAAGGTCAATGGTTGAAGGACTTTTAATCTTTATTATGGACATCAAAGAGAAAATCACTTGAAACATAACTCTTTAGTCAAATTTAAAGTGGAAAAATAACTCATAAATAATACACACACATACATATCTTAATAATGAAGCATTATTTATGTCATGTTCTCTTAGTAGCCTAAAGAGCAAGGATAAGCCATTAAGGTTGTTATTCTTCATCATACTATTTGTCTTCTCCATTGATGAACTAATGAAACTCAATAAGTCCTTTATCTTTGAAAGAAAATGATAATCAAGGCTTAGCTGACATAGGACATCCACAAATTCAAGCTGATGAATGAGGCTATGTTGTTAGCCAATCAAAAACTTTATTTCTTCCTTTAAGGCATCCCTCTAAGATATGTACTTCTCTTCCTATGAGAATGTATTAATTATTCATCAACTTGTGTGATATTAGACTTTTTAAGCAAATAAGTATAATTATTCTTATGGCATCAAAGATATGGTTCAAATATATGCCATTATCTACAAAATGTGCATTATAAAATATAGATTGTGTTTGTATGTTTGTAAGAGTGACATTGAGTCAAGTTTCAATTAAAACTTCAAAATTTTGATTAAAACATGTGATCTATTTTAGGTTGATTTTAAAATTGATTTTAGCCAAATCACTCAATTAAAAGAATTTAATATTTTAAATAGATAATAATTATATGTATCTATATGGATAGGCATATATAGTATAGATATTATTGCTCGTATACATATCGAGTTGAGGTGAGATGAATCAAATTAATGTCTATAAGCTATTTTTAAGTCAAAACAAATTGATAAAAATTAAAATTAAGTTTCAAATAAAATTGCCAGTGAGCGATGCTTGAATTTTGGTTGAAAGAAAGCAAAGATTTGAATGAAAAATAGATTACCAACATTACTAACTTCCATAAATTATCACATCTAAATGAAAGACCTAACGTTTGATTGTAACAATTCATATGAGAAAAAATAATCTTACATCTAATAAAACTTTAACTGAATTTAATGCTTTATATTTAGAAAATTTGACTCATAATAATCTAATTAAAATTAAACCTTTTCTTTTATATTTAAATAAAAGTTTAATATCTAATAAAATTTTATGTTTATGCCAAAGTCAACCCTTACAAGTAAATATTTATACTGAATAAAAGCTCATATATACATATCATTTTATAATAATAATAATAATAATAATCATAATTGATATAGCTTTATTCAAGGTGTGAATATAATAAAAAAAGTTATTTATAATAAATTACTCAAAATAATTTAAATGATATTCCATCATCTTGAAATTAATTGGCAGCAGTTGTATATAGCTATCATCTCAAATGATTGGCTGATAATTTGCTGCCCGACGAGCAGGAAGACGATTCCATACTAGCTGTTGTCATAGAAGACGACGATTTGAAACTACTTGCTGATGACGAGGAAGGAGAGCTACAGAGTAGTTTCTTCTTGCTGAAAGGATTAAGTACAAATGGATGTACACTAGTGTTATGACAAGTGGAGCAATGGCAATAAGTGGTAGGTCCTAGCAAAAAGAGAAGATTCATGAGATCATTTAAATATGCAACAAAAGAAAAGAGAATTGTGTCTTTTTTTTTTTTACTTTAAAGTGCGAAGAACAAGATTACTTGATTCCACCTTTTGAGGGGTTATATGTCATTTTAAGATCATTTAAATATGCCATCAAATATTAAATATTATAAATGAATAAATACTATGGGAGTTTTTATTCTTCATATCTCATTCATTTTTTTATTTGATTTTCTTGCTTTGAAGGTATCTGGATTATTTCAGACAAGCTTATCATCTTCTTTCATGAGTGATAGCTTTATGCTACACAAATTTGATCAATTGAAGACAAGACAAATAAATACAAAAAAAGTCTTTATGGCCTCAAGCAAGGGAAATCATCAATTTTAAAGCAATTCATTTCTTGCACTAGCTGTAGGCTCAATGATAAGCTATAATTATTTGATCAAGTAGGGCTAATAGGGTTCTACTCAAGCCACGTTTGTGTTAAGCCATAAACTATGCTTTTAAATTAGGAGCCTAGTAAGGCTTGGCTCTTGCCTTAATGATATAGTAGTGCCAATCAATGTAGCTAGAAAATCCATTCAAGAAGGTGAGCTATATATTATTAGAAGGGAAATTATCATCATTATTTAGCTATCTAAAGAAGGAGCATTAACAAAGATGCATCCATAATATGAAAAACTAATTATGCAAATAAAATTAGAAAACCTAATCTAGTTAACATTATAATGGTGGAGTGACAAAATAGTGAAGCCACAAGCTCGGTAAATATCTATTTGTATAAAATTATTGAATTAAGAAAAACAAAGCATGCATGAACCGTAAGATATTTTAATAATATGTCATGTGAACTATTATAATGATAAAACGATGACAGCTGTCCTAATGACTGCTTTCCTAATATATAAAGCTGTCAAAAAAAAAATTTGTTGTTCTCGTACGTATTTGGTGTGTTCATTAAATTAAAGAGCTAAATATAAATAAATATTTTAAGTTTAATTTATAAATAAGATGAGATATAAATAATTCTTTATTCGATCATGATCAATTTATTTTAGTGCAAAATATATATATATATATATATATATATATATATATATATATATATATATATATATATACATATATATATATATATACATATATATATATATATATATACATATATATATAATATAATATATATATATATATATATATATATATATATAATAGCTTTTATGAGGTTCAATTAAACATTTTGCTAGCTTTTGCCTTGGATTATGACTCTATTGAAAGAATTTGCCACTTCTAGATGAAAACATATCGTGTGTGTGTGTATATGTATATTTCGAGTATTTGGATTCACCCTATACAATATGTTTTATAGTCATTTTTGTTTTTGTATTGGGAACTTACACCTTTTGGTTCTCTTTCGCCATTGATCGAATAGTAAGGGGCTTCGGAACAATTTTGCTTTGAATTTTTTATTTTTATTTTTATATTATTTTTAAAAATATATTTATTTGATGTGTTTTTATTTTTTATTTTAAAAAATAAATAATATTAATTTTAAAATATTCAAAATGAATTTTAGATATTTTGAATAAGTTTTCCTTTAAAATAAAATAAAAATAAAAAATAAAAAATAAAAGTGAGCCCAAACAAAAGTTTCATTATATTTAGAAGTTTTCAAGTCTGTTAATTTTTTTATTTTCATAATTATATATGTAATTACTTAGTACATATTTGATTTTCATTGATGAATAACTTAATTTAATGATTGAGAATTATTGTTTTCAAATAAAAGATCTAGAACTCAAATATTATATATATATATATATATATATATATATATATATATATATATATATATAAATATTCTAGAAATATTTTTTCTTCAAACGATTTGCCCGACAATTTGTTCTACGTGTGGAAGGGACAAAATAATAGAGAAACGGGCATCAAAATAAGAAAGATACTGTTATACTTATCGTCTCTTAACTCAGTTGGTAGGCGCAACTTGAATGAGTTGAATCATAAGGCCTTTATCTGCAAGGTGGGAAAGTACCGTATGTGGGTGATAAATGGGGCAAGATTGATTAATATTAGCGTAAGATGAGTGGGTGTTGGGTGGATACCATTATAAAATACTGTTGTCACTTTCATTGTATTAGAATTCTCCATCTTTTTTGCGTTTTATATTTATTAGTTGATGACAATTAAAAAATTGCAGAATGAGGAAGCGCCCACACGTGTGCGAACAGATGTCAACTCTATGGGAACGCAAGCCTTATCCTCACCATTCTGTGGGTCGGGTCGCGAGCAGACGCCAATTAATATGATACACTTAATTCATTTATTTATTAAAATGTATATGTATATTTCATTTAGCTGTGAAATAACTCAATTTAAAATGAAATTTAATATCATTCTTAAACTATCATTTAGGAGAGTTTTGCACTTGAATGAATGGAATTAATTTTATTTACAGCTTAATTATTACTCTATGATCAAATCATAATCTTTGATACTCAACAACTTATGACTCTTATAATTTTATCTTATTCTTTTATTAGAAAGATTATAGATCAATATCAATACCTAACATTTCTAGTTAATTAAGATATGATTCCTACCAATATATAATATTCAAAAGTCATCAATGCATGATGCCCTCTTCTATGTCAACGATCTCTTCTTTTATAAATAAAACGTTCAAGCACATCTTTCATTGTCATCTATCTTATATTTTTAAATAGTGAGAGATAGTTGTCATATGAATCTCACAAATATATAATGTCTATCAACCATTGATATCCTACCTATACTTTCACACACACACATAAACACACACACACACACACACACACACATATATATATATATATATATATATATATATATATACTCATTTTTATAAGAAGAATGACCAAATAAATTGCAAACCTTTTCCTCCATATTCAATATCTTTATTGTCAAATATTTATTAATTTATATTTGAAGCTAAGATACACATAAAAAAAATATAAAAGAGATTTCTTTTATTGAAGTTGTTAAATAAATAAATTATAAATTTATGAAAATTGCAAGGTTCGAATATCGATCTCATAATTAGAGATTTATCGATCAATATATCATTGCGTCTTGAAAATCGGTGAAAGTTTACGCCTTGCCTTGCAAAATCCACACATGATTTAAAGTGAATAAGAAAACTCCGTTTTAGCATTGGAAAACCTCAAGAGAGAGAAAAAATCGGCTAGCCTAGTAAAAAACTTCCTATATATTTGTTTTGAACAAATTTTCCGATAATGGGATTATATTGTATATGAGAAGGGTTGACAATAGGAATCCCAAAATCGACAACAAATATAGTCACGTTGAGGTTATAACGATTCTTGGTAGCGAATGATGGTGAACATGGGGAACATCCGGCGATGAAGGTCGACATGATGGAGGCGGCAACGGCGGATCAACGGTGGCGGTGCGGCGGCGGTGGTTGGTAACCAACGGGGGTGGTCGGCGACCGTCGAGTGGTGGCATGATTATGCCTGGAGGATTTTCAATCTTTAGAGCTCTCTCCTCTCTCCTCCTATATGAGAATGAGGATTTATAGTGGAGATCTCTATAAATACATGCAAAATCGAACACTTCATCGAACGGCTCAAAATGATTCCTTTGATCAGTTGATGTATTTTAAGTATTTGAATGCTCAAATGAAGTCAGAATTATGAGATCTTGCGCTTGTTAGATCCGGCTCGTCGAGCTCGATTTGACTATAAACACTCCATGTTTAAGAGTCGATTGATAATAAGCTTGATCTCGGTTAGTCTGATTAATCAGTTATTTTCGACGTCAATACATGCTTGAAAGTAGAATTTTCAGGGTCATATCAATATCATCACCTCATGCATAGTGCTATAGAAAATTATTGTGTATAGTCTCATTGGTTGAAGTATAAAATTAATTAAAATTTTTTAAAATTTTATGTCTATAAAGGATTTGCTCAATAATTTATTCTTCACATGGAAGAGACAAAATAATAAAGAAAGCATATGTGAACATGTTGTTGATACGAGTCAAAGACATTGTGATCAATTATGCAAAAATAAAATGATGTTGCTCTCTTATCAGCACGTAAAATTATATATGTGTTGTTAATACGCATTAGAGATATTGTGACTAATTTTGCAAAAAATAAAATGAGGTGGCTCTCTTGCCACATAAAATCATATGTGTATTACTGATAGAGGTCAGAGACGTTGGGACCAATTATGCAAAAAATAAAATGAGTTGACTCTCTCACCATGTAAAATCATATATGTATTGTTGATACACGTCAGAGAAGTTGTTACCAATTATGCAACAAATAAAATGAGGTGGTTCTCTCACCATGTAAAATCATATATATATATGTATTTTTCTCATACGCATCAGAGACGTTGTGACCAATTATGCAAAAAAAATAAAATGTGGTGGCTCTCTTACCACGTAAAATCATATATGTATTGTTGATACCTGTCAAAGACATTGTGACCTATTTTGCAAAAAATAAAATGAGGTGGCTCTCTCACCACGTAAAATCATATATGTATTGTTGATACGTGTTAGAGACATTGTGACCAATTTTGCAAAAAATAAAATGAGGTGGCTCAATCACCAAGTAAAATCATATATGTATTGTTGATATGCATCAAAGATGTTGTGGCAATTATGCAAAAAATAAAATGAGGTGGCTCTCTTACCATGTAAAATTATATATGTATTGTTGATACGTGTTAGAGATGTTGTGACCAATTATGCAAAAAAAAAAAAAAAAAAGGTTGGCACTCTCACCACGTAAAATCAGATATGTATTGCCAATACGCATTAGAGATGTTATGACCAATTATACAAAAAAAATAAAATGATGTGGCTCTCTCTCCACGTAAAATCATATATGTATTGTTGATACATGTCAGAGAAGTTATGACCAATTATGAAAAAAGTAATATGAGGTGGCTCTCTGACCACGTAAAATCAAATATATATATATATATATATATATATATATATATATATATATATATATATATATATATATATATATATATATATATATATATATATATATATGTGTGTATACAATGTATATAAATTGATTATATATTTACATTAAGTTCAAAGCACAAATTATTATCAACGTTCTTATATCTACATCAAAAACTACATATCTAAGTAATAAAATTTATGATTGAATAACATATTTTAACAACACAGGATTAAATTTTTTATTTGAATAAAAAAATTTATATAGGATAAAAACTTATATATGCATATCATGTCATAACATTAATTTTAATAATACTAATAATCTAATACTAATACTACTACTACTAATAATAATAATAGTAATAATAATAATAATAATAAAGCCAAATTCTAAGTATGGATCTAAGAAAAATTTTCTTCATAATTAGACAGAAAATTTAAATGATAAGTCATCATCATAAAATCAATTGGTAGTGATTGTATGTAGTTGTAATTCCACGAGTTTGACTGATATTTTGCATTATGGCGAGCAGTAGAACTTGATGTAATAGTAGCTGTCGGGAGGCACTGTATGGACTGAAAATTTGAAATTATTGGCCGGTGACCTTTTGAAGGTGGCGAGGAAGAAGAGCTAAAGAATGGCTCTTTCTTGTTGAATGGAAGCAGGGGAAGTTGAAGATACAAAGCCATATTGACATTTATTTATTCAGACGGTTAATTCTGTATAAACCTTGATAACAAGTGGGAACCCCTTATGCCTATTTATATTGAACTTTTGATGTAAAAAAAAATTTTAAACAAAATCTCAAAAGCTGATAGTAACTTTTAAATATTTAAGAGTTAAATTAATTAATTGATACTGACTATTTCCATTTACTTTAAATGCCATAGCCCTTGTTCAGGTAATGCATTCCAATGTAAATAATAATAATAAGAAGAAGAAGAAGAAGAAGAATAAAGAATACAATGACTACTAATGTGGTTTTTATGCAAGTGATAGTTTTTTCTAATAATTACATGCATAATAATTAAAATTTATCTATTTTTAAAATTAACATCTCTTATTTTTTTTTAAACTGTTGAGCTCATATATTTGGTCGTGCCACTGTCAAGGTAATTTTGACAAAAATAAAAAATAGATTTAGATTTTAGCAAGAATTTTAAAAGTTGAATGATAAGTTTAAAATAAAATAAAGGAATATTAATTTAATTAATAATTAAGATTTTAATATCATGTACTTAATTTTTTAAGTGTCGTCGTCACTATTTTTTTTTTCTAGCTAATTGATATGTTCATTACCCTCATTTGTGCAACACATAGCGACACACAAATTTGATGAGGCAAGGTTTATTTTTCTTATAAGTTTTAATGCAACATATGATAATATTTAATTTCAAATTATGAAAGGAAGTATGTCAATTATAACCATTCTTCTTAGCCTTTAATTTTTATAATTTATGAATATTAAATAAAATACTTTAAAATTTTAATTAGAGGTGAGCTCCTATTTAGCCATTATGAAAGGAATTCCCAGGTCACAAATATAGAAGGGAGGCTTTTAGTGTCAAATTCTATATTTAATGTAATGTGATGCTCACCAAATAGTGTATGTTTTTGGGTATCATTTAACTCTAACTTTTGCCTATTTTTCTCTCTTAAAGCCTTGCATTCTAAGTTTGACAAGATTAATAATATAAAAAGTTTATATATATATATATATATAAAATTAGATTTTTTTTTTATATCTTATAATTTATAGTTGATAGTCAAGTCACACTAATTAAAAAATCTATTATTTGTTAAGAGCACATCAAGATTAGGGGATGAATGAAGTGTAAAATAAGATGCTCCATTTTTTATTTTGAAATCCTATCAATTTAAACCATGATAATCAATCACTAGCAAAAGTAAATAATTTACTAATTAAATACACTATTGATTATAAAGTGACAATATATATATATATATATAATAAGTGTACAACTTTCAACCATAATTTGAGTGATTACACATAATAATATTATATTGCACAACATACAAAGTAATCAATTCAACATATTAGTGACAACATACAAAGTAACATTGATTCAACATTCAATTAGTCTACCTTCATGCATAACACCAACTTGAATCAAGATTCTGCTGAGACTTAAAACCATTACTCCTTAAGAAAGTGAGCAAACAATTTTATTAAAACAGATTTTATCAACATAACTCTATGCTTCAACCATCTCAATAATTTAAGACAATCAATTACATATATAGACAATTTTATTTTAGATTTAAAATAATTGAGTTTTATAATAGAATATTCAGCATCATATTGACTCTTTGTCAAGTTTTATTAAAATAAACTCGAATATATCTCGGATCAAATCAACAATATATTATATGTATGTGGCTTATTCAACTATTTGACTACATCAAAATCTATTTTTGCATACATCTACTGCAATCCAGTTCATCTCATACAATTTTGTTTGACATATGGATTTTTATTTACTTGAGCTGATTACCTAAGTTGAATATATCAAATCAAAGTTCAAGTCATTAAAAAAAATAATAATAGTAACGCTTTAAACTTCAAAATATTTTAGAAATATAAAAAAATTTCATTGACTTCTATAATCTTTCTAGGACCTTTCTTTACTTATTTATTCCTTTGATATTAACAATTTAATTAACTATAGCCACTTCCAAGTAAAATAATGGAATAATTATTGTTAAAACTTAGTGCGCATTTTAGGCGGCAACATGCATACTTAAATCTAGAACACACTAGATATAAGGCCATAAAATTTAGATTTACAAAATAGAGACATGCAAACTTTGATTTAAGTACTAAAGGAAAACAAAGAAGATTTAAGTAATTGGATAACAAGATCAACGATAGCTATATATCACATAGCATAAACTTAAGGTCACCACTTTCAAAGTAGAATTGGTTCAATTATTATAGAATTGACGTGGTCCCTAGTTTCATGATCTGACTCTGCATATCCATCTCCATATTGGTAGAAGCATTGTGCTGTTCTTGGTACACCTAGCAAAGTTTTTCTGAAAGGCTCCACAAATTTGGAAAATGTTGTGTGTTCTCTATTCAACTTCTTCAAATATTATTTTGTTAAACATCTAATATAGTCTCGAGCAACTCGTTCAGACACATTTTTCTCTTTCATATAACATTGAATTGATTTAGGAACATCTCCTCTTTTGATCTCTACAATCTATTTCATCTCATACAATTTTATTTGTCATATCAATTTTTATTTACTTAAGCATATTACCTAAGTTGAATATATCAAATCAAAGTTCAAGTCATTAAAAAAAATAATAATAACAACGCTTGCTGGCCATAACTTAAAAATATTTTAGCAATATAAAAAATTTTCAGTGACTTCTATGATCTTTTTAGGATTTTTCTTTACTTATTTATTCCTTTGATATTAAAAATTTAATTAACTATAGCCACTTCCAATAAAATAATGGAATAATTGTTGTTAAAAGTACAACAACATGCATACTCAAATCTAGAACACACTACATATAAGGAAATAAAATTTAAATGTACAAAATAGAGACATACAAACTTCGATTTAAGTACTAAGGAAAACAAACAAGATTTAAGTAATTGGATAACAAGATCAATCATAGCTATATATCACATAGCATAAACTTAAGGTCATCACTTTTAAAGTAGAATTGGTTCAATTATTATAGAATTGATATGGTCCCTAGTTTCATGATCGATACATATCCATATTGGTAGAAGCATTGTCGTTCTTGGTACATCTAGCAAAGTTTTTCTGAAAGGCTCCACAATTTTTAAAAATGTAGTGTGTTCTCTATTCAACTTCTTCCAATATTTTTTTATTAAACATCTGATATAGTCTCGAGCAACTCGTTCTGACACATTTTTCTCTTTCATATAACATTGAATTGACTTTGGAACATCTCCTCTTTTGATCTCCGCTGATAATAAGATTATAAGTAGAATTATATTATAAGCATACAATTAAAAAAAACTAGTTATATATATTTAGGTATATGAAATAAATACTTATATTTACCGTGGATGTTCCCAAATCATCATTATGTGAAAAAGCATACATGAAGGATGAATGATAGCTGGATAAAACTCCAAACTATTAAGAACTTCAATATTCAAGTTATCACTTAGACAGTATGTTGCAATTAGTGTAGAAGTTCCTGATATTAAAACCCAACCATTATCCAAGTACTCATTTAATGTTGGAGTGTGTCCATTATGATACCACCTTGCTTCAACTAAGCATGCTTTGCATAAATCTACCCACTAAAGTGCAATCATAATTTACTATGGTCAGAAAAAATATAACAAATAGATCATCATAGCACCCAAAACATTTCTTACTAATTTGAATCATAAAACAACTTTTTATCTAAAAATAAGAATGCTAAGAAGAAGTTTGAGCTTATTTTAAAACTTAGAAAGACATATATTAGTTGAAATAACTATTGTATTACCACTTGTTTTATGCATGGAAGAATTTCCAACTCTTTTTCCATTGAGAATGAAGTGGCAATATCATTCATGGTATTGAAAAGTGCAGTCAAGCATTTGTTCATGTAATTTGGAAGTTGCTGAGCTCCATCTATTTTCCATGTGAGAGTTCCAAGTTAATGTCATCATAAGTTGAGGGCTATGTAGTAAATATATTTGATTGAAATCAATAGTCACTATAGTTTTGTAATTCATCAATATTTTATAACCATCCCTAATTAAAACTAATTTATGTAAATTAACTATTATATTTTGCTTCCTTACTCTTCAACTACATTTGTAAATAGCTTTAGTTTATCTAAGGTACCATAGATATAATAAATATCATCAATTGTTGTTATCAAGCTATTGATCTTGGTGATTGCTTTTCTGCATCTCCCAAATTCAAGTTGAAATGTAAATCCTACGGACCATAAGTAGTTCTCCACAAGTCTATCTCTTATAATGTTAAGTTCTTCACAAATAAGACCAAGATTTCTCCACCACCTAAGGATAAAAAAGGCATCAATGTTTCCTAAAATAATTATGAGAATAACAACACTAACAACATACATATATACAATACTAACAACATATCTACATATATATATATATATATATATATTATTCAATAAGAAACACAAATTATGTGGACAATTCTTAAAGCTCTATCTTATAGATACTTTGCATTATGTTGAAATCCAGCTTAGCCAACTCAAGCAATGTAGAATTAAAGTTCTCTCATATCCCATATGCATCAATGAACCACCTAGTATGTAGCCTTTACTTTCTCCAATACAAGGGTAACTCCAAGGCATGATCTATTTCTTCAACAAGTTGTGGACGTAATAAAGATTTGTCAAGGCATCTTAAATGCTCCTTTGCAATTTTTCCTACTTCATCCAATTCTTCTTCTCCTTCTCTAGCTAGTTAGGAAGCCTCATATAAGCTAAGCATTCCTTTGACATCATGTTGATAATTTGGATTGAAGCTTTCCCTTTCTTTTTTAAAGCAGCTAATAAGAGCATCTACTCTGCCAATTGATAAAAAGAAATTTTCAATATCTTTATCACTAAGATGACTTGAAACTGATATAATATTAATTAAAGTAACTAACATGAATTATTTTATTCATTAGCCTTTAAGTCCTATTTGATGAATATCTAGATATTATGCTACCTAACTAATAGTTAAAACAAATTAAAAAAGAATACCATTATCTTTGTTAGCATTCTAAAAAGGATTACATGAGACTCAAATCAAACACAATTTGTTTGATAACATAATTATCTCGACATTATTGTATATCTAGTTAGTTTGTTAAATTGATTTATAATTAATTATTATAGGATTGGAAGTTATTCAAAATATTGTATTACATAAAAGTAGGAAAGTTAAATTATTGGTGGGTAGGCCTGAAACTAATTATAAAGGGAAGTGGCAAGATCAATTATGAATAATTATACTTAGTAAAAATAAATGTCTAGTTTTAAAGGTCAATGGTTGAAGAACTTGTGATCTTTATTATGGACATCAAAAAGAAAATCACTTGAAACATAACTCTTTAGTCAAATTAAAAGTAAAAAAAATAACTCATAAATAATACACACAAGTACATACCTTAGTATTGAAGTATTATTTATGTTATGTTCTCTTAATTGCCTAAAGAACAAGGATAAGCCATTAAGGTTATTATTCTTCATCATACTATTTGTATTTTCCATTGATGAACTAATGAAACTCAACTAGTCCTTTATCTCTGAAAGAAAATGATAATCAAGGCCTAGGTGACATAGTGCATCCACAAATTCAAGCTTACCAATAAGGTCATGTTGTTGGCCAATCAACAACCTTATTTCTTCCTTTAAGTTATCCCTTTGAGATAAATACTTCTCTTCCTGTGAGAATATATTAATTATTCATCAACTTGTGAGATATTAGACTTTTTCAACAAATAAGTATAATTATTCTTATAGCATCAAAGATATAGTTCAAACATATGCCTTTATCTACAAAACTTACATTATAAAATATAAATTGTATTTGGATGTTTGTAAGAGTGGCATTGAGTCAAGTTTCAATTAAAACTTCGAAATTTTGATTAAAACATGTGATCTATTTTAGGTTGATTTTAAAGTTGATTTTAGCCAAATCACTCAATTAAATAAATTTCATATTTTAAATTGATAATATTTATATGTATCCATATGGATAAGTATATATAGTATATATATATATATATATATCGAGTTGAGCTAAGCTGAATCAAATTAATGTCTATTAAGCTATTTTTAAGTCAAAACAAACTGACTTAAATAAAAATAGAAATTAAGTTTCAAATAAATTGCCAGTGAGAGATGCTTGGATTTTGGTTGAAAGAAAGTAAAGAAATGAATAAAAAATAGATTATCAACATTATTAACTTCCATGAATTTTTACATCTAAATGAAAGATCTAGCATTTGATTGTAACAATTCAAATGAGAAAAAATAATCTTGCATCTAATAAAATTTTAACTGAATTTAATGCTTTATATTTAAAGAAAAGTTAATAAAAATCTAATTAAAATTAACATTTTTTCTTTTATATTTAAATAAAAGTTTAATAATATCTAATAAAATTTTATGTTTATGTCAAAGTCAGCCCTTAATAAAAACTCATATATACATATCATTTAATAATATTAATAATCTTAACTGATATAGCTTTGTTTAAGGTGTGAATATAATAAAAAAAGTTTCTTTATAATAAATTACTCAAAAATATAACTTAAATGATATTCCATCACCTTGAAATCAATTGGCAGCAATTGTATATAGCTATCATCCCAAATACTTGGCTGATAATTTGTTGTCGGTTGAGCAGGAGAAGACAATGCCATACTAGCTGTTGAGAGGCACCATAGAAGTAGGGGTGTAAATGAGCCGAGCTTGAGCGAAAAAAACTCTTGTTCGTGTTCGACTCGTTTGAAATTTGTTTTGTTCATGTTCAGCTCGTTTATATATCGAGCTTGAAATGTTTGTTTGTGTTCGGCTCGTTTAGTTAACGAGCAGCGAACACAACCGAGCTTTTTTTTTGACCACAATGAGGAGGATACAAACGGGTCAATCTTTGCGTAAAAGTTTTAACCACTAAGTATCTTGTATTTGTGATATGTAAATGTGTCGTATGTATACAATAATAATAATAATAATAATAATAATAATAATAATAATAATAATAATAATAATAATAATAATAATAATAATAATAATAAATAATAGTAATAAATAAAAATAATAGTAATAAAATAGTAATAATAATAATAATAGTACTAAATAAAAATAATAGTAATAAAATAATAATAATACTACTAATAATAATAATAATAATAATATAATATAATATAATTTTTTATTTTGAGCTAAATCGAGTCGAACATGATCGAATAAATGATTGTTCATGTTCGGCTCGTTTATATATCGAGCTTGAAATGTTTGTTTATGTTTGACCTATTTAGTTAACAAATGAGCCAAAATACTAATAATTAACACCGACTTTCAACAATGAACTTTTTTGATAGCCCTACATAGAAGACGATGATTTGAAACTACTTGCTGATGACCTATAAAAGATGGTGAGGAAGGAGAGCTACAGAGTAGTTTCTTCATGCTGGAAGGAAACAATGGCAAGTTTATAAGGTAGAGAGCCAGTGCTATGGTCTGAATTGATTATATATATTTTAGCTTGATAACATATGAGAATCTTTTATGCCTATTTATATCTGAGCTTCTTTAGTTGCACATTTTCTATAATCCGTTTGTACAAGATTATTGAATTAAAAAAAATTTAGCGCACATGAACCGCAAGATATTTTAATAATATTTAATGATAAAATGATGACATCTATTGTTGACCTCCATGGACGCACCATAAGTCAAGTCGAGCTCATAAGGTGAATTTGAAGAGCTTCAGCACGCAAATCGGAGCAAAAATTGACTCAATGGCACCAAAAATCAATCGAAATAATCTCGGATCTATGAACAGACTCCGACATCAGCGTTTAGAACGTCGAAACTGATCAAAATAGTTATCTTACATAATTTGACGGTCGACCGATCAAGAAGGAGAGTCGTCAATGCGCTGACATGCATATCGAGGTCGGGAAGTTGCGACGTTCCCCAAACGATCTCCGTTCATGAAATTGATCACTCATTATATATATATATATATATATATATATATATATATATATATATATATATATATATATATATATATTATCTATGTGATATCAAAATCTAAAATCCTATAAATATATCTCCTAAAATCCTAAACCCTAATTTTTCCTATTCTCCCTCCCTTTCCCACAACTGACAACTCTCTCCCTCTCTCCCATAAGCCCTCTCCCTCTCTCCCTCTCCCTCTCTATTTCTCTCTCCCTCTCTCTCCCTCTCTCTCTCTCTCTCTCTCTCTCTCTCTCTCTCTTCCCAGTCCATTTCCCACACCCCATTCATATTCGATGGTTCACGTTTTCATCGAAATGATCATCGTGAGCAAGAAAATCACTGTCGACACTATTCACGTCGCACTTGCTACACCCATGCGTCACGCCAGCGCGCCATGCACGCGCTTGAGAATCATGCTCAAAGCCTGTTTTGACCATAAGTACTCGCACACGCCTTTCTTGGCATGGTAAAAAAATCAATGTTTGTTTGTTGACTATAAGTCTCCAGCGCTTTCTTAGCATGATTGAAACTTGTTGCTTGCTTGTGTATAGTAGTACCGCGCCTTTCTTCGTGGCGGAAATATTCGCATGTACCTTGTGACCCTGCCTTTCTTGGCATGGTGAGAATCATTTCAGTTATACCACTCATACACGTCTTTCTTGGCATGGTGGGAATGCGCATTCAGGCCGTGATTTATATCACTCATACACGCCTTTCTTAGCGTGGTAGGTAGGGAAGATATACAAATAAGCTATCTGAGAACGACAGGGATCTTGTCAATCACCAAACTTTATCCGACACCACATAACTTGATCATAAACTATATTGCAATATAAAAATTATTATTTAAACTAACATTATAGGTATATAAGTACCCGTACAGGCCTTTCTTGGCATGTCGGAAAAATCTATTGCAGCAGGTACCTTAGAGCCCCATACATGCCTTTCTTGGCATGGTGGGAAGGCACATTCAGGTCATGATTTATATCACCCATACATGCCATTCTTGGCATGGTGGGCAGGCCCAGTATATCGAAGTAGCCTTCTATATAGGGATGACACCATGATGCTGCCAAAATGCTGCCAAATTTTTACATTGACATGATTCATAAACTACTTAATGAAAATTCAATGAAAAAGATAAAATTAATGTTTTAACTTGATGTTACAAATATGTAAGTATCTGTACACATCTTTCTTGGCATGGCAGGAGAAAATATGTCTCATATAGATACTTCAGAGACCCATACATGTCTTTCTTGACATGATGGGATAACATTTGACTGTGGTGCTTACACCATCCATACATGCCTTTCTTAGCATGGTGGGCAACTAACCCTAGCTATGTGGGATGATCAGGAGGTGGCAATCTTTATCAAAATTTTATTAAAAAAATTTTATACTTGCAATAGAATTAGGCCAAAACAAGCAATATTATATAAATTTCTTATATTTAAATTAATGTTGAATCAAATACACCCGCATGGGCCCTAACACTATGCTGAATGCTTAAATTCAAGTATCTAAGGATGATGTGCGGGTTGCTTCTCGCTTTGGTCTTAGGACCAGGTCCAGGTTAACAAAACCTTAAAAAAAAAATTGAACAATGTTACTATGATATCTTTAGCTAAATAAAAAAATTAAACAATGTTATTATGATATCTTTAGCTAAATAAAATATCTGAGAAGCTAATTATATCATATGATAGTAGATCTGATCCTCTATTTTTAAATTAATATAGTTGACAGGATCTGAAATAACGAAATAATAAACCACCTCAATTATGGCTGTGTTAAATAAAAATTTTAACCAGAGGGGATACTTCTATCAAAATATGATTACAATTTCAAAATAAATCGACTTATATTGAATATCAATCTAAATGCAAAATTTAAAATATATTATTATATTCTAAGTGAAATTCAATATTAAAACTTAAAGCCAAAATTCAACTTCCTTAGTAATAGCTTGTTAAAGGTGACAAATTAAGAAAACTCTAGCTCAAAAATGAGCCAAAGTCAAATCAAGTACACAATAATGTGTACTCTCAATCTCATGCCGATGGGCGTGACCCATGTCTCATTCGATGGCTTGGCGATAGGCTCCACATGATGCAGTTACAACCAGAGTCCTCTGACCACTTGGTTGTTGCCAAATGACCCCACTATATTACGGTCACTACTGTAGCCTGTATGCTTCCCAATGGCTCTGCCCTTTGAGTTGTGAACCATAGGGTATACTTGATTGGGCAAAAAGCCCTCTATTAGCTAAGGAAGTCTTAAGTTTGTCTCCTTAGACAAACATCACCCCAGGTCTACAAGGATTTCTTGGACGACGTAACCCATGTGTTTGTTGATAAGGATCCTTCGGTCAGGTTTGGTCGACTACCTCTTCTAACTAAGTAGACTAGGGATCGCGACATCCGGGATCCGAACGATCATCAGGCGTCATCAACCATTCACTTTAAGTTAAATATAATGAATTTCATAAATCTAAATTCTAAAACTCCACATCTTTGTATACTTTACGCTAGCGACTTGACTAGCCTTAATCAAAGTTCTCTCGGTGAGAGGGTAATTAACTATAGGTGCTTACGCCTATAGGAAACCTAGAACCAGATCTAAAGACCTCACCAAATGAGGATGAAATCTCTGAGTATTGTCTTATCTACTATTCCATCTACCTTCTGAAAATTGCACCTACACTTAAATTATACTCTCTTCATCGAGAGATCGGTGGAAAATTTTTGGAGTTCACAAATTTCTGGGGACTCCACTGGGGATAGGTTTCCATTTCATCTTTGGCTAGTCGAATCAAAGCTATGAAAGCAGTGGAGTATATCAAAATGAAAACTTAAAGCTATTTATAAAATTAAATTGATTGAAACTCAAAATTATTTTTATAATGAACATAATTATGAAATTTTGAAAACCTTTTCTTATTCATAATTTGTTTTCATATATTATCGTGTTTATTCTGTTATATCTCTGCATCATGAAAGTGTGGGATGATATATTAATTACTGATTACTAATCCCCATCTTTTTATTTCACGATGGATTTTGATAACACACCTTTGTCAGATGGTAGGGAGCCAACATCCGTCTTGCTAATGTTGTCATCAACATCGGGAAGCTGGAGCTACTATACAATTTGGTAACATAAATTTCTCAATGATCGTTGCTCAAACTGTTGCTAGGTTATGAGAAAATCATGCACAACTTGCATATCAGCCCATCCAGCAGGCTAAATTCACTAAAACTCTTGTTGCTACTATTGTTGAGGTCCCTCGAAAGAGAGCCTCTATATTTGAAAGGTTGGGACACATTGAAGCTCCAGCCATGAAGAGGATGATGACTGGGCAAACAATTTCAGTAGTGCATCTGAGCTCTACTTCTCTGCTGACTTTACCCTTTGCTCAAGGCCAACATGATGCTGAAGCTTCCTCATCTAGAGGAAAGCTAACTAGAAGAAAAAGGAGAAGAAGGAATGTCCAGTTATGAGCCCAATAGCTCACACCTGACTCTCTTACAACTAGGTGTGGAACCAGAAGCAAGTGTTCCCACCACAATAAATTTGAAAATCTCAAGTGGGTGAAAAGGAACAGCTCTACAGGTGTTATTAAGCAGTCATTCTAGGAACAACAGTATGAAGCTCCAACCCCATAAAAGGAGGCATCCTGAGACTCTATCCTCTAGGGTGCACAAGGTGCTGAAAGTTGTAAAAGAACAAGACCTTATGAAAAAGAAATATCAAAGACAAATTATTAGAGAAGCCAACAATGCTCCACTACAAAGGCTACCATCAAAGGTAGTAAGAACCTAGGAGCATTACAAACAAGCCTCATGGTGAACATTGGCGTGACACTGAACCATGTTGAATCACTACCAAAGGTCCTGAAGGGAAAATAAGTCTGGGCCGAGAAGAAGAAGCACGAAAGGCAAAAGGGTGTGACATCCAGCTTGTATTCCCATAGATCCACTAATAATAGGGTTCAACAGGAATGGGTCCCAAAAAAGAAGATTATCATTAATGAGCCAATGGATGGTTGACACTCTGGAGAATCCTCCAAGGAATCCCATCACCAAGTAGCTCCATCTCCTCAGGAGGTAGTCGACTTTGATCGAAGCCCTCCAATTGAAGAAATGTTCATGCCGCAACCTGAGCCTGAGATTCATTGGAAACGATGCTCAGAAGTGAGGCTACAAGAAGAGGAAGAAGAAGATGATCATGATGATGGGACCATGGGAATATAAGTGGTCTATATGATAGGTCAAGGTGATGATCAGCCTGGTACTCGGTTCTATAATCAACATTGATGTACCATCTTACCCACTGCTCCTCCTGAAAGATAAGAAGAAAAAGAGTATTTAGGTTCTTCCTTAGATGATAAGAGAAGACAAGAGTTAGAAAGGGAGGAGAATCCCGTGTTCACATTGCCACACTAGCCCAAGTGTAGAGGCACATGCAGCACCAAATGAAGACAAAAGATAAATAAATTAAGCAGCTTAACACTAAAATGAATGAGATGATGGCTCAGATGAATCTTATGATGCAAATAATGCAGAGGAGTGCAGCGACAGTGCCACTATCCGTTCCACCCGCTAATCCTCAAACAACTAATATCATCCCCACCAATCCACCAATAGAGCCAGCACCTCAAACTTCTGGAGCTCATAGTGCTCACGAGGGAGAAATGAAATTAATCTATTGGCTTCCCAACTAACTTCTCAAAACTTACATAGCACATCAGAGCACGTGATAGCTGCTCAATTAGAGATTATTTTAAATGAAAAGATTAAAGATGTCATAGCTACATAACAGGTGGAGAAACTAGTGAATAAAGGCATATCCTGCAGAATATGACCAGGTGTCGTATCATAAGGGTTACTTAGTATTGAAATTCCATTCATTTGATGGCAATGGTAACCCCAGGTAGCAACTAGCACAAACTAAAGCAACCTGTGGTAATACTGGGGGTAATGATGCACTATTATTTTGCTAGTTCGTTAGCAGCTTAACTTTAATTGCTTTCGAGTGGTACGTAGAGTTTCCAAATGACTCAATTAGGACATTCACCGAGCTCGAGGCAGTGTTTATCAAAATATTTGCTAGTACAATTAGAAAGACTACAATAGTTGACCTTGCCTTGGAGAAGAGAAAGAAGGATGAGTCAGTTACAAAGTACATAACTCACTGGTGAAACATGAGTATGAAGTGCGAACAATAGCTAGAAGAAGAATATGCAATTAAGATGATAATAGGCAACATTGATGATAAAATGGCTCTTATTTATGCATGGCTTCCATCACCACCTTTCAAGAACTACTAGATCGGGTGGCAAAATTTGAAAAGTTGAATCTCTCTAAAACTGAAAGCCATTCATACAGAACAAAGAAATGGAAGTTCTCAGAATCAAGGGGGACTGAATCTCACACTACTTCATATGATTCAAATAGAGGAGGAGGGCAACTTACAATGTAGATAAACAATCTATTTTGAAAGTTAAAAACCCTTCAATTCTCAATGAGGTTAGTTCTTGGAGGCAATGACTTTCGGGTTATGGTGATCACCCAAGACAATCATTAGAGATGATGATCGAATGCTCCATCTCTTAAGAGAAGATGAACAAGGAATATTCATTCAAAAGGGAAAGTGTGGCCAAACTATTTCAAGCACTCAAGACAAGAGACGATGAAGCAAGAGTCGGGATGAACTAACAACCAAATTACGCCCATATATCATGGTTAGTTCCTATAAAAGATTGCTATATATTCAAAGACTGGCTAGAAAGAAAATATAGGAGAGGTGAATTCACTCTATCTAATAGTATTCTTATTCAACCAGAGAAAGAATCTGCCAGGGTGGTTACGTCTTCTTCTGTGCCCCCACAGAAAGATAAAGCAAAAGAAAAAATAGTTGAGGATGACAAATGGGAGATTACGATCTCAAAGAAAACTATGAAGATATTGAAGCAATTAGAAGGCATTCCGAGTATCAGATGGAAATCTCCACTTGAACTAGTGATGGAACAATGGTAGAATCGACATCAAATAGTTATGTTCTTTAGAAACAGTCCAGGGTATTTGGTGTTCCTCGCCCTAAGAAATAACCTATTCAGAGTTCATCAAAAACTCCTAAAAGGCTAGCCAAATAAAAGAAGATAAAGAAGAAATCTACCACCTAGAAGATTATTAATAATCTAGAAGAATATTAACAACCAGCAAGACAATAAGTTAACCTTGTTGATTTCATGTCAGGACTCCAAATCATTGAAACAAATGATCAAGGAGATGATGACGAAGAATCTCTTTCTGGAGAAGTCTATCGAGTTATCTCAACGTCCTTGGATACTCCCCGGCAGAATCTACTTCTTCAAGATAATCCAAGAAGAAGAACCACCAATGACGTGACATTCAAGCCTTGCCTAATGGTGAAGCAAACATATGATAGCTCGAAAGAAGACTTATGCTTTTTGGAAGAAGATGAGTCAGAGTCTTCAATATCATCATTAATGAAGGGCATAAAACTGAAAAGTGATTCTGAAGGCTCCATCCGATCCTCAAGCATAAACAATGGTTCTTAAGAGGAGACTTCTTTAGAAGAATATGAGCCAGATAGAGTAGCCCTAGTACAACTAAGAAGTGGCAAGGTGCTACTGTCGTCATAGAAGAAAGGAATACCAAATAAAGGCAATGACAAGAACATAGAAGTTAATGAAAATATCATTCCCAAAGATCCAAAGAAGAAGTCTAACATGGATAAAGGAATCGATTACAATATCTTGTCTCACTTGAAGAAGATCCTTGCACAATTGAGTGTGTATGAGGCCCTCCTGATGTTGCAAGATCTCCGTGAAATCTTAATTCAGGCTCTTAAGAATTCGGAGAAATATGAGGCATACTTCACCGAGCGGTGTATGACTAAAGCATTACAATCTCAAGACCTTCCGACGATCACCTTCTCTGAGGAAGATCTTATGCTCGAGATATCAGAACACAATTGTCCACTATATGTCTCTAAGGAGAGCGATGGTATCATAATCAATCAAATTCTAATTGATCCAGGTTCATCCGTTAATCTCATGAGTCTAAAAACATTGAGAAGATTGTCCCTTGATGTTTAACATCTAGGACGGGACAAATTAATGATCCACAGCTTCAATGAAAATGGGCAAAAGACGCTTGGATCTTTTACCTTGCTGCTAGGATTCGGAGAACTTCACATAGATGCCAAATTCTATGTCATTGATGCTGACACCTCGTTCAGGGCCTTGTTGGGGTGCCCCTGGTTACATGAGTACGGAATGGTCCCGTCTACTTTGCACCAATGCATGAAATACATAAGAGGCAAAGAAGAACATAGAATTTCTGGTGACCATCAACCATTTGCAGTCCATGAAGCTAAAATCTATGAAGATGAGAAATATTATTTGTTGAAGGAGCCCAAGCATCAACAATCCAAAGCTTATACCTCAAAGGCTACAAAATAACATAAAGAAGTGAAGAAGAAAAAAGGAAGAAATAAGGTGACACTGACTCTTCCTAAAGCAGCTAGCGCCTCACATAAGTTGAAAAGTCTAGTCCCTCATCTGGGCAGTGACATAGAAGAAGATGATGATGATTCTTCTATTAGACCCAAGGGAGTAAACAAGTCTCTCGTGAAAGAAAATTATGGAATTTTCAGTTAGTATGATTACGAACTTATGAAAGAAAGAAGTTTAGTGTATCTCTTTAAGAAGGATGGTAGACCTATTGATATCAAAAGAATCATTAGTGATCATGTCGGTTCCTTTTCAACACTTCAAAGAAATCACTCCACGTGAAGTCCACATTATTGAAGAGTTAAAGACTTTCTATGTGCCTCCTTTGCCTGGAAGTAATGAACGTGGAATTTCATTTTACAAGTCTGAGGAGTGCTATCACTAGGATTCTAATTGGCTCATGTAATTTGATGAATCTGATGATATGGTTCTCACAAGAATGCCAAAATATTATCCTCTAAGGATTTGCAAGATGATGCATAAATTGGGAGTTAATATTGTCATAGACAAATGGTGAGTCCACTTCTTTGATACTCTCTAGGGTCTAAAAAGTCCATAGACCTCATGAAAGTGAGATAATCATACATCTAAAGGTCTTAGATACATCCGACATAAACACCGTCAAAGAAAACATTGTTATGCGATAACAGAGGAAGAGATTGACACTGAAATTGAAAATGAAGATGATCTTTATGAGGTTTATCTGACCAACGATGAGGAAGTAAAAACCAAGCCAGCGCATGAAAAGCTTGAGGATGGTGGATAGGTAGCTTCCATGGATGAGTTGAAGGAGATCAATTTGGGAAGGATGATCTCCAACTTTTTGTTTGCCCTATTTGATGAAAAAGTTGAAGAAATAAAATCTCGACTATGTGAATTCAGGGACTGCTTTGCTTAGACATACTCCAAAATGCTGGGCTTATCCCCTGATGTGGCAGTTCATAAACTAGCCATCAAGGCAGATGCAACACCTGTTAAGCAAGATCTTAGGCGAATGAGATTGGAGGTTGAAGAACAAGTGATTGTAGAAACTAAGAAGCTGATTAAAGCAGGCTTTATCCAAGAAGAAAAGTATGCAGATTGGATAGCCAATGTTGTTCCAGTGAGAAAGAATAATGATCAAATCCATAGCTGCATTGATTTTTGAGATCTAAACAAAGCATGCCCAAAAGATAATTTTTTGCTTCCAATATCAGAACTACTAGTTGACAATACTTCCAACTACGACATGTTCTCATTTATGGAAGGGTCATATGGATACAATCAAATCAAGATTGCTCTAAGATGAGAAGCATGCATAATTTAGGATGTCAATTGGTATATACTGCTATACAGTCATTCCCTTTGGATTGAAGAATGTTGGAGCTACATATCAGAGGGCCATGACACACATCTTTGACGAGTTGATTCATCAGAAAGTAGAATGCTACGTGGATGACCTCGTCGTCAAGAGCATAGATCGAAGAGATCATTTTGGTGACCTGAGGATGGTCTTCGAAAGAATTAGGCAGTACGATCTCAAGATGAACCCTCTCAAATGTGTATTTGGGGTTTTGTCTGGAAAGTTCCTTGGCTATATGGTACGACATAGAGGAATTAAGATCAACCCTAATAAAATCGAAGCGATACTGAATATGCCATCGCCGAAGAATCTTCGTCAGCTTTGTTCCTTGCAAAAAAATTTGGCATTCATCCAGTGCTTCATATCAAATCTGTCAGGAAAATGTCACCCATTTCCTAAATTGATGATGAACAATGCACCATTTAAGTGGGACGACAAGTGCCAATAAGCGTTCAATAGCATCAAAAGATACCTACTGAATCCACCAATTCTTGCGGCACCAATCTCGGGAAAGCTTCTCATTTTGTATACAACTGTATTAGAAGAATCCCTCGAAGCATTACTTACACAGAACAATGAAGAGGGCAAGGAAAATGCACTGTACTATATCAATTGAAGATTGATAGGAGCTGAGGCAAAGTATTCTCTGATCGAGAAGCACTGTCTTGCACTGATCTTCACCGCCCATAAACTTTGACATTACATGTTGTCACATAAGATAACGCTCATCTCAAAGATTGATCCTATTACAGTTCGATATTACATATGTATCTCAGAAAGTTGTTAAGGGGCAAATACTAGCAGATTTTCTCGATGCGCATCCTATCCGAGCAGATTCAGAAATCAATAATGATTTACCCGATGAACAGATTTTGCTAATCCGTGAAAGGGAGGAGTTACAGATCTGGGAAATGTATTTTGATGGTGCATCATCTATTAAGCCTGCTCAGCCCCTAAATCTATCAAAAGCAAGAGCTGGCATCGACCTCATCTTCATAACACCGGAGGGTGGCATAATGAGACGTTCATACATACTGACTGAGCCAAGAACCAATAATGAAGCTGAATATGAGGCATTGGTAATGGGTCTCAAAGAAGCTATTGTTATCTACATTCAAAATTTAATAATCTTTGGAGACTCTCAATTGGTAATCAACCAAATGTTAGGTCTCTATAAGATTAACAAGCTTGAATTGGTGTACTATCATAAATGAGTGCTTGAGCTCATGAAGAAAATTACAAATATTAAACTAGCTCGAGTTTCTCGATCAAAGAATAGTAAAGCAAATTGCTTGGCCAAGCTAGCAAAAGAGATGGTGACCATGGACGACGATGATGTGTTGATTGAAGTGTCCACTCATCGAGTTCTACAACTAGTAAATCCATATTCCCCGTAGGTAGAGGGGACATCAAACTCAAGCCAGCAAGAAGCAATTCAAACTGCTCCTCACTCTCCTAAAGAATGATAAATACAAGAGATAGAAAAACTCAAAAGTATTGCAAAAAAATCATGCGAAGCTTTCATAGTAGAAGAGCCAGATGATTCGAAATAACCCTTCATCGATTATTTCAAGAAAAGCAAATTATCGAGCGATAAATCACTAGCCACACAAATTACAAAAAGAATCCTACGATATGATTATGTCAATGACACATTGTACCATAGATCCTTTAAACAAATGTGGTTGTGATGCTTAAGGACAGATGAAGCTAACAAAGTTATGTCAGAAATTCATGAAGGACTCTATGGCGCGCACCAGTCAGGTCTAAAATGACAACAAAAATTAAGATGATGGGATACTATTGGCCTTCAATGGTGAAAGACTGCATAAATCATGCCAGAAAATATTATGAATGCCATGTCCATGGGGATCTCATTCATCAACCTCTGAATCCTCTACACCCAACAATAGCATCTTGGCCATTCATAAGTTGGGGCATAAATATAATTGGACCGATTGATCCTCCATCATCAGCGGGACATCGATTCATTCTAGCAGCTACTGACTACTTGTCCAAGTGGGCCGAAGCCGCTCCATTTAAGGAAGTCACTACTGATCGAGTCGTTGACTTCTTCACTAATAATATTGTCTATAGATTTGGGGTGCCACGAGGAATCATTTCAGATAATGGCTCATCTTTCAAGAGTGAAAAGATATACAGATTGATCGGTACAAAATTGATTGGCGGTATTCAATCTATAATCCAAGGGAATGATTTAGTAGAGGCTTTCAATAAGACATTGGTAAAGCTGCTCAAAAAGATTCTCACGAAGAATAAAAGAGAGTGGCACACTAAAATGATGGAAGCACTCTGGGCATACAGAACAACTTATAAAATGCCAACCAAAGCCGCTCCTTATGCTCTAATGTTTGGAGTTGAGGTTGTTCTGCCACTAAAAGTTGAGCTGTCATCACTTCGAGTAGTTATCCAATTCAATCTTACTCAAGATGAGAATGCCTGCCTGCGAATGAAAGAGTTGGATGCGCTTGATGGAGTTAGACTCCAAGCTCAACAAAGTTTAGAAATTTATCAAGCGAGGATGTCCAAAGCATTCAATAGTTCAGTACATCCTCGGGCATTCCAGAAAGGTGAATTGGTTTTGGTGCTAAAAGGCTAATCATCCCTCATCGAAAGATCGGTGGTAAATTTGAAGCTAACTGGGAAGATCCTTACATTATAAAGAAGGTGTACGAAGGAGGAGCCTACGAGCATATTAACAAGAATGGTCAACGACCGATGCCACCAATCAATGATCGATATCTCAAGAAATACCACAACTTACTATAGATAAGTATATAAATACTTAAATGAATCTTGCAATAGTAAGGTTTTAAAATACATATGTAATATCACTTAAAGATTCTCTCGTAAAATGAGAACACATTTTCAAGTTACTACGAAAGTCTCCCTTATTAGAAGGGAGCATTTTTATATATTTAGCTAAGTTGACATCGTGCTTCAAGCCGAGATCCTTAGATAAATATATATAATAATCATAATAAGCTCCATTTAATTATATTAAAGAAGTTCAAACTTTGTAATATATCTTTGAACTAGTCTGCAATCCCCCTGTTAGATAGGGGGTATTTTTTTAGTTTTTATAAATCAAAGCTGTTCAATCATTCCCTGTGAAACAAAAGAGCTTCTTGCACATGCATTCAGGTTGACATCGAGCTTTATGCGGGACCCCTGAATATATCTATAACTATTATTGTTAAAGTTACAGGTCTTACAAGAATAAAAAATATATGCTTCAATGCATGAAAAGACAATCCTAAATGTCAAAAGTTTCCCTCCAAGATTCATCAAATGTCAAAGATCAAGTCAGAAGAACTCCTAATTTTGGATGCTTCAATCAACTAAGTTGAAAAAACATTAACCTCTACATCTTCAAGTCTAGGACACGGATGGGTTCTAAAGGTCGGACTCAACAAGCCCATAGGTGGCCGAGTTGTTGATGCTCTCCTCACTCAACAAGCCACAAGAAAAGACTGCGGTGAAAGAGCCCCCATTCGTCAGTCTAATGACAAGACCGTAAAGCCATCACAGCTTAAGTCAAAAAAAAACTTCGAGTAGGTTCTAAAGGTTTTGAACTCAACAAGCCCAAAAATGGTCGAGTTATTTATGCTCTCCTCACTCAATAAGCCCCAAGAAAAGGCCGCAGTGAAAGGGCTCATGCTCGTCAGTCCAATAATGATAGCTGTTCAATCTTAAACTAGATCCAGCATAGTGACTACAAGCAACCAAAATCCAAGAGATCTTTTTGCTCGATCGATGGACTATGACAATCTGAGAAAACTCTCAATTTAGAGCTGCCTCAAATCAATCTATATATTTCCTACAAGGTGATATTTCAATCTCTTTTCAAATAATCTGATCAAGAAGAAAGTACAGATCAAAGCCAATTCCCTCATCAAGTCCGCAAAAATAGAAAGCATAGGACCAAGAAAGAAATTCCATAGTTCACACAAAGGCAATGACCGAACAAAAAGTAATTTCATGGTTTATTGTGTTAAAGCACACTTGGCGATAACTCAACATTGACCGAATATTAGCGGACGTGGATCAATGCACTCTTCATGGAGTCAAAGTAGCAATCACAGGACTTAGGGCATACATACACTTCCTGACAAGTCAACATGGACAAATTAGGTCAATCCTTCATTAAATCCATCAAGCTTAAAGCTAGGGCAAAAGAAATTTCAAATTGTAAAGCAAACAAACTCATTCCTCCATCAAACCCGATCAAGCATGAAGCTAGGGTCTGAGGAAATTCAAGTTTATAACAACACAAGAGAAAGAGGTTTTCAACAAGCTCATTGAAGCAGATAGTAGATGGAGAAGAGCTCTTATCCAGGCGATAACTCGATCCTGATAAATTAGTCAACCCCGTCATCTAGCATGTCCAAAATAAAGCAACATATTATTAATAAATCTTGTTAAAGCTCCATGAGCCACTGAAATCGAAGCTGAAGTGATCCAAGATCTATGACCAACCCAAAGGGTCAACCAATTTTTGATAAATATGACTCACTCTATACGCAAATCATATTTGTTGGGGGCATTTGTTGACCTCCATGCACACACCATAAGTCAAGTCGAGCTCATAATGTGAATTTGATGAGCTTCAGCATGCAAATTAGAGCAAAAATCCACTCGATGGCACCAAGAATCAATCAAAATGACCTCCGATTGATGAATGGACTTCGCTATCATGTTCAGAATGTTAAAATTGATCAGAATAGGCATCTTGTATAATTTGACGGTCGACCGATCAAGAAGGAGGGTCGTCGATGCGCTAATATGCATATCAAGGTCAGGAAGCTGCAACATTCCCAAATGATCTCCATTCATGAAATTGATTACTCCATTAGCATCAAAATATCAAAATCTATCAAATGAGACTGTTTGCGCTCAATTCGGAAGAGTACGCGCGAATATCGAATGAGCTTAAGCAATGACGTAAATTAGAACTAAAATTGACCTCGATTTGACGCTGACTTAAATCAAACAGCCTCCAATCACAAAACAGACTGTACTGTTGCATCTGGAATATTAGAGTAACCTAAAATTGACATATATATTGTCTATGTGACAATGTTGGCCAGAAAATCTAAATTATGATAAATAAAATAATAAAAAAATAATTCCTATAAATACCCCTCCTAAAACCCTAAAGCTAATTTTCATTCTCCTCCTCTCCCATAGTAGAACTCTCTCCCTCTCTCCCGTAAGCCCTCTCCCTCTCTCTCTCTCTCTCTCTCTCTCTCTCTCTCTCTCTCTCTCTCTCTCTCTCTCTCTCTCTCTCTCTCTCTCTCTCTCTCTCATCTCTCTCTCTCTCTCTCTCTCTGGTTCCTTCTTCATGTGCTTTCATGTGTGAGTTTTCCACAAGCGACCTTTGGCAGCAGTAGCGACAAAATCCTTGTCCGCATGCGATCGATCCTTCCTGTGTGCCGCTGCAGCTTAGTGCGTGAGCAGAGAGCCTACTGGGAATGCTTCCCCTCTTGTGCATTTATGCTGAGTGGCACAGCCGGCCCGCCATGTCGTGATGCCGTCTGTAGGCGCAGTCGCCTGTGAGCTCCCATGCACATGCTCTCCTTTTGACCATAAGTACCTATACACATCTTTCTTGGCAAGGCGGAGAAATCTGTGTTTGCTTGTTGATTATAAGTACCTATACATACCTTATTGGCGTGGCGAGAAAATTTTTACTTGCTTGCTTATGTATAAGTACCATACACGCCTTTCTTGGTGTGATAGGGAAATATGTTTCAGTAGGTACCTTAGAGACCCATACAAATTTTTCTTGGTATGGTGGGAAGGCGCATCCAGGCCGTGATTTATACCACTCATACATGCCTTTCTTGGCATGGTGGGTAGACATGCAAAGTATATGGGGACGACAAGGGATCTTTGTCGAAATGTCACCAAACTTTACACCGATAGGGGGACCTGCATAGCTTGATCATAAACTATATTGCAATATAAAAATTATTATTTAAACTAACATTGCAGGTGTATAAGTACATGTACACGCCTTTCTTGGTGTGGTGGGAAA
Organism: Cymbidium sinense; assembly: GCA_021442155.1. Lineage (NCBI taxonomy): Eukaryota > Viridiplantae > Streptophyta > Magnoliopsida > Asparagales > Orchidaceae > Cymbidium > Cymbidium sinense. The sequence goes on from CM038221.1 coordinate 63,017,352, forward strand.
ATTTATTGCAGCAGGTACCTTAGAGCCCCATTCATGCCTTTCTTGGCATGGTGGGAAGGCACATTCAGGCATGGGTTTATACCACCCATACAAGCCTTTTTTGGCATGGTGGGCAACATACAGTAGCCTCTATCTGAGGGATGGACGGATCTTTATAGAAATCTTGAATTTTTACATTGACATGATTTATAAACTACTTAATGAAAATTCAATGATAAAGTTAAAATTAATGTTTTAACTTGACATTGTAAATATATAACTATCTGTACACGCCTTTCTTGGCGTGGAAGGAAAATATGTGTCTCATATAGGTACTTCAGAGACTCATACATGTCTTTATTGACATGGTAGGACGACGCATTCGACCGTAGTGTTTACACCACCCATACATGCCTTTCTTGGCATGGTGGGCACCCATGTGGGGACCCTTGAGGCCAAATATTATCAAAATTTTATCAAAAGAATGTATACTTACAATAGAATTAGGTCAAAAAAAGCTATATTATATAAATTTCTTAGATTTAAATTAATTTAAAATCAAATACACTGGCATGGGCCCCAACACTACGATAAATGCTTAAATTTAAGTGTCTGAGGATGCTGCGCGGGTTGCTTTCCGGTTGGGTCTTAGGACCGGGTCCAGGTTAACAAATCCAAAAAAAAAATCAAATGATCTTATTATGATATCTTTAGCCTAATAAAAAAATTTGAGAAGCTAATTTTGTTATATGACAGCATATCTGATCCTCTATTATCAAATTAATAGAGTTGACAGGATATGAAACAGCTGAAATAATAAACCAACTCGATTATGGCTCTGTTAAATGAAAATTTTAACTGGGGGGAGATACTTCTATCAAAATATGATTATAATTTCAAAACAAATTGACTTAGATTGAATATCAATCTAAATGCAAAATTAAAATATTATTGAGCTATAAATATCTAAGTGAAATTCAATATTAAAAACTTAAAGCCAAAAATTCAACTCGCCTTCCACAATAGTTTGTTAAATGTGATAAATTAAGAAAACTTTAACTCACAAAGGAGCCAAAGTCAAATCAAGTACACAGCTATGTTTACTCTCAAACAATCTCATGTCAGTAAGGACGTGGCCCGTGTCCTCTGCGTGGCTTGGCCAGTAGGCTCCACATGTTGCAGTTACGACCAGAGTCCTCTGACCAGGTGATTGTCGCCAAATGACCACACTATATTACGGTCACGACTATAACCCGTATGCTCCCCAATGGTTATTCCCTTTGAGTTATGAACCATAGGATATACTTGATTGGGAAAAAAAATACTCTGTTAGCTAAGGAAGACTTAAGTTTATCTCCTTACAACATGGTCTGATTTCTTGACATACATGCCCGTGTATTCTTGATAAGAATCCTTATCGGGTTGGGTTGACTACCCCTACATTAAGTAGACTAGAGATCACGATAGCCCGGAATGACGGAACCATGAGACCTAGATCGGGCGCATCATCAATCCCCCAACCATTCGCTTTAAGTTAAATATATTGAATTTCATATATCTAAATTCTAAAACTCAACATCTTTGCTATTATTTCACTTAAGCTACCAACTTTAATCGAAAGTTCTCTCTCAATATTGAGAGGGTAATTAACTATAAATGCTTTGCTTATAGGAACCAGATCTAAAGTCCTTACCAAATGAGGACGAAATCTCTAGGTAGTGTCTTATCTACTATTCCATCTACCTTCTGAAAATTATACTGATACTTAAATTATATTCTCTTCATCGAGAGGTCGGTGACAAATTTTCAGAGCCCACATCTATCTTTATGACTGCTTACTGACATGCACTTCTCCAATGGCCAATATGATTAATTTAGTGGCCGTAAAATAAAATGAACTATCTGAAATCTTGTAAGGGTATATCATGTGGAAAATTTAAAATATGATATATATATATATATATATATATATATATATATATATATATATATATATATATATATATATATATATATATATATATATCTTTTATGTCGTTTTTAAGGATTCATCTCTTATATTACAATTTATAGGTTTATTTTTGATGCAGTGATTATATCCTTATAATTTTTTTATTGCAAATTGTCTAATTACATAGGTTTGTATTAATTAGACGAGTGATTGTGACTCAATAGGTTTATTTTTGATGGAGCGATTGTACGTGACTCCATATATTTGTTTTTGGTGCAAACTCTGTGGCTCCATAGCTTTGTTTTAAATAGATGGAGCAATTGTGACTCTAAAAGTTTATTTTAAGCTATAACGATTGTGATTACGACTCTATAGATTTATTTTAATTTAATATATATTTTTTATTATTTACAAAAATAGCATGAATATCCAAATATATCATAGTTCGATGAACAACAAATTACACATTAGAAGAGGAAATGCAATAGACGACTTTTAAAATGTAATCATCTATTGATATTGCAATCATGAACATTCTAGTCGCCCTAAGAATATGAACTCTCTACCAACTGCTAAGATTTTTCCGCTTTGCAAGGCCAAAAGCTATACTCAAAGCAATGGTAAGTGTTTTTAAAGCAAATTCCTTTTCTTCTTTCATTATAAAGCATTCCACTGCAACACTTAACCTCAATGTCCCTCCTTCCTTACCTTCCAATAATGATGGTGATTCTTTCTCTCCCTTTTCTCATCACCAGCAAAGGGTACCCTTATTGCAACTTCAGATCAAATAATTGATGATAACTCTTTTGTTCTATTGAATATCTGATAATTATGACTAATTATAGAGAATAATTTGATCAAGAGCAATTCAACTGATTCTAACATCAATGCTGATGTTAGTGCCAATGAGCGAGTTAATGCTTTTCTTGTCAAGAATATTTCATCTAACATCATGATATTTTCTCATGCAAGCAGTGAAACTAATGCTACTTATTTTGACCATGTTAATCATTTCTAGTCAATTTATGTTTCCCACAACTTTAACGAGAAGAAAGGTCACACAAACCTACATCATTTATATATATATATATATATATATATATATATATATATATATATATATATATATATATATATATATATATATATAGAAGATATATATATATATATATATATATATATATATATATATATATATATCACCTAGAATGCGAGGGGCCTTAATAGTAATTTAAGAATCACTAGCTACTGGAATTTGATTAAAGGCTGTAAAATTGATATCCTTTATTTTCTTGAGATCAAAATTTCTCTATCATCTTCTAACAAATTGTTACGATAAGTTTTAAAATTTTTACTATGGAAGACAGCTATGATAGTTTTCTCTTAGCACCACATGGTTGTATTTGATTAAATGTGATTCCTTTAATGTCTCTTTTATAATGATCAATTCACATTCTCAATATATTCATGGACTATTAGTATTCTCCTCTTCTATAAAATTTCAAGTAACTTTTATTTATATCGAGATTGGGGCTTTAGAAATAAAATACTTATTGGCATTCTTTTAGAGATATATCTTTTATGATTTTCAAACCTTGGCGTATCATAGGAGAACTAATTACAAAATATATGCTAGTGAAAATTTTGGTATAATTCTATACTTTCATGCAAATTGGTGAACTTTAATCAATGCATCTTTGATATTATATTGATGGAGCTTCTTAATTCCAGACTTTCTCTTTAGATAGTTTAGTAATATATTAGACAAACATGTTAGATGTCTGCTTGAACGAACCTTTTATAATAATTAATGGATTGAATATTTTTCGTCAACTCAATATAAGATATTGGCTTCTCTTTCAACTTATCATTGCTTATTTTGGCTATTATTGGGACACAGTCTATGCTCAGAAAGAGATTTTTATACAAAAATCGCTATAGTCATAGTCCTAGTTTTTTGGAAACTATTGATGATGCTTGGAATATTCTTGTGAAGAGAGGCCCTATTTTTACACTATATGGTAGACTAATGTCAAGGCCTCTCTTAAAATAGTCAATTGTCACTCTTCTTATATTGCAAGTATTATCTCCACTTTGAAAGATGAGTAGTCTAAAACTTTTTATGCATCCGATGGGTAGCTGCTCAGTCCTTCAATTCTTCAAAATGCCCTTTTTAATTAAAAAGATCTTGTTGAAGCTACTATTTGTGAAAATAAACAAATAAAATAGTGTGACATTTATAAGGGTAAGTTGATAGACTTAAGTTGATGCTTCCAAAACTCATACACCGAGCTCAGTCTACCTTTATTTCTAGAAGATATATATCCAACAACATTATTTTAGCCAAAGAGTTACTTTATGAGTTCAACTCTAATAATTTGACATATTTTTTTTCTATTTCAAAACAAATATCAGGAAAGCTTTTGATTAGGAGAATATATATTTTCTTTGTCAAGAACTCAAGCCTCTGAATTTTTCTAATATCTTCATTTTGTGAACTATTGCTTGCAGTTTAGATGTTTATTTCCCTTTGATTATAAATGGCAAGCTTAATGGATTGTTCTCATCATCTTCTACATTTTGTCAAGGTTACTCTCTTTCATCTTTTCTTTTCACTTTCATCAAGAAAGCGTTTGACAAGAGGAACTATTCGATCATAACTTGCTTAATATATGTTGATAATTTACTGATTTATAACAAAGCTGATAATATTTCAATATTTTGTCTAAAAACTACTCTTGTCATTTTTCCAAAAGAAAATGGAGCTTTTTATCAATTTTGATAAATTTGTTGTATGCTTCTCTAAAATGGTGGTTTCTAATTCTAAAGATCATATTTTCCAAACTATGGCTTTAAGCATAAAGAGTTTCCATAGGATCATCTTACCTTACTATCTCTTCTACTAAACTTAAAGCTATTGACTATCCTAAAATTATGAATATGTTATAAAAATGGTTTGAATGATTAGAAACTAATATGACACTTAAAATACCACTAATCGAAGTACGAATCTTGATGTCAAAAGCAAGTTGATCCTAAGTTGAAACTGGTCGAGATTAAGCACTTAAAATATCATTGGAAACTTTGGGATATGAGTTAAATCCCTAAATAGCACTTAAATAAGAAGTGTTTATAATCAAATCGATCGTCTCGACGAGTCGTATCTAACAAGCCTAAGATCTCATAATTCTAACTTCATTTGAGCATTCAAATACACAAAATACATCAGATGATCAACTAAATCATTTTGAGCCGTCCGATGGAGGAGTGGTTCGGATTTTGCATTTTTACAGAAACTCTACTCCTCTAATCTATAAATAGCCCCTCATTCTTCACGTGAGGAGAGCCAAGATAAAGAAAGGAGAGAGCTCTAAAGCTTGAAAATCCTCCAAGCATAATGGTAATTAAGACGTCGCCACCACCCATAGCGCCAACCATCGCCGCCATGCCGCCATCGCACTCATCACCTTGCTATTACTGCTGCCGCACCGTAGCCGACCATCATCGCCATCTCGCTGATCACCACCATCGTCGTCATCTCGCTGATTACTGACGCTGCGCAATTATCGATTTTACCATCGCTAGCCATAATGCTTCATAGCTGTTGCCATACCATCAATCTCGTTGCCAACCATCGCCACTGGTTATCTTGTAACACTATTATCGGGTATCGCTGCCGACCACTGCCGAATCACTGCCATCATTACTGCTGCATATTATCGCAACCATTGCCATCTCCGCGGCCACTATTATGACGTCCATTGGTATCGTGACTCGCTGTTTCACCATCATCTACTACCACTAGTAATTACTCTTTAACTTGGCTATATAATTATTGTGATGGGATTCCCATTATCAGCCCTTCTCATATACAATTCTGTAATCCCGTTATTGGGAAAAATTTGTACTCTGAAACAAATACATAGTGGAAGATTTTTACTAGGCTAGGCCCCCATAGTTTTTTCCCTCTTTACGAGATTTTTCCATGTAAGAATTCTAGAGTTTTATTATTCTTCAAATATTCGTGGACTCTAATAAAGCTAAGACAAACTTTTACTCTAGACAACTTATTTTCTAGAAAAAGCTTTGGCACCCTCAGTGAAAATTGATTCCATTATTTCATCTTGTATGGCGACCAAGTTTCCCAACAAGATCAAAACCACCATCGAGATGGAGCATTTCAAGCTTTTAAGGAGCACAAGCGAAGAATAAAGATTCATGAAACTTCGTTCATCCAGATTTTTTTGGAAACTGGGGGCAACTCTTAATCTCAGAAGATCGCCCATATTAATATGGTAAGCATCTAATCGATTATCATTCGAAGAAACAAGTCAAAGTTGGAGGATATTTCAACATTGAGAAGAGATATAGCTTTGCAAATTATGATTTTTCAATAATACTCATAAAAAAAAAAAAGCAAAGGTCAAGGAGCAACTTTGGCTACAACCACAAACGGATGTTTTGATTCGACCTCTTCCATACAGGTTAACGTCATCGAGTAACACTCTGACAAACAACCTCGGATAGGTCAAAAATTCTCAACAGATTCAATTCGACCTCTTCCACATAGGTTAACGTCATCGGGTAATACCTTGACAAACAACCTCGATAGGTCAAAAATCCTTAGCGAATTCAATTCGACCTCTTCCATACAGGTTAACGTCATCGAGTAACACTCGACAAACAACCTGACGTCAAAATCCTCGCCGGATTCAATTCAACCTCTTCCATACGGTTAACGCCATCAGTAACACTCGACAAACAACCCGGACGTCAAAATTCAACAGATTCAAGACCTCTTCCATACAGGTTAACGTCATCATGTAACACTTTGACAAACAACCTCGAATAAGTCAAAAATTCTCAGAGGATTCAATTCGACCTCTTCCATACAGGTTAACATCATCTAGTAACACTCTGAAAAACAACCTCGGATAGGTCAAAAATTCTCAACGGATTCAATTGGACATCTTCAGTTAACGCCATCGAAAATACTGACAAACAACCTGGATATGTCAAAATCCTCAACGGATTTAATTTGACCTCTTCCATACGTTAACATCATCGGTAACACTGACAAACAACCCTGATAGTCAAAAATCACGGATTCAATTAATTCTTCTATACGTTAACGCCATCAGTAACACTCTAACAAACAACCTCGGATAGTGTGATTCAATTTGACCTCTTCCATATAGTTAACCAGTAACACTCTGACAAACAACATCGGATAGGTAAAAAATTCTCAGCGGATTCAATTCGACCTCTTCCATACGGTTAACGCCATCAGTAACACCGACAAACAACCTCGGATATGTCACCTCGAGATTCAATTTTATCTTTCATAGGTTACCGTCATCGAGCAAAGACTCTGACAAACAACCTTGGATAGATCAAAACTTCGCACCTACTCCACACAGATTAACGTCATCGAGCAAAGACTCTAACAAACAACCTCGGATAGGTCAAAACTCCACACCTACTCCACACAGGTAAGAAGTCAAATAACACTTTGGCTAATACCTCAGATAGGTCAAAAGGCCCTTGGTGGACTTCCCACGACCTCTTCCATATAGCTTAACACCATCGAGTAACACTCTGACAAACAACCACAGATAAGTCAAAAATTCTCAGAGGATTCAATTTGACCTCTTCCATACAGGTTAATGTCATCTAGTAACACTCTGAAAAACAACCTCGGATAGGTCAAAAATTCTCAACGGATTCAATTGGACATCTTCCATACAGGTTAACGTCATCGAGTAATACTCTGACAAACAACCTCGGATAGGTCAAAAATCCTCAACGGATTTAATTTGACATCTTCCATACAGGTTAATGTCATCGAGTAACACTATCACAACAACCTCAGATAGGTCAAAAATCCTCAGCGGATTCAATTCGAATTCTTCCATACAGGTTAACGTCATTGAGTAACACTCTGACAAACAACCTCGGATAGGTCAGCGGATTCAATTCGACCTCTTCCATACAGGTTAACGTCATCGAGTAACACTTTGACAAACAACCTCGGATAGGTCAAAAATTCTCAGCGGATTCAATTCGACCTCTTCCATACAGGTTAACGTCATCGAGTAACACTCTGACAAACAACCTCGGATAGGTCAAAAATTCTTAATAGATTCAATTCGATCTCTTTCATACAGGTTGACGTCATCGAGCAAAGACTCTGACAAACAACCTCGGATAGATCAAAACTTTGCACCAACTCCACACAGGTTAACGTCATCGAGCAAAGACTCTGACAAACAACCTCGGATAGGTCAAACTTCGCACATACTCCTCACAGGTAAGAAGGCAAATAATACTTTGGCTAATACCTAGGATAGGTCAAAAGGTCCTTGGTAGACTTCCCAAGACCTCTTCCATACAGGTTAACGTCATCGAGTAACACTTTGACAAACAACCTCGGATAGGTCAAAAATCCTCAGTGGATTCAATTCGACCTCTTCAATATAGGTTAACGTCATCGGGTAACACTCTGACAAACAACCTCAGATAGGTCAAAAATCCTCAATGGATTCAATTGACCTCTTCCATACAAGTTAACGTCATTGAGTAATACTCTGACAAACAACCTCGGATAGGTCAAAAATCTTTAGCGGATTCAATTCGACCTCTTCCATATATGTTAACGTCATCGGGTAACACTCTGACAAACAACCTCGGATAGGTCAAAAATCCTCAACGGATTCAATTCGACCTCTTCCATACAAGTTAACGTCATCGAGTAACACTCTGAAAAACAACCTCGGATATGTCAAAAATCCTCAGCGGATTCAATTAGACCTCTTCCATATATGTTAACGTCATCGGGTAACACTTTGACAAACAACCTCGGATAGGTCAAAAATTCTTCAGTGGATTCAATTCGACCTCTTTCATATAGGTTAACGTCATCGGGTAACACTCTGACAAACGATCTCGGATAGGTCAAAAATCCTCAAGGATTCAATTTGACCTCTTCCATACAGGTTAACGTCATAGAGTAACACTTTGACAAACAACCTCGGATAGGTCAAAAATTCTCAGCGGATTCAATTCGACATCTTCCATACAGGTTAACGTCATCGAGTAACACTCTGATAAACAACCTCGGATTCGTCAAAAATCTGCAAACAACCTCAGATAGATCAAAAATCCTCAGTGGATTCAATTTGACCTCTTCCATACAAGTTAACGTCATTGGGTAACACTCTGACAAACAACCTCGAATAGGTCAAAAATCCTCATCCGATCCAATTCGACTTCTTTCATATAGGTTAACGTCATCGAGTAACACTCTGACAAACAACCTCGGATAGATCAAAAATCCTCAACGGATTCAATTCGACCTCTTCCATACAGGTTAACGCCATCAGGTAACACTCTGAAAAACAACCTCGGATGGGTCAAAAATCCTCAGCGGATTCAATTCGACCTCTTCTGTGCAGGTTAATGTCATCAAGTAACACTTTGACAAATAACCTCCGATGGGACAAAAATCCTCAGCGGATTCGATTCTACCCCTGACATGCAAGTTAACGGTATCAAGCAACATCATGGAGAATAATAGTTTGAAATTATCTATCAGACTTTCTAAGTTACTCGAATGACGGTTCCTAATTAACACTTCCCCGCCATCTTGACAGTTATCAACTATTGAACCATCCATTGAAGTTTAAAGAAATCCAATTTCCTACAAGAAGAAGCAGGAACTACGACTGCCGGTATTACTGGCCCATTACTCAACTATCGCTACCATCCTAGACTACGCGGCCGCTGTTGCCATTATCGCCATTAGCCGCTGACCACTGGCGACATCACCATCTGCCGCCACGCCGCTGCACCGTTATCCATTACCGGCTATCGCAGATCGACATCGCTATTCGAGCTGCTGCGGCTGATTACCGCTGAAATCTGCTGTTTCACTGCTGCTACCATTGCGGCCATCTCGCTGCTATTTATCATCGCCGGTCATCTCGCACTTGAGCTCGATTATCGACATTATCGCTGGCTATTGTTGACCACCTCAGTTAACGGCCGCCACCGCCGCCCACCATCGGCCGTTGTCATTATTAACCGTGCCGGCCATCATCATCGGCCGCTGCGGGTTGTCGAGCCTCACCGTATGAACTACGGGCCTTGATCGCCTTCAAACTCGGTCGGTCCGACGAGGATAGTTGATGCCTCTTTCGAGGGAAAACCAGAGCCTCGCCATATGAACTACGAGCCTTGATCACCTCCAAACTCAGTCGATCCGACGAGGACAGTTGACGCCACTTTCGAGGGAAAATTGGAGCATTGCCGCATGATCTATGGGCCTTAATCGCCTCCGAACCCGGTCGGTCCGACAATGACAGTCGACGGCTTTTTCGAGGGAAAATCGGAGCCTCACCATATGAACTATGGGCCTTGATCGCCTCCAAACCCGGTCGGTTTGATGAGGACAGTTAACGCCTCTTTCGAGGGAAAATCGGAGCCTCGTCATATGAACTACGGGCCTTGATCGCCTCTGAACGACCTTCTTTTAAGAAGAAGAGGAGCACTATAGCATATGAGGAGTGTGTCTTCTCCCTTGGCCTTAGGGGGATTTTTATAGACACCCTATAGAGGTAAAAAGGTAAAAAATCAAAGAAAAATAGCATAAACCCGATGAAAACCGCCAAAGCCGGGCAAAATGGACATTTCACTACGACGACTTGCGCTGCTCACCCTCACAGACGCCGCAGTCCGCCACAACCGTGGCTGCCTGGCCTCGCTTAACGTTCATTGGTTCACGCGCCGCTGACACGACTACCAGTAGAGTCTGGCCCGCCCGTCCACTTCCTGCCGACGACCACGGACCACAGCGCGATTTCATGACTCAGCGTTTCACCCATGGTGCTCCACGGGCCCGCCATTAGCCATCCACGGCACACGCAGGTTCAGCCTTCACCTTAAGGGGCGTTTCCACGCTGCCTGCGCCAGTAGCACCAGAATGTCCGGATGGGTCCATAACCCCGAAACCTTGCACCCGCTCGTACCCATACACATCCGCAACCCTACACCCACTTCCGTAATCATAATCTCGTGTTTCCATGAAGATCTGTTCTCTCAAAATGTATGGTTAATGGACCCGCAAATTTCATTGAAAAATTTGCTATTTTCAAGTATTTGACGTATATATTTTTGGATGATTGAGATAATGTCATCCAAAAATAGGGAGCAACTGATATGACACTTAAAATATCACTAGTTGAAGTACGAATCTTGATGTCAAAAGCAAGTTGATCCTAAGTTGAAACTGGTCGAGATCAAGCACTTAAAATATTGGAAACTTTGGGATATGAGTTAAATCCCTAAATAGCACTTAATAAGAAGTGTTTATAATCAAATCGAGTGTCTCGACGAGCCAGATCTAACGAGTCTAAGATCTCATAATTTTGACTTCATTTGAGCATTCAAATACACAAAATACATCAGATGATCAACTGAATCATTTTGTGCCGTCCGATGGAGGAGTGGTTCAGATTTTGCATGTATTTACAAAAACTCTACTCCTCTAATCTATAAATAGCCCCTCATTCTTCACGTGAGGGGAGCCAAGCTAAAGAAAAGAGAGAGCTCTAAAGCTTGAAAATCCTCTAAGCATAATCGTGCCACCACTCGATGGTCGCCGACAACCCCCATCTGCCGCCAACCATCGCCGTTGGCCGCCACCGCCGGTCATCACCGTCGCCGGTCACCGCCGTCACTACCGCTGCGCCACCGCAATTATCATCGGCCATCTCCAGTCACCACCATGCCGGCATATCTCGCTGATCGACGTCGCCGCTGCCATCGCGCTTGTTGCTTGCCGATGATCGTTAACCGCTCGTTGCCGCCACCACCATCAATCGTTGCCAACTATCGCCGCTGGTTATCTCGCTGACCACATCATCGACACGCTGCTGATCACTATCTTCGCATCGCTGCGACCACTGGCTGATCCGCAACTACCATTGCATTACCACTAACTATCGCCGGGCCATCTTCGCCATACTACTACGATCATTATCGCTGCATTCATGCTTCACCATCATCTACTACTACTAAGAATTGTTACATTTCTAACTTTGGCTATATATTGTTACCGATTCAGGATTTCCATTGTCGCCCTTCACGTATTAATTATGTAATTATCAAAAAATTTGTCAAACAAATACATAGTGGAAGATTTTTATGCCAGCTCAGATTTTTTTCCCTCTTTCGAGGTTTTTCACGTAATTAAAGTTTTATTATTCTTTAAATATACATACTTGACCGAATAAAATTAAAGCGTAAACTTTTACTCTACCGTAATTTATTTTCTAGCGCTCAGCGGAAACAAAAATTATTTTCATGTGTTGATAGGCTTCAGCTTATTAAATCAATAGTTTGGAATTATACACATTATTGACTCTGATTTGTTATTTTGTCTAATTGAGAAGACACGTGATGTCATTTAAACCGGCAACTGGTTCGCTGTCGTTCCCATTAGAAATCTCGATTTTTTTTTTTTTTGTTCATTTTATATTTATTAGTTGATGACCATGTGACAATTACAAAATTGCAGAATGAGGTGGCGGCGACCCGTATGCGAAGAGATGCCACCTCTATGGAAAGAAAGCCTTATCCTCACCATTATATGGATAAATTATTACGTGCGGAGATCAAAAGAGCAAATGTTTCTAAATCAATTCAATGTTATATGAAAGAAAAAATGTGTATAAAGAATTGCTCGAGACTATATTAGATATTTAAAAAAAATATATTAGAAGAAGTTGAATAGAGAACACACTACATTTTCAAAATTTATCAGATCATGAAACTAGGGACCACATCAATTCTATAATAATTGAACCAATTCTACTTTGAAAGTGGTGACCTTAAATTTATGCTATGTGATATATAGCTATGATTGCTCTTATTATCCAATAACTTAAATCTTGTTTGTTTTCCTTTAGTACTTAAATCAAAGTTTGTATGTCTCTATTTTGTACATCTAAATTTTATAGCCTTATATCTAGTGTGTTCTAGATTTGAGTATGCATGTTGCCGCCTAAAATGCACACTAAGTTTTAACAACAATTATTCCATTATTTTACTTGGAAGTGGCTATAGTTAATTAAATTGTTAATATTAAAGGAATAAATAAGTAAAGAAAGCTCCTAAAAAGATTATAGAAGTCACTGAAATTATTTTATATTTCTAAAATATTTTGAAGTTCAGGCCGGCAAGCGTTACTATTATTATTTGTTTAATGACTTGAACTTTGATTTGATATATTCAACTTAGGTAACCAGCTCAAGTAAATAAAAATCTATATGTCAAACAAAATTGTATGAGATGAACTGGATTGTAGTAGATGCATACAAAAATAGATTTTGATGTAGTCAAATAGTTGAATATGCTACATACATATAATATATTGTTGATTAGATCTGAGATATATTCGAGTTTATTTTAATAAAATTTGACAAAGAGTCAATATGATGCTGAATATTCTGTTATAAAACTCGACTATTTTAAATCTAAAATAAAATTGTTTATATATGTAATTGATTGTCTAAAATTATTGAGATGGTTGAAGCATAGAGTTATGTTGATAAAATATGTTTTAATAAAATTGTTTGCTCACTTTTTTAAAGAGTAATGGAGTAGAGTGGGTTTTAAGTCTTAGTTTTGGAGATGCTATGATGATCTATGTGTTATATTTTTTTCTAACCATAGTATCTTATGATTGCACTTTAGTGGGTAGATTTATGCAAAAGATGCTTAGTTGAAGCAAGGTGGTATCACAGTGGACACACTCCAACATTAAATGAGTACTTGGATAATGCTTGGGTTTCAATATCAGGAACTTGTGCACTAATTGCAACATATTGTCTAAGTGATGACTTGAATATTGAAGTTCTTAATAGCTTGGAGTTTTATCCAGCTATCATTCATCATTCATGTATGCTTTTTCGACTATACGATGATTTGGGAACATCCACGGTAAATATAAGTATTTATTTCATATATCTAAATATATATAACTAGTTTTTTTAATTGTATGTTTATAATATAATTCTACTTATAGGCAGAGATCAAAAGAGGAGATGTTCCTAAATCAATTCAATGCTATATGAAAGAGAAAAATGTGTCTGAACGAGTTGCTCGAGACTATATTTGATGTTTAACAAAAAAAAAAAATTGGAAGAAGTTGAATAGAGACACACTACATTTTCAAAATTTGTGGAGTCTTTCAGAAAACTTTGCTAGGTGTACCAAGAACAGCACAATGCTTCTACCAATATGGATGGATATGCAGTCAGATCATGAAACTAGGGACCACATCAATTCTATAATACTTGAACCAATTCTACTTTGAAAGTGGTGACCTTAAGTTTATGCTATGTTTCCAATTACTTAAATCTTGTTTGTTTTCCTTTAGTACTTAAATCAAAGTTTGTATGTCTCTATTTTGTACATCTAAATTTTATGGCCTTATATCTAGTGTGTTCTAGATTTGAGTATGCATGTTATGCACTAAGTTTTAACAATTATTCCATTATTTTACTTGGAAGTGGCTATAGTTAATTAAACTGTTAATATCAAAGGAATAAATAAGTAAAGAAAGCTCCTAGAAAGATTATAGAAGTCAATGAAATTTTTTTATATTTCTAAAATATTTTGAAGTTTAGGCCGGCAAGCGTTACTATTATTTTTTTTTTTAATGACTTGAACTTTGATTTGATATATTCAACTTAGGTAATCAGCTCAAGTAAATAAAAATCCATATGTCAAACAAAATTGTATGAGATGAACTAGATTGTAGTAGATGTATGCAAAAATAGATTTTGATGTTGTCAAATAGTTGAATAAGCCACATACATATAATATATTGTTGATTAGATAGATATATTAGTTTAATTTAATAAAACTTGACAAAGAGTCAATATGATGATGAATATTCTGTAAAACTCGACTATTTTAAATCTAAAATAAAATTATTTATATATATGATATCTTAAATAGATGGTGAAGCATAGAGTTATGTTGATAAAATATGTTTTAATAAAATTGTTTGCTCACTTTTAAAGAGTAATGGAGAGTGATGGTTTTAAGTCTTAGTAGAATCTTGATTCAAGTTGGTGTTATGTGAAGGTAGACTAATTGAATGTTGAATCAATGTTACTTTGTATCTGTCACTAATATGTTGAATTGATTATAGTTGTGCAATATAATATTTTTAAGTGTAATCACTCAAATTATGGTTGAAAGTTGTACACTTATTATGTATATTCTCTTTATAATTTAATTGCGTGCTGAAAACCGGGGTAGAGTGAAAGTTTAAATATTGTTGTGAAGTCCACACACATAAAGAATAAGAGACACTCAAACGTGGAAACCTCAAAAGAGGGGAAAAAACCAGAAAGGAGAAAGCTTCCACTATGTATCTTTTGAGTACAAAATCTTCGATAAGATTCTGAAATTCTATTTGAGAAAGGACAACGGTAATAATGATCGAGGTTGTAAGATGGTGGAGATCTTGAGTAACAGGTGGAAATCATAATTAGATGGAAGAGCATGGTTGATGGCAGAGCAATCTGATCTTGGGGTGCGATCTTGCTTGAGGATCTTGCTTCAGAGCTCTCTCTTCCTCTCACTTGGGCTTTTCCTCTTCTCTCGGACTCTTCCTTTTCTTCCTTGCTTGGACTCTTCATCTTCTTCCTTACCCTTCTCTTCTTCTTCTTCTTCCTCTTCTTCTTCTTGGACTCTTCCTCTTCTTCCTTGCTTGGGCATTGAAGGATCAGCTGACAGCGGTGGCGGTGGTGGCGGCCGTAGGCTGGCTCCTCTTCTTCACTTGTTTACTCCTCTTCACTTGGCTTTGTGGCCTCCCCTCTGTGAGGAATGAAGTCTATTTATAGATGGGATGAGGGGACTGTAAATTCATGTAAAAAGTCTTTCTCCCCTCGATGGACGGCTCAGATGATTCCTTGATCATTTGATGTATTTTGAGCATTTGGATGCTCAAATGAAGTCGAATTATGATCTTAGGCTCGTTAGATCCGGCTCGTCGAGCTCGATTTAAACACTCCATAGAAAGTTTGAGATTTAATTGATGTCCCAAAGATTCCAATGATATTTCAAGTGCTTGTCCCAGATTTTCAAAATGATCGGTTTGGCTGATTTGTGCTTTGGCTAGTGGTATTTTGAGCCATGCTATCTATTTTGGATGACATTAATCATCCAAAATATATGTATAATCTTTCGAAAATAACGAAATTCTTCTCGCGATGTGGGCCTAATCATACATTTTGAGAGAATAAATTATCATAAAATACAAAATTATGATTGTAGAGTAGATGTGTGGCAGTAGGCATGAATTTTGAGGTTCTTATTTGGATACTGGAAGTTTTCAGGCTCAGGACATGAAGCGCATCTCACCCCATTAGCGTCTACACGCATGCGTCGGTGCCTGGCCTTTATCCCTTGAGCGTCCGGTACACGTTGTCTCCGAACCCGTCTGATGAGCGGTCAGTCGCACCGTCGTTTCACACATACTGGGTCTTTAGCCGTGGATTCCATGATTCATGAGATATTCAGCTGGTGAATCAGAACCATTCCATCGGATTCGTGACCGTTCATTGATACTTAATTATCTAAACCATCCACATTCTCTCGGATATTGTGTCGATCTTTCTCAGCAACAACAATTCGAAGCTGTCTCTAGCCAGGTCCCACAGGTATCTCTCATTGGAGCGTCTTCAGATTACTGTGCAGATCTCATACATTTAGTTCATCTCACATCTGGCTTTCTGCTGTATGAAGCATACCCATGAACAGAATACTTTACCATAGAAATTGGGTTTTGAGGTATTGAACCGTTTTTTAGTTTTACCATTTTGCCCTTATGGTTCTCCCAGGATGAGAGAGAGGCACACATTTTCCTTCTCCCTTCTTCTTAGTGAATAGGCGTGAGAACTTGATTGTAGTATCGATCCTCACGATTGTTTGATTTCTCCAATTATTTGATGATTATTTGGTTGTTTTGTGATGTTTGTCCATTGCCCCAAAGCGGAGGTGTGTTTGTTTGAGGTGGTTGATTCTTCATAAACGGCGTGTATCCTCGTTGAATGAGTCTCGATTTCTTCCTTGAGTTGTATACATGCTTGTAGAATGTCGCTTATGAAAATGACAATATTGCTCGATTTCACAATTCGGTTTCAATGGATCACCCTTGATATGTTCTTCATCAATAATTCGAGGTTAACACAATGTGTTGGTGTGTATGTCGGTGAGGTTCACGTTGTTGATAGGGTGCTGGAGGAATCATTGCCGATGCTTTGTGGAAAAGGTCCCGAGTTGAAGAAGTATTGATCATTCCATCACTTTCAATGACTCGGACTTAGAAGGAGTCCATATCCCTCATCAAGATCCACTTGTCATCGTAGCGGGATCGGTGATCCTTGTTATAACGTTAAAAGAATTTTGATCGATAATGGGAGTTACATTATGTCTTATTTTACTCAACTTTTCTTAACATGGGCTTGCAAAAGCTCCAACCATTTCTTTGGACCACTATATGGGTTTGATAATCACCCGATGCAGGTAAGGGACAATCACTCTTCCTGTTACCCTGAGAATTCCCTCGACAAGTGACTCATTTAATACAATTCATGGTGGTGAAGTCGATTCGCATATAATGCAATCTTGGAGGCCCCTCCAATCAATTTTGGTCTTTCACTTGATTGCCTCATCGAAGATAAAATTTCCTACCTGGGTTGGGGTGGTTTGTGGAAATCAACGACTCAATCATGTTATCTCGGACAAGCTCTCAACTTCCATCACCTTGATCGAAGATCTTAACTTTCGAGATGAAAGAGTACCTCAAAAGCTTCCCACAGTAGAAGATTTACTCTCAATAGCATTATCGGATGACCATTACGAGCGATTGCAAGTGGGATCTTTACTCTCGGAAGAACAAAGGGAAAAGTATATAAATTTCTTACGCGAATCAAGACATATTTTTGGAGTCCGAGAGATATCGGGTCGACCAATGTAATCACTCCCTCAAAATTAATCGCGTTCAAACCAATCATCCAAAAGCGGAGTTTTGCGATCGTCTTCCTATTGAACAAGAAGTTAACAAGCTCATGAAGCGGGATTCATACGAGAAGTTACCACACATGGCTAGCAAATGTTGTCATGGTTAAAAAAACAAATGGAACATGGAGGATGTGTGTTGATTATCTTGATCTTAATAAGGCCGCCCAAAGGATAGTTTTCCTCTTCCTCGAATCGATCAATTGGTGGGCCTACATCCAGGACATCAAATGCTCGATTTTTGGATGCTTATTCGGTACAATCAAATAAAGATGAACCCAATAGATGAAGAGGCTGGTTTCAAACATATAAAGGTTTATATTGTTACCAAGTCATGCCATTTGGATTAAAAATCTTTGGTGCTACTATCAGCCTCATGAATAAGGTTTTTCGGCCACAATGGAGGTGTATGTGGATGACATGTTAGTGAAAAGCTTAGAAAAGTCACAACATATTTCGGACTTAGAAGCATGCTTTGACCTCCTTGGCTAACACGACTTAACCAAGTGTGCTTTTGGGGTTACGTGGAAAATTTCTTGGATTTATGGTAACTCACCGTGGGATAGAGGCTAACCACAGAAAAATCAAAGCTCTCCAAGATATGATTCCTCAGAAGAATATCAAAGGCGTTCAACGTTTGAATGGTCAATTCTTTGCATTATCCGTTTCCCTTCCCGTTACGGGACAAATACTTGCCATTCTTTAAAATATTGAAGGGAGCTAAAATAATAATTTTCAATGGACCGATGAATGTCGGTATGCTTTTGAGCAACTAAAAGAATATCTAGCATCTACCCACTATCCAAACCTATTCAAGGAGAAAGCGTTATACTTATATCTTGCGGTTTCTTCCCACAATAAGCTTCAGTTTTAGTGCGAGAAGAAGATGGGGCACAACAACCAATTTATTACGTCGGTAAAATTCTCTCGATATAGAAAGTCGTTATCCATTTTGAGATAAAGCTCGGCGTTAATTTTCTCTGAAAATTGCGTCCATACTTTCAAGCTCACACCATCGGCGTTTATTTACCATTAAGGGCCATCTTACAAAAAAGCATCGGAAGATTGATCAAATGGTCTAGAGCTGGGAGAATTTGATATAAATTTTCTACTCGAGCCATAAAGTCTCAAATACTTGCAGACTTTATAGTGGAATGCACCAACCCAACTCTAGAAGAATATCCTCGTGTCTTTCATCTCCTCGATGGACTCTCGTTGATGGAGCTTGAATCTTGTCTTTGTGCGGAATCTACTTGTTTCCCCAGAAATACCTAGAGTATGGACTTAGATTCCTAATAATAACATGGTAGAATATGAGGCTCTCATGCGGGTTGAGACTTTCGCCATTATTTAAGCAAAACTTAGTAATTCACATGACTCTCGACTTGTGCCTCCCAAGTTGGAGGAGATTTTAATACTCATAATCCTCCGGTGCAATATCTCCACTTGGTAAAATCTCTTCTTACTCATTTCAAGACACATCAAATCATCCACATACTACGAGAGAAGAATACTCGGTGGCTCTTGCTAAGCTTGCTACCTGAGAGATCTATTTAAGAGAAAGCATGTTGAAGAAATACATTTTCCTAGTATCCAAGGGCCATGGATAATTCAAACTATTGATGAGGAAAGGAGCGTTAGGTGGATAAACCCGATCCTATCTTTTCTACAAGAAGGGACCCTTCACGAAGATCCAACTTCCATGACTCGTCTCAGAAGCTTCAAACTTTGCTATTATTGGAGGTGAACTATACAAGCGAGCTTTCTCCCATATCTCAAATGCCTTCCACCTTGAGTGATTAGCGTTAAAAGAGGTTCACTCAGGAATATGTGGGGAACACCTTGGAGGAAGAGCATTGGCCCTTAAAATCATGAGGCAAGGGTTTTATTGGCCTACAATGAAACAAGACGCCTTGGAGTTCACAAAGAAATGCACAAGTTGTCAATTGCATTCTAACCTCCCTCACATGCCGCATGCAGAACTCTCATCCATTCAAAGCCCATGGCCCTTTGCTCAGTGGGGGATTGATATCATGGGACCTTTTCCAATAGCATCGGGGCAACGAAAATTTATCATTCTAGCCGTCGACTACTTCACAAAATGGGTAGAGGCCACTCTAAAATCACAGAGGCAAATACCAAACAATTTGTCGGAAAAATATAATATGTCGATTCGGTCTTCCGCAAAGATCATCGACAATGGAACTCAATTTCTTGGAAAAGTCTTTACGTTCTTTTGCAAAGATCTTCACATTCAGCTGTTACATACGGCTGTAGCACATCCTCAAATAATGAGTTACCAATATGGGACCATACTCAAAGGACTAAAACACGTCTTGAGAAGGGGGGGCAATGGGTTGATGAGCTCCCCAATGTTCTTTGGGCCGCACCACGCGTCACGCACTTAGGTGAGACCGTATAACTTGTGTTTTTGGAAGCTATCATCTGGATATCGGGGTTCCAAGTCCAAGAGTCCAGTTTTTCGATCATGGAAGTAATGAAGAAAAACTCCGGCAGCACCTAGACCTACTCCCCGAAACTCGGGATATGGCCTACGGTTGCTTCTCACCAGCGGGTAGCTCGCCACTTCAACGAAGAGTGAAACCTCATATCTGGGTGACTTGGTCTGTCTGAAGTCTCATGCGAGCAAAGGCCCTCAGGATAAACTCTCACCTCTGGGATGGTCGTATGTGGTCATAGCTATGGTCAAGCGAGCGTTCAAGCTCGAGGACCCGAAGGAAAAACTCTACCTCGAACTTGGAATACTAAGAATCTTGAAAATATTATCTTCGCATAATTATTATGACTTTATCTCGTCTCATTTCATCCTTGTATAACCCACCTACTAAAGCTTGTTGTTGTTGTTGTTGTTGTCATTTTCTCTTAAAGCTCAGGTCTTATGATTATATCATTGAACTAGTGAATTCACTTTGTTCTAACAAGATTTCTTTACTTTTCCTCCCACTTGAGAAATATACAACTCATGTTACATCTCTGGGACATGATCAATCCAGGGGACTTGATGGGACCTCTTCCATCTGAGTTAACGCGTCGGTCAATAAACAACCTGATAGGTCAAAATCTCGATTCTTAACCTCTTCCATACCCCGTCGAATAACCCATGCCTCACGGTCATCCTCGGATTCAATTACCTCTTAGTTAGCATCGTCGACACCGACAAACCACCGGGCCGGTCAAAATTCTTTTCTGAGTTAACCTTGGTAAAACTTAACAACCGGAAATCAAATGGTGGACTTCTGCGATCTCTTCCATCGGGTTAATATCGAAAAAGCTCGACAAACAAGAGTCGTCCTTGGTGGACTTCGATCTCTTCCACGGTTAATGTCATCGCACAAAGTTGAAAGGTCAAAGTGGACTCCCACACTCTTCCATACGGTTGCGTCATCGAAGTAAAACTTCGACAAATAACTCGGGAAAGGTCAAAGGTCCTTGGTGGACTTCGGCCTCTTCACGGGTTAGCGTCGGCGACAATATTCACCAATAACCGGAAAGGTCAAAACTTTGTACCCACTCTACGTTAATGTCCGTATCTCGACAAACAACCCGGAGGTCAAAACTTTGTACTCATCCGTCGGGTAATCCTCACAAACAACCTGGATAGGTCAAAGATCTCGTCGGTATCGTCCGTCCCCGTCACCTTAATTGATCGGTGAAATCATCGCGGCTCGCGCCGACCATGGCAATCTCAGCGCCACCATCGTCGCGGTTATCGCGCCGACCTGAATCTTCGCCATGATGTGGATCCTGTCGAGCATCTTCGAGCTAACCCCGTCTCGGTGCTCGCCCGACGGTCAGAGGTGTAAGCGGAACCACCCGATCTGGTGGCGACCACCTCAACCAGACGATCCCACGGACGGTCGGCGGCCGGGAAAGGTCAATCTGTGGGCCTGATGACCCCACGGGCGATCCGTGGGCGATCCGACGTAACCGGACGTGCTTGATACTCCAGCGCGATCCAACGGGACGACCGGTGCGGAACCCGAACCAATCTGTGGGCCTTGACCGCCTCTAACCTCACGGGGGATCCGGACGGTTAAGCGGAATCCCGGCCTCGAAGCGCCGACCGATCGCTCAACGGGCGATCCGTGGGACTCGCCGAACGGAAGCGGTCATCGCATTGACGCCAATCGCCTCTGCGACGATCCACGAGGCGATCCGGTGGCCGGGCTAACCATATCATGGTGATCGCCTCCACGGGCGATCGGCGGACTGCGGGCGGAAGGAACGCGGTATCACCGTGGCTTCGCCTCTAACGGGCGATGTGGGCGATACGGGCCGACGAGCTGGAACTCCACCTCACGTGCCATGGCGACCCCAACGAGACGTCGGGGCATGCGACGGCGGAATGCGAACTGACGTGCTCATCGGCCCGCGCCCCTAACAGACGATCACGGGACGATGCCGGATGGTAGGAAAGCGGAACCTCGACCAGCCTTGATCCCTCAGACGTCCGGGGCGATCAGACGGGGTAGCAGAACCCGGCGTCTGATTGGGCCTTGATGCCTCTGACGCCTCTTGATCTCCAGAACCCTCACTCGAAAGGGAGAAGGAAAATGTGCCTCTCCCTCTCACAGAGGTATTTAACCCCTATGGGAAAGGGTAAAACCCCTCAACGGTTCAAAACTCAAAAACCATTCTCGCC
This sequence comes from Cymbidium sinense, assembly GCA_021442155.1. Lineage (NCBI taxonomy): Eukaryota > Viridiplantae > Streptophyta > Magnoliopsida > Asparagales > Orchidaceae > Cymbidium > Cymbidium sinense. Next base: position 63,040,040 of record CM038221.1, read on the forward strand.
GGCGGTCATGTGTGCGTATTGCATAGGTATTCCACTGTATATGTAATAACGGCTGCTGGCCCGCAGCCATTTCGACGGTTGTTCACCCCGTGATGATCAGACGTTATGGAATATTCATGACGAGATCCGCATGAACAGCGCCGCCATTCCATGATCCAGCGCCGGCGTCGGCGCGAATCAGGCGGATACGGAGCTAAATCCGACCAGGCGAGAATCACTGGGATTGAGCCGCATATCGCCGCGCTTATGCATGGCCCGTAGCCATGTCATACGCCATATACTCCACGCCATACCGTAACATCATCCCAACATACATTTCCATGGCAGCCATACTTGACGGCAGCATCCTCTGATGGCCAGCCCCGTCAGAAACGCAAAAACTTCCAATTATTATTTTGAACATTTATTGTATATTTTTGGATGATTAATGTCATCCAAAATAGCAGATGGCTCAAATACCACCAAAAACACAAATCTTGATGTTGAAAGCGATATGATTTTGAGTCGAAAATCGAGATCAAGCGCTTAAAATATCATTAGAATGGACATCAATTAAATCCCAAAAGCTCTCAAATGTAGAGTATTTATAGTCAAATGCGTCTCGGTGGCCGGATCTAATGAGCCTAAGATCTCATTGACTTCATTTGGACATCCAAATGCTCAAAATACATCAAATGATCAAGGAGTCATTGCATCCGTCGAGGAGTGAGCGGGCACATGAGTTTACTAGAATACCCCTCCTCCCATCTATAAATAGGCCCTCACATGGGAAGCTGCTAAAGGAAGTGAGAAGTGAAGAGAGGAAGAAGAAGAGGAAGGCGAAAGCCGTCAGGAAGAACAAGAACAAGGAAGAAGAAGAGAAAGAGAACAAGTGAAGAAGAAGGAAGGCGGAAAGCAAGGAAGAGAAGAAGAGGAAGAAGAGTCCGTCGGAAGAAGGAAAAGTGAAGTGAGGGAGGAAGAAAGCTCTAAAGCTTGAAGATCCGAGCAAGATCCTTCTAGGCCCATGATTAATTATACAGGCATTTCCACGGCTCTGACATCAACTTACATGACTATTATAAATGATCTGTTATTTATGTCCTCTCAAGTAGAATTCAGAATCAGGTCTGGAAGATTTTGTACTGAAAGGATACATAGTGGAATCTTTTCGAGGCTAGGCCAGTGGTTTTCCCTCTTTTCGAGGTTTTCACGTTAAAATGGAGTGTCTCATCATGTTCTTAATACAATAACTGGACTAATCAAAGCTAAGGCATAAATTACTCTCTACCATGGTTTTCCAAACGCAACAATAATCAATAGCATATTTAATTTGTAAATTATTTATTTTTGCTAGTGTTTGTTTATCATGGTTTAAATGATAGATTTCAAAATAAAAAATGAAGCTTCTTATTTTACACTTCATTCATCCACTAATCTTGATGTGCTCTTAACAAATAATAGATATTTTAATTAGTGTGACTTGACCATCAACTATAAATTATAATATATATAAAAAAAATCTCATTATATATATATATATATATGCACGGCTTTAAGAGAGCAAAAATAGGCAAAAGTTAGAGTTAAATGATACCAAAACTTACACTATTTGGTGAGCTTCACATTACATTAAATATAAAATTTGGCACTAAAAGCCTCCCTTCTATATCTGTGACCTGGAAATTCCCTTCGTTAATAGATCAAGTAGCTAAGAAAGTAATTAAATTGAGTTTGATTTATAATTTTTTTTCAAAAATAGGGCACTTAACAGGAGCAATTATGATTAGGTCACTCAAATTCAATTAAATTTGATTTTGACACCACCATTTAGAAATGATGAAATAAATGAGAATTATGTTAGTTCTAAGATCTTGAACTTCTTGAATATTAATAATTAAAAATATAAGTTTATTAGCATAGCCACTTAGAATATTACAGAAAGAGGGTTGAGTTTAATATAATAATTTTTTATAATTAGGAAAAAATAAAATAAAGTAAATAGTCAAGTTTTTAATTATATAATGATGTCAAACAGAAACGAATGGCTAAATAGGAGCTCACCTCTAATTAAAATTTTAAAAATATTTATATTTAATATTCAGAAATTATATAAATGAAAGGCTAAGAAGAATGGTTATAATTGACACTACTTCCTTTCATTACAATATGAAAATAAATATTATCCTAATAAGAAAAATAAACCTTGCCTAATCATGTTTGTGGGTCACTATGTGTTGCACAAAAGAGGGTAATGAACATATCAATTAACTAGAAAACAATAGTGACGACGACACTTAAAAAATTAAGTACATGACATTAAAATCTTAATTATTAATTAAATTAATATTTCTTTATTTTATTTTAAAATTATCATTCAAATATTAAAATTCTTGCTTGATATGGCACTAAAAATTCCACTAATCGAAGCACGAATCTTGATGTCATCGATTATCAACTTACCCAGATCAAGCGCTTAAAATATAATTTAAAATTTTGTGATATCAGTTGGCTCCTAAATATGGAGTGTTTATAGTCAAATCAAGCGTCTTGACGAGCCGGATCTAACAAGCCTAAGATCTCCTAATTCTAACTCCATTTGAGCATTCAAATACTTAAAATACATTAGATGATCAAAGGAATCATTTCGAGTCATCTGATTGAGTGGTTTGGATTTTGCATGTATTTACAGAAACATCACTCCTTTAATTTATAAATAACTTGTCATTCTTCACATGAGGGGAGGCCGAAGCAAAAGAGAAGAGAGAGGTCTAAGGCTTGAAGATCCTCCAAGTATAATCGTGCCACCACTTGATGGTGTAGCCACCACACCGACCAATACGGCCCTGGTCATCACCTAACCAGGTGGTCGATCCGGTGGTCGGATCAGCCAATGCGGCTAAACTCGTGCCGATCGATCTCATGCGTCATGACCACCATCGTAGGTCATCATCGATGACCCGTCCAGATCCGCTGGCCGTATTCCCGGACCGACCATCACGGCCGCCTCCATCGAACCAGATCTCATCATGTCACCACCGTAGTTGGTCACCATCGAGAATCTCGGCCATTTTGCCATCTCCGTTCATCACCATCGCTGATCGTCCATCCGCATTGCTCATCTATCACCATCACCAACTATCCCCATCACGCCACCACATCTCATTTTCATCCCGTAGCACTTCATCATCATTCCATTCTTGTCCGCCTCCATACTTATATAACCACCATTTTGACATTTGGGTTCCCATTGTCGCTTTCTCATATCTGATTCAATCCCATATCGAGAAAACTTTGTACTCAAAAGATATATAGTGGAAAATTTTTTTGGTGGTTTTCCTCCTGGGTTTTCGTAAAATTGGGTTTTCTTGTTTATTATTCAAGCATTTATGTGTGTGTCTTTGGATCCGCAAGCTAAAGCGTAAACTTTTATTCTATGGCTGATTTTCAGCCAGCAGTTTGACATCATGTAGGGCATTCCCTTTACATCTTCACAATAGTTGACAATCTGACTTTATGTTCAGAATAGCACCACCCATATGGTGAAGAAAATCTTACTCTCAAGAAACACATAAGAAGAATGAAGATTCATCAAACTTCGATCCTCAACTTTTCTTAGAGATTGGGCAACTCTTAAGAGATTATCCAAACCAATATTATGAATATCTAATTGATTATCAGTTCGAGAAGAAAGTTAGTAATACAAATGAAAAATGCAAAGGTCAAGGAGCAACTTTGGCTACAAGCTCAAACCAATATTTTAATTTGACCCCATACACACAGGTTAACATTATCGAGCAAAGACTGTGACAAACAATCTTAGATATGTCAAAACTTCAGACCAACTACACACAGGTTAATGTCATTGAGTGAAGACTCTGACAAACAATCTCAGATAAGTCAAAACTTCAGACCTACTCCACACAGGTTAACGTCATCGAGCAAAGACTCTGAAAAATAATCTAGGATAGATCAAAACTTTAGATCTACTCCACACAAGTTAACATCATCGAGCGAAGACTCTGACAAACAATCTCGATAGGTCAAAACTTTAGACCTACTCTACATAGGTTAACGTCATCGAGCAAAGACAATCTTGATTGGTCAAAACTTTACCTACTCCCCAGGTTAACGTCATCAGCGAGACTTTTGACAAACAATCTCCTTCATTTAATCTTCCCACGGAGAAATGCACAACTCACATTGTATCTCAATCGGGCAAGATCAATCCCAAGGGTATTTGATCAGACCTCTTCCATACAGGTTAACGTCATCGAGTAACACTCTGACAAACAACCTCGGATGGGTCAAAAATCCTCAGCGGATTCAATTCGACCCCATCCATACAGGTTAATACTATCGAGTAACACTCTAACAAACAACCTCGGATAGGTAAAAAATCCTCACCATCTTCAATTTGACCTCTTCCATACAGGTTAACATCAACGAGTAACACTCTGACAAACAACCTCAATAGGTCAAAAATCCTCAGCGGATTTAATTCGTCCTCTTCCATACAAAGTTAACATCATTGAGTAACACTCTGACAAACAACCTCGGATAGGTCAAAATCGCCGAGATTCAATTCTACTTACATTAATGTCATTAACACTTTGACAAACAACCTTGGATGGGTCAAAAATCCTCAGTGGATTGATTCGACCTCTTCTATGTAGATTAATGTCATCAAGTAACACTTTGACAAACAACCTTGGATGGGTCAAAATTTCTCAGTGGATTCGATTCGACCTCTTCTTTGCAGGTTGATGTCATCAAGTAATATTTTGACTAACAACCTCGGATGGGTCAAAAATCCTCAACGGATTTGATTCTACCCATTCATAGAAGTTATCGGCATCAAGTAACATCATGGAGAATGATACTCTAAGATTATCTTCCAGACTTTCTGAGTTGTTCAAAGGATGGTTCCTAATTGACGTTTCCCCACCATCTTGGCAGTTGTCAACTTTTAAACTATCCATTAGAGTTTCAAGAAATACAATTCCTACAATAAGAAGTAGAAACTACGGGCCTTGAATGCCTCCAAATCCGGTCGGTCCGATGAGGTCAGTTGACGCCTCTTCCGAGGAAAATCGAGCCTCACCATATGAACTACTGGACGCGATCCTTCAAACTGGTCCGGCGAGGATAGTTGACACCTCTTTCGAGGAAAATCAAAGCCTCCATATGAACAACGCTTGATTACCTCCAAACCCGGTCGATCGAGGGCCGGTTGGCGCCTGTCAGTGTCGAAGAAACCTAGCCGTATGAAATACGCACGATCGCCTCAACCCGGTCGACGAGGAAGTTGATGCCTCTTTTGAGGGAAAATCAGAGCCTCGCTGTATGAACTATAGGCCTTGATCGCCTCGAACGGTCGGCGGGAGACAATTGGCTCTTTCGAGGTAAAATTGAGCCTAATATGAATGACTTGGGCCTTGATCGCCTCCGAATCTAGTCGATCCAATGAAGACAGTTGATGCCTCTTTCGAGGGAAAATTGGAAGCTCGTCATATGATCTATGGGCCTTAATCGCCTCCGAACCCGGTCGGTCCGACAATGACAGTCGACGGCTTTTTCGAGAGAAAATCGGAGCCTCACCGTATGAACTACGGGCCTTGATCGCCTCCAAACCCGGTTGGTTCGACGAGGACAGTTAACGCCTCTTTCGAGGGAAAATCGGAGCCTCACCGTTTGAACTACGGGCATTGATCGCCTTTGAACGACCTTCTCTTAAGAAGAAGAGGAGCACTATAGCATATAAGGAGTGTGCCTTCTCCCTTGGCCCTAGGGGATTTTTATAGACCCCCTATAGAGGTAAAAAGGTAAAAAATCAAAGAAAAATCACAAAAATCGGATGAAAACCGCCCAAAACGGGCCAAAATGGGCAAAAATGGACATTTTTGGGCACATGGGACTCGCTTAGCCGCAGCATCCTGCTCAAGCATCATGGCCAGGTGTGGCCAGCTCCTCATCTGACCTTGTCATGCCGCTGACGATAACCAGAGTAGCCTCTCCGGCTCGTCCTCTTCATGGCCGACGTGACCAGCGCCTGACCCGATTTTCCGCGATGACGTCGGCGACGGCCCATACCATGACGCATATCCACACCGCCGCCGCCATCAGCTGCGCACTTACGGCGCTGAAGCTCCATGACCCATGCGCCTGCGCGGTAGCACCGTCATGTCGAATGGGTCCATAATCCCCTTGCAGCGTGCAGTACACAACCATACCACTTTTCCGTAATCATAATCTCGTGCTTTCATGAAGATCTGTTCTCTCAAAATGTATGGTTATTGGACCCGCAAATTTCATTGAAAAATTTGCTATTTTCAAGTATTTGGCTTATATATTTTTGGATGATTGAGATAATGTCATCCAAAAATAGGGGAGCAACTGATATGACACTTAAAATATCACTAGTTGAAGTACGAATCTTGATGTCAAAAGCAAGTTAATCCTACGTTGAAACTGGTCGAGATCAAGCACTTAAAATATCATTAGAAACTTTGGGATATGAGTTAAATCCCTAAATAGCACTTAAATAAGAAATGTTTATAATCAAATCGAGCGTCTCGACGAGTCAGATCTAACAAGCCTAAGATCTCATAATTTTAACTTCATTTGAGCATTCAAATACACAAAATACATCAGATGATCAACTGAATCATTTTCTACCGTCCGATGGAGGAGTGGTTCGATTTTGCATGTATTTCTGAAACTCCAATCTATAAATAGCCCTCATTCTTGAGAGGCTGCTAAAGAAAGGAGAGAGCTCTAAAGCTTGAAAATCCTCCAAACATAATCGTTGCCTCTACCGCCGACACAACCCATCGCCATATTTTGCCGCCGCCATCTATCGCCGTCATGGTGCGTAGTCGGCCGCATTGTCGTACCATGCTGGTATCATCGACTATCTCTGGTCCGCCATCGTCTGATCATCCCAGCCCCGATTTATGCGGTCGACTACCGCACGGTTTGGATTCGCGCTCGAGCCAGCGCTTCGTTGGCACTCAATCTCTTGCGTGATCGCGTGATGATTATCCTTGCGCTGCGTCGATCCGCCCACATGATCCGCGTTCCGTACCATCGTTGATCCGCGCCCCATCGCTGCATCGCCACCCCTATAGCCACAAATCACCGGCCATCGTCATTGTCGTTGACTACTGTATTCACCATCACCTACATTGGCTTGTTACACTCTAACACAGCTATATGGCTGTTGTTGCTGATTCAGGATTTCCGTCGACCTTCATACAATTCTGTAATCCGTTATCGGAAAATTTATACTAAACAAATACATAGTGAAAGATTTTTTTTTTTTTCTTTCACTGTTTTCTTGGGGTTTTCAATTAGGTTTATTCTTCAAATATCTTGTGTTCATTACAAAACTAAAGTATAAACTTTTACTCTACCACAATTTGTTTTCTAGCACACAACAGAAAAAAAATTATTTTCATTTGTTGGTAGGCTTCATCTTATTAAATCAATAGTTTGGAATCATATACATTATTGACTCTGATTTGTTATTTTGTCTAATTGAGAAGACACGTTGATGTCATTTAAACCGGCAACTGGTTCGCTGTCGTTCCCATTAGAAATCTCGATTGTTTTTTTTTTTTTTTGTTCATTTTATATTTATTAGTTGATGACCATGTGACAATTACAAAATTGCAGAATGAGGTGGCCGCGACACGTATGCGAAGAGATCCCACCTCTATTGGAAAGCAAGCCTTATCCTCACCATTATGTAGATAAATTATTACGTGCGAAGTCTAAACCGACTTTGAATGTAACCTTCCATTCAAACTCTAACAGAATTATACTACTTACATTATATATATATATATATATATATATATATATATATATATATATATATATATATATATATATATATATATATATATATATATATATATATATATATATGTGAATATATTGTATACAATTAAGTTGAGCAATGTTATTGAAGTCCAAACATAAATCTAGATCTAGTATCCAAATATAATAATTTCTCTATTGTATGGGTGCGGACGGGAGCAGTCCCCAATTAGTATGATAATGTCAGATTGTGATTCCTCTGAATTTCTCCCAAAAGAGATCCCTATGATTTAATACATTTATTTATTTAAATATGCCTATATATATAATTTAAAAAAAAGATGATTATATATATATAATATTTATAAAGATAATAAGTTATAGTATTATTTTAAATATTTAAGGTTGAGAATTAGGCTTAGTTATGTTTATTCGATCTCAATTTCCTGAACCAATATTTGTTAGACTTAACATCTCTGAATTGATGTAACTCAATTCCATTCAAAATTATACTCAATTTCAATTTGAGTCTGTCTTTGTAATCATATTTGTTGATTAAAAAGATGATTTGAATATATGCTAATTCACTTATAGATTTAAATAAAATGTTAATTTAATTTTTAATATTTTAAACTAAGTACAATAACATACATAACACTTGAAATAATATTATTTACAAAACTCTCCTTCTCTTGCATTTTTTTTTTCAAATTTTCACTTTAATATTAAAATGTACAATAAACTCATATTCTTAGCTTTTATCAAAATCCCAATGATTTGATCATCATATTTATAAATACAAAGATTTTGCAGTTTAAAAAAAAAGAATTCTAGATTTACAAATGCATAAATTTTGGGAGATCATTATCCAATATCTAGCATTCCTAGTTGATCATGATCTAATGCCTACCTATGTTTAATATTCAAAAGTCATCAATGCCTGATACTCATTTTTCGGATCACCGATCTCTCCTCTTATAAATAAAACAATCAAGCTCAATATTCAACATTTCTAGTTAGTTGTCAAATGTCTATTAATCTATACTTAATTTAATATATTCATATAAAAAATATGTAATTTTTTTATTGAGGATGCTAAATAAATTAATTATAATTTTTGAAAATTATAAGTTTTGATTATCAATCTCTTAGTTAGAGATTTATTTTTTTGTTGATTCTTTAATTCAGGAGGTGGAAGTTTTTCTCTCCTATGTCTTGGTTGGATTTAAAGCACAATATTAATAATTTTTAATAGTAATGTTAAGTCCCATGATTTTTTTTTCTTTCATTGTAAAAGTGTAAAGAGAGTTTTCACATAATGCTAAAACTAAGTACGGGCACCTTTTTCGTATGTAAGCATGGCTAAGTTGCCACATTCTCCATCATGCATCTTATGTTCATTAGATAATATGATTTCGTTGATATAAAAACTATAATTCATAAACCCACTATTAAGAATAATTAAACTATCTTTCTTTCATAAAATAAGCACAATCATCAACATATTTAATATAATTAATACAAGAAAATATCTAATGACTAATAAATAATTTCACCATTAATTAAGGAGAATTCATAAAAAATTCATTTCTAATTAATTTTATGAGGGAAAAGCAATGGTTAACAAAAATAAATTTTAGCAATGAAAATTTTTGATAGTATCTTACCAACAAATGGTTTCTAAAAATTTTAGTGATAGTAGTAACTGCAAAAACAATAGAATTTTCATGAATACTATCAATTAATATTCTATCAATAACAATATTATAGATGTAAATTTTGTCTATAATATTATCGTTGATAAATTTTATTACCACAAAACACATGCTAGATTTCAAGCAAAGCTTAAGTAATTTTATCTGATGACTGTGAATAGAATCTTTAGATATCTTGTAGTTTTACCAAACATAGTGTAATAGTATCCTAAGAATGAGCTATTATTCAAAACAAAATTACATAAAAATGTCAAATTTGATGAAGTGTGGGTGGTGGGGGTGAAGGCGTTGACACCATGATGCACATAAGAGTAGAGAACATGAGATAGTTTGAATATTATTTTCTTGGAATTACTTAGTTCGTTAAGAGAGAAGGCCACCAAATCATACTGAATTTAATATCCACCAAGTTCTAACATTAAGAGGGAATTAAAGCACTCATTAAATCTTCTTTATCTTCAACTATCTTAATTACATGAGGGTGATATCCTTTATATGTATATATATATATATATATATATATATATATATATATATATATATATATATATATATATATATATATATATATATATATATATATATATATATATATATATATATATATATATATATGTATATAATTTAATTAGAATTTCAATTGACATAAAGATCTCACAAAGTCCCTTTTTTCCCTTACTTCTTTGGTCAAATCTAAAATCATTTCCTTGTCATGGCCATCACTTTTTCAATTATCAAGTAAGCTTGCCTCTAAAATTTGAAATTTGAACAACCTCATCTATGAATGGTGCTCTCTGCTATCTGAAATCATTCATACTCCATGCTTTTATTAAAAAAAAATTCTACTTTTCAATTAAGCCTTGTAAAGAAACTCAAGATCATTTTTAGAATAATTCCTTACTTGACGGAAAAATTATCTCTTTTCTATAACTAGGTTTACCTCCAAAAGTTAAATTTTAAATAAGATCGCATATGCCTAAATTTACTTGAATTTTTCTTCCTAACTTTCTTTGGACGAATTTTAATGAATCTTCATGATTGAAATCTTTGCTTGTATAAAATAATGTTGCCTCCAAATTTTTAATATTTGAAAATTTCTTGGAAATTAAATATGATGTTTGATATTACTTTCAACATTGGGTATTGCCTCTTTCAAATTTGCATGGGATGTCCAACATATGGTGGCTATGTTTGCATTAATTTCACTAAACAATCAATATTTTTTTTATCTCATATTATAAAATGGATGTAATTAAAATATGTATATATTAGGATGGCTCCACATAATCATGTTGATAAGGTTATATGCTCATGTTAATTAATTATATGTAATAAACTATATAAAATAAATTTATAAATAAATGGAAGAATATTATTATATTTAGCATGATAAGTTAATGATAGAAATTTTTGATAAAAATACAATTATTTTTATGATCTTGTCTTGCATCAATATGTTTTTAGCATATGTTCTAACAATGCTTCTTATGCAATGAACCTTTGGCAATAAACTATTATAAATGACACTTCAATATCGAGTTGTAGCCATCGCATGTTCAGACAAGTATGCACAATTTCTCTCCCATAAATTAACGTCACCATTGAGGTCATCATCATAAATATGCAATTCAAATTAACTAACGTGGCATGCAATTAAAAGTCAAGCCTTATTTAGGAGCTTTTTTTTAAAGCTTATTCTTTTTTTCACTAAAAGAGTTTTTGTTTTGTTATAATAGTGTGTCTATTTAAGAACCATTTTTGCATTATATTCTTGAAAGACCCAAATGCAATAGTCATTAAATATAAGCATTTACTTTTGGTAATATTATTAAAAGTAAAAAATAACCATCTTATTCTCCACATTGTATAAGCTTATCAACTTGTTTTAATAATATTACGTAACGTTGTATAAGCATTTACTTTTGGTGTTTATGTTTACTAATACCGTGATTCTACTTTTGATAAGCTTATATCATGATAAAATACAAATCAATAGTCCACCAATAGCTATTTAAGTATCACCATATTGTATATTCAAGATAATTCATTCTTACCTAACATTAGATGGCATGCACTCATGTAGATGCATAGATAAAATACCTAACTAAAAGTATACAACGTGAAATGTGAAATGTTCTTTAAAATGAAATACCTAACTAAAAGTACTCGTTCAATGTTGGAGTGTGTCCACTGTGATACCACCTTGCTTCGACTAAGTATGCTTTGCATAAATCTACCACTAAAGTGCAATCATACTTTACTATGGTTAGAAAAAAATATAACAAATAGATCATCATAGCTTCTCCAAAACTTTTCTTACTAATTTGTATCATAAAACAACTTTTTATCTAAAAATAAGAATACTAAGAAGAAGTTTGAGATTATTTTAAAATTTAGAAAGACATATATTAGTTGAAATAACTATTGTATTACCACTTGGTTTAAGCATGGAAGAATATCCAACTCTTTTTCCATTGAGAAGAAATGGCAATATCATTCATGGTATTGAAAAGTGTAGTCAAGCATATATTCATGTAATTTGTAAGTTGCTGACCAGCGTCTATTTTCCATATGAGTGTTCCAAGTTAATGTCATAATAAGTTGAGGGCTATCATGTAAATATATTTGATTGAAACCTACAATCACTATAGTTTTGTAATTAATCAATATTTGATGGAATCCTCTGGGACAATCATAATTCCATTATCGTTGAGATTATTAGAGGTTCCATTTTTGTCTTGGAACCTGACGTGAGCTGGGCACATGAGATTTTATTTAAAGGTTTTGCAATTAACCAAGTATTGTTCTCTTGGATAGCTTATGTTGGGGGCCTCAAAACATCTGATGTTCTTTCAACGAGAGGCTTAGGCTCTTCTCTAGCCTGTTTTTTTTGTAATTCCTCTTTGGAATCTCATGCCCATCTATTCTTCGAGTGCTCTTCTTCTTTATGGCTGTTAAGGAATGTGCTACCAAGTGGGTCCTTCTTCCTTATGCAACCTACTCTTTAGCAAGTTTTGGGCACTACTCATAATCAAGACCATAAGGTGTTGAAGAGATTTGATTACCTCATCACATCTATCTGTATTTACATTATTTAGAGGGAAAGAAACTATAGACTGTTCTCCAATGAAGCCACCCCTTTGCAAGGACTGGAATGTAAGGTGCTTTCCCTAGTTGCTTTTAAGCTTAAACGATGGCATTTTAAGGATTCTTGACCTGATTCAGTGAAGAGTATTCTGAAGCAATGGATGAATCTTGATCTTAGGGGCTCTCTGCTTAATGATCCTTATTCTTGATGGTTGGTTGCTTGTTGTATTGTTCTTTACTTTTGGGGGCAATTTTTTGTTGGACGATGATGTAGAGATGTTTATGTAGTTGTTCTTTCTCTGCTGGTGCTCAGGCTCTTTCTACCTTGGAGGGCCAGATTGCTCTTTAGCTCTTTCCTTCTTCATGGGCCTTATTTGGTTGTTGAATATGTGGCTTTGACGAGGGTCCCTTCTTGTGCTTCTATTTCTTCAGTGATGATCTTATCTGGCAACCGGTGGATGGTGGCCTAAGCATCAGAAGGCTTTGATGTTGTGTTAGTTGCTAACCTATTCTTATACAGGATTTTGTATCTCTGAGTCTAGAGGGGAGAGTCTATCCTCTTTTGATGTTTCTTCTTGTCTTGCCCCTAGTTGGGATTCTTTTTACTATTTTTTCTTCTTTTATAGCATTCTATCCCTCAAGGGATTACCCATGTAACTTGTCCCTTACATTAAAATGAAATTGGGCTTTGCCCTCAAAATTTTCAAAAAAAGAGATGCCAACTCTATGGGAATGCAAGCCTTATCCTCACCATTCTGTGGGTGGGCTCAGAAGCAGATGCCAAATTAATATGATACACTTAATTCATATATATATATATATATATTACTTTTGGTTGTGAAATAATTCAATTTAAACTAAAATTTAATATCATCCTTAAACTATCTTTTGGGAGGGTTTTACATTTGAATCAATGGAATCAATTATATTTTATAGCTAAATTGTTACTCTTAGATCAAATCGTAATCTTTGGTACTCAACAACTTATGGCTCTTATAATTTTATCATATTCTTTTATTAGAGAGATTATAGATCAATTGTTGCATGCTAGAAATCAGTTGCGGTAGAGTGAAAGTTTACACCTTAGCCTTGTTGTAAAATCCAGCACACGCACAGATATTTAAAGAGTGAACAAGAAAACTCCAGAATTTTTACGTGGAAACCTCAAAAAGAGGGAAAAACCACGGGGCCTAGCCCAGTAGAAATCTTCCACTATGTATTTATTTTGGAGTATAAGTTTTTCTCGATATGGGATTAAATAATTGTATATGAGAAGGGCTGACAATGGGAATCCCAAAATCAGGCAACAATAACCATATAGTAATGGTGCGTGTCAGGTTGACGATGAGTGGATGGTGAGCAAATGATGGTCGAGATACGGTGGTGACCGACGATGGTAGTCGGCGGCTGATGCGTCGGTGGTGGCGATGATGACGATCGGCGAGTGGTGGCGAGACAAAGATTGACGACGCGGATCGGTGGTGACCGCGGCGGTGGTTGGTAACCAACGGGGTTGGTCGGCGACCGTCGAGTGGTGGCACAATTATGCCTGGAGGATTTTCAAGCTTTAGAGCTCTCTCCTCTCTTGCTTAACCTCCTCTCATATGAGGAATGAGGGGCTATTTATAGATTGGAGGAGTGGCGTCTCTGTAAATACATGCAAAATCTGAACCACTCCTCTCCATCGGACGGCTCATGATGATTCCCTTGATCATATGATGTATTTTGTGTATTTGAATGCTCAAATGAAGTCAGAATTATGAGATCTTGGGCTCGTTAGATCCGACTCATCGAGACACTCGATTTGACTATAAACACTTTATGTTTGAGAGTTATTTAGGGATTTAACTAACATCCAAGAGTTTCCAAGGATATTTTAAGTGCTTGATCTCGACCAGTTTCAACTTTGGATCAGCTTGCTTTTAGCATCAAGATTCGTGATTCGACTAGTAGTATTTTAAGTGTCATATCATCAATATAAAACACCTAACATTTCTAATTAATCAAGATATGATGACTATTAATGTCTAATATTCAAAAGCAATCAGTGCATGATGCCCTCTTCTTGATCAACGATCTCTCCTTCTATAAATAAAATGTTCAAGGAAATCTTTCATTATCATATGATTCTCACAAATATATAATGTATACCAACCATTGATGTCCTACCTATGCTTTCATATATATATATATATATATATATATATATATATATATGCAATTTCGAAAATCGATCTTATAATTAGAGATTTTATCGATCAATATATTATCTCCCCATACATAGTGCAATTGAGAATTATTTGTATAGTCTGATTGGTTGAAGTATAAAATTAATTAAAATATTCTTTAAAATTTTATGTCTAGAAAGGATTTTTTTTTTTTTTTTTTGGAATGTTGTATCCACACCCACCATCTTGTGGGTGATGTCGATGACTAATCCATGTGCCTGCGCCACATTCATCACTCAAACGTGTGGTCAACTTGATTTCCTACCTAAGTATAGCCTCATGAGGATTCAACTTCGGTCAGGGGTTCCCGCCTTCCACCAATGAGCTAAGAGACGGGTCTAGAAAGGATTTGCTCAATAATTTATTCTGCACATGAAAGGGACAAAATAATAAAGTAAGCGTATTTGAATATGCTGCTGATATGTGTCACAGATGTTATGATCAATTATGCAAAAATAAAATAAGGCGACTCTCTTATCATGAGATGGCTCTCTTATCATGTCAAATCATATGTGTATTATTATTAGCGTCAGAGATGTTAGGATCAATTATGCAAAAAATAAAATGAGTTGACTCTCTTACTACGTAAAATCATAAATGTATTGTTGATATGGTCAGAGATGTTGTGGCCAATTATGCAAAAAATAAAATGAGGTGGCTCTCTCACCATGTAAAATCATATATGTATTATTGATAAGTGTTAGAGAAGTTGCCACCAATTTTGCAAAAAAATAAAATAATGTGGCTCTCTCACCACAAAAAATTAGATATGTATTGCTGATACGTGTTAGAGATGTTATGACCAATTAAACAAAAAATAAAATGAGGTGGCTCTCTCAACACGTAAAATCATATATGTATTATTGATACACGTCAGAGACGTTGTGACCAATTATGCAAAAAATATAAAATGAGGTGGTTCTCTTACCACATAAAATCATATATGTATTGTTGATACGGGCCAGAAATGTTGTGGCCAATTATGCAAAAAAAAAAAAAAATGTGGTGGCTTTCTCACCACGTAAAGTCATATATGTATTGTTGATATGTGTCAGAGACGTTATGATCAATTATGTAAAAAAAATAAAATGAGGTGGCTCTCTCACCACAGAAAATCATATATTTATTGCTGATGCGCATCAGAGATATTATGACAAATTATGCAAAAAATAAAATGAGGTGGCTCTCTCACCACGTAAAATTATATATACATATGTGTGTGTCTGTGTGTGTGCATGTGTGTGCGCATGTATATAAATTGATTATATATTTACATTAAGTTCAAAGCACAAATTATCATCAACATTCTTATATCTACATCAAAAACTACATATCTAAGTAATAAAATTTATGATTGAATAACATATCTTAACAACACAAGATTAAATATTTTATTTGAATAAAAAAATTTTATATCGGATAAAAACTTAAATATGCATATCATGTCATAACATTAGTAATAATAATACTAATAAACTAATACTAATATTACTACTACTAATAATAGTAATAATAATAACAATAAAGCCAAATTCTGAGTGTGGATCTAAGAAAAATTTTCTTCATAATTAGATAGAAAATTTAAATTATAAGCCATCACCATAAAATCAATTGGTAGTGATTGTATGTAGTTATAATTCCACGAGTTTGGCTGATATTTTGCATTGGGGCTAAGAGTAGAACTTGATGTAATAGTAGTTGTCGGGAGGAACTATATGAACTGAATGTGGGCTCCGAAAATTTGTTACTCGATCTCTCGACAATATTGAAGAGAGTGTGACTTAAAAGTGTTGGTGTAATTTTCAAAAGGCAGATGGAATAGTAGATAAGACACTACACAGAGATTTCGCTCTCATTTGTTAAGGACTTTAGATTTAATTCCATGTTTCCTATAAGCGCAAGCCCCTATAGTTAATTACCCCTCCCAATAAGTGAGAGAGAACTTTCGATTAATTTGTCGTCATTGTGGTAAATGTGGCGTATAGTAGCAGCATATGGAATTTAAAATTTGAGATTATGAAAATCATCATTTTTAGCTTAAAGCGGATGGTTGGGGGAATGATGACATGCCCGATTTAGGTCCCATGACTTCGTCATCCCGGGCCGTCGTGGTCCCTAGTCTACTTAGTGAGTGGAGGTAGTCGACCCAACCTGAAAAAAGGATCGTTGTCAGCAACTCATGGGTTACGTCGACCATGAAATCCTTGTAGACCTAATGTGATGTTTGTCTAAGGAAACATGTTTAAGTTTACCATAGCTGATAGAGAGATTTCTGCCCTATCAAGTATAACCTATGATTTACAACTCAAAGGCGAGCCATTTAGAACATCTGATTCTGGATTATCGTAATATAATGATTCTATTTGGCGATTAGATATTAATCCTTCATCATCGAGGAGCTTCTTGGCAAAATATAGTTAGAGGACACAGGCCACATCCTTACTGTCATAAGATTGATTGAGAGTGAACATAGTAAAACACTTGATTTGACATTGGCTCCTTTATGAGCTAGAGTTTTCTTAATTTGTCACCTTGAACAAACAGTTGTAGAAGGTGGATAGATTGAGTTTTTCTTTTAATGATTGAATTTCATTTAAACAGTTTTTTTAGATTGAATTTATACTTAATTTAAGTTAATTTGATTTGAATTTGGAATCACATTTTGATGAAGTATCCCCTCCGGTTGAAATCACCATTCAACACAGCCATCATCGATGTAGTTAATTGATTGAATCAAATATATTTTAGAATTTTAGATCATGTCAACTTTATTTAGCTCTAACGATGATCAAATCTATTTACATTAATTACCGGATATTTCAATAAGTTAAAATTCTTATAATAATTGAATTTTTAGATTTTGTTAACTTGACCAGTCTAAGACCAGGAAGGCCGTCAGACAGATTTGAATCTAAACATTCAGCATATTGTCGAGGCCCATGCGGGTTTATGTTCAAATTTATTGAATTTTATACAACTTATAAAATTTGCACGCTTTACGAGGAAATTAAAGCTATGCCTAAGAAACTTCTTGTGGAATGTGTAGATCACTTGAGGATGCTTCCACACTTCTTAAAGTATTACATTTGAATTTATGTCATCTCATTACATGCACAAACTTTGAAGCAATGAGTAGAAGTACATGATTGCTTTATAGTGTGTATGCTATTCATCTTATTATATTGCTAACACACTTTCATTTGATAGGTTCGCATGCAAACTCACTTCACAATGCACAATAAATGTGATATCCCATCAAGATGCATACGCATATTTGATCTTTGATCTTTTCAAATTGACTACACACATCAATATAATATGTTTAAATGTATAGTTATCTCAATTTGTGTATTAACTTTCATCTAATAATACGCTTGCATGTATTTTGATATACACATTTGAGTTTTTTGATATATGTATTTGTGCTTAGATGTGTTGCCTTGATATGCATATTGACTCTCTCATAATTTGATTTCAGATTTAAGCTCAAGTGCAAAAGAAGCTCCTTTTAAAAAAAATCTAGAAGGTGATTTTCTTCTCTTTTTTTTTTTAATATTATTGTCATTTATTGAATCTGTTCCAACACATAACCCTTCCTTCTTTTATAAATAGAAGAGATGGGGATGTTTACCTTTACCTTTCCTATTCATTTTCATCCTTGCACGTGTTGAGTGACTTTTAGCATTTCAAAAATTTGGTCCAAATATTCGAACTTCGATTTAGAGGTATACTATGTACTTTGCAATGCCCGTCTTCCATTTAATTATTTTTACATATATCTATTATAATGTTAAGCCTCTTAGTTAATCTCATGTTTAGTTTAGATTGATTTGATCATTTAGTTGTGTCTTTTAGTTTTGCTCCTTATAGTTCTTTATAGTCAAAGATTCGATGAAATTTTGGCGGCTTGGTAGGAGGCGATCTACAAATTTTTTGGCTTTTCGATGCACGCTATTGAGCGTAGTGGTGGTATCTTGCGACCACCGTCTTTCACTATATATGGGGCATTAGCGAGTGGAACCTACTGAAAAGATCTGGCAGCATATATATCTCCACATATTCGCATTGTCATACACATTCTTTCATACATTCACAATCAACGACCATCATAAATTTGCATGATAATGCGGTTGATCCAACAACAATATTAGCAATAATAGGATTTGATTTTCTCTTTATCATGTAAAGGGAAGAATAGGATAATAGGGAGGGCTAAGTAGATTAGCCAAAGTTTGTAGATCTGTGGGAATATATAGTCAAAGTGGGCAGGATTGTTTCGACTAGCTATACAGATTTCGCCATATGATTTCGCCATATCTAAAGTGGTACAAATGAATATCCTATACTGTCGGAGGAAAATCGAGAGAGGGTGAGAATGGTTTTGGCTAGGGAAGATAGGAAGGAAAAGAAAAATATTTCTACTAACTTGAAAGGCTTCGGCTGCTCCAAATGATGAGAGGAAATGGAAAGAAATAAATGTTGGCTAGGGCAGAGAAAAGGGAAAGAGAGGGAAGAGTGGGAAGGAAGATTTCGGCTAGGGAAGAATGGGAAGGAAGAATGGAAGAAGAGAAAAGGGAAGCCTACCTTTGCTTGCGGTTTGGATGAGAGAGGGAGATGTGAGAGTTGGCGGCTTGGACGAGAGAAGTGGGAGAAGAGGAAGAGAAAACCAAGCCTTGCCCTTTTTTCTTGCAGTTTTTTTGAGGAGGAAGGAGGGAACGGTTGAAGGGGGAGACGCGGGATCAATTAAAGAGATCGTGCTGAAGTGGGCGAGCTTCCATTCCTTCGGATCAAGCGGAAGAGCTTGGAGCGTGCGCGTGAAGAAGGAAAGGGGAAGCGGGTCGAGTCGGACGAGCCGTGCGAAAGAGGAAGGGGTCTGTTCAGAGAAGAGGCTGGTTTTGAATGGAGAGATTAGGGTTAATTAGGATTAATTGATAAATTATTAATTTGTAATCTTTATGCCAATAAAATCACATAGTTAATATATATATATATATATATATATATATATATATATATATATATATATATATATATATATATATATATATATATATATATATATATATATCAATCTTGGGTTATTACGATATTAGGACGTACTTGCGATTTGAGGTCGTTTGATATAAATTGGCGTCAAATGCGTAGATTTCACTTTAAAATACAGTGCTTGTCGCTCGTTCAGCAAACTTCGTCGAATTGAGTGCAAATAATGCTTACTTGATATATTTTTGGCGTTTGAAGCTGATGTCAATTTTGTGAGCGGATGTCGTTTGGACATCGTCATCTTCGACTCGATATATCGTTGGCATTGATAAATTGTCGATTGTCGGTTGACCTTTAGATTATGAGATATTTATATTTTGACAAATTTTGATGTTTTGAATGCGATGGAAAAGTCCGTTTGTCGATCGGAGGTCATTTAGACTGATTTCGGCGATGTTTGGCACATCTCAGCTCCAATTTGTGTTCTAAAGCATCCGAAGTCGATCAAATTCACCTTATAAGCTCGATTCAGCTTGCGTAGCATATGTGAAGGTCAACATTGAAATTTTGAAATTATTCACCAATGACCTTTTGAAGGTGGCGAGGAAGAAGAGCTAAAGGATGGCTCTTTCTTGTTGAATGGAAGCAGAGGAAGTTGAAGATACAAAACCATATTGATATTTACTTATTCAGACGAATAATTATGTATAAACCTTGATAACAGGTGGGAATCCCTTATGCCTATTTATATTGAACTTTTGATGTAAATAAAAAATAAAAAATCTCAAAAGCTGGTAATAACTTTTAAATATTTAAGAGTTAAATTAATTAGTTGATACCAACTATTTCCATTTACCTTAAATGCCATAGCCCTTGTTTAGGTAATGCATTCAAATGTAAATAATAATAATAATAATAATAATAATAATAATAAATAATACAATGGTTAATAATGTGTTTTCAATGCAAGTGATAGCTTTTTTTTTCAATAATTATATATTTATCTATTTTTAAAATTGACATCTCTTATTTTTTTTAAGCTATTGAGCTCATATATTTGCTCATGCTAATAGAATTTTGACAAAAATAAAAAGTACATTTAGATTTTAACAACATTCGTCTTTAGAAAATCGATTCTTGTAGAATAAAAGTTTTCCTTTGTTGTGAGATCCAGCACACACACATATGCTTGAAGAATGAACAAGAAAACTCCCAAATTTTTACGTGAAAAAACTCCCGAAAAAGGGGAAAAAAATCACGGGGCCTAGCCCAATAAAAATTTTCCACTATATATCTGTTTCAGAGTACAAAGTTTTCTCAATAGGGATTACAGAGTTGTATATGAGAAAACGACAATGGGAATCTAAATCGTAAAACATATCTCAGCGATGGTTAGCTGATTGTTGTAGCGGTGGTAATAGTAGGCATGGCAACCAGCCAGCAGTAACAGTGCGATAATGCTTTGATAAGCGATGGCGTAGTTCCATTGGTGGCCGAGCGGTGATGATAATGATCGATGTGGTATTGGCGCGGCCGTCGTTAACCGTACTGGCGGTGCCGGCAGCAGTGGTCGCCAGTAATAGCGATAGTGGTGATGTAATGATGTCGATAGTAGTAGGCAATGGCCGGCAGTGGTTAATGCGGCGGCAGTATCAGCAGTGTGTCAGCGGCAGTGGTTCGCGATGATGCAGGCGAGGCGGCGGTGGTTGTTGGCTGGCGGTGGTGGTGGCGATCATCAAGTGGTACTGATTATACTTGGAGGATCTTGGCCAAATTTCTTCTCTTTTGCTTTGGCCTCCCCTCATATGAAGAATGAGAAGTTATTTATAAATTAAAGGAGTGATGTTTCTGTAAATACATGCAAAATCCAAACCACTCAATCAGATGACTCGAAATGATTCCTTTGATCATCTAATGTATTTTAAGTATTTGAATGCTCAAATGGAGTTAGAATTAGGAGATCTTAGGCTTGTTAGATCCGGTCAAGGCGATTTGATATCACTCCATATTTAGGAATCGATATCACAAAATTTTAAATTATATTTTAAGCGCATCTGGGTTAGTCTTGACTCGAGTCAGTTTTTGACATCAAGATTGTCTTGATTAGTGGAATTTTTAGTGCCATATCAAGCAAGAATTTTAATATTTGAATGATAATTTTAAAATAAAATAAAGAAATATTAATTTAATTAATAATTAAGATTTTAATGTCATGTACTTAATTTTTTAAGTGTCGTCGTCACTATTGTTTTCTAGTTAATTGATATGTTCATTACCCTCTTTTGTGCAACACATAGTGACCCACAAACTTGATGAGGCAAGGTTTATTTTTCTTATTAGGATAATATTTATTTTCATATTGTAATGAAAGGAAGTAGTGTCAATTATAACCATTCTTCTTAGCCTTTCATTTATATAATTTCTGAATATTAAATAAAAATATTTTTAAAATTTTAATTAGAGGTGAGCTCCTATTTAGCCATTCGTTTCTCTTTGACATCATTATATAATTAAAAACTTGACTATTTACTTTATTTTATTTTTTCCTAATTATAAAAAATTATTATATTAAACTCAACCCTCTTTCTGTAATATTCTAAGTGGCTATGCTAATAAACTTATATTTTTAATTATTAATGATCAAGAAGTTTAAGATCTTAGAACTAACATAATTCTCATTTATTTCATCATTTCTAAATGGTGGTGTCAAAATCAAATTTAATCGAATTTGAGTGACCTAATCATAATTGCTCCTGATAAGTGCCCTATTTTTGAAAAAAATTTATAAATCAAACCCAATTTAATTACTTTCTTAGCTACTTGATCTATTAACGAAGGGAATTTCCAGGTCACAGATATAGAAGGGAGGCTTTTAGTGCCAAATTCTATATTTAATGTAATGTGAAGCTCACCAAATAGTGTAAGTTTTTGGGTATCATTTAACTCTAACTTTTGCCTATTTTTGCTCTCTTAAAGCCGTGCATATATATATATATATATATATATATATATATATATATATATATATATATATATAATGAGATATATATTATAATTTATAGTTGATGGTCAAGTCACACTAATTAAAATATCTATTATTTGTTAAGAGCACATCAAGATTAGTGGATGAATGAAGTGTAAAATAAGAAGCTTCATTTTTTATTTTGAAATCCTATCAATTTAAACCATGATAAACAAACACTAGCAAAAATAAATAATTTACAAATTAAATATGCTATTGATTATAAAGAGAATATATACATAATAAGTGTACAACTTTCAACCATAATTTGAGTGATTACACTTAAAAATATTATATTGCACAACTATAATCAATTCAACATATTAGTGACAGCATACAAAGTAACATCGATTCAACATTCAATTAGTCTACCTTCACATAACACCAACTTGAATCAAGATTCTACTAAGACTTAAAACCATCACTCTACTCCATTACTCTTTAAAAAAGTGAGCAAACAATTTTATTAAAACATATTTTATCAACATAACTCTATGCTTCGACCATCTCAATAATTTAAGACAGTCAATTACATATATAAACAATTTTATTTTAGATTTAAAATAGTCGAGTTTTATAACAGAATATTCATCATCATATTGACTCTTTGTCAAGTTTTATTAAATTAAACTCGAATATATCTCAGATCTAATCAACAATATATTATATGTATGTGGCTTATTCAACTATTTGACAACATCAAAATCTATTTTTGCATACATCTACTACAATCCAGTTCATCTCATACAATTTGTTTGACATATGGATTTTTATTTACTTGAGCTGATTACCTAAGTTGAATATATCAAATCAAAGTTCAAGTCATTAAAAAAAAAATAATAGTAACGCTTGCCGGCCTAAACTTCAAAATATTTTAGAAATATAAAAAAATTTCAGTGACTTCTATAATCTTTTTAGGAGCTTTCTTTACTTATTTATTCCTTTGATATTAACAATTTAATTAACTATAGCCACTTCCAAGTAAAATAATGGAATAATTGTTGTTAAAACTTAGTGCGAATTTTAGGCGGCAACATGCATACTCAAATCTAGAACACACTAGATATAAGGCCATAAAATTTAGATGTACAAAATAGAGACATACAAACTTTGATTTAAGTACTAAAGGAAAACAAACAAGATTTAAGTAATTGGATAACAAGATCAATCATAACTATATATCACATAGCATAAACTTAAGGTCACCACTTTCAAAGTAGAATTGGTTCAAGTATTATAGAATTGATGTGGTCCCTAGTTTCATGATCTGACTCTGCATATCCATCTCCATATTGGTAGAAGCATTGTGCTGTTCTTGGTACACCTAGCAAAGTTTTTCTGAAAGGCTCCACAAATTTTGAAAATGTAGTGTGTTCTCTATTCAACTTCTTCCAATATTTTTTTTGTTAAACATCAAATATAGTCTCGAGCAACTCGTTCAGACACATTTTTCTCTTTCATATAGCATTGAATTGATTTAGGAACATCTCCTCTTTTGATCTCTGCCTATAATAAGATTATAAGTAGAATTATATTATAAACATACAATTAAAAAAACTAGTTATATATATTTAGATATATGAAATAAATACTTATATTTACAGTGGATGTTCCCAAATCATGTATAATTAAAAAAGCATACATGAATGATGAATGATAGGCGGATAAAACTCCAAGCTATTAAGAACTTCAATATTCAAGTCATCACTTAGACAATATGTTGCAATTAGTGCACAAGTTCGATATTGAAACCCAAGCATTATCCAAGTACTCATTTAATGTTGGAGTGTGTCCACTGTGATACCACCTTGCTTCAACTAAGCATCTTTTGCATAAATCTACCCACTAAAGTGCAATCATAAGATACTATGGTTAGAAAAAAATATAACACATAGATCATCATAGCATCTCCAAAACTTTTCTTACTAATTTGAATCATAAAACAACTTTTTATCTAAAAAAAATGCTAAGAAGAAGTTTGAGCTTATTTTAAAACTTAGAAAGACATATATTAGTTGAAATAACTATTGAATTACCACTTGTTTTAAGCATGGAAGAATATCCAACTCTTTTTACATTGAGAATGAAGTGGCAATATCATTCATGGTATTGAAAAGTGCAGTCAAGCATATATTCATGTAATCTAGAAATTGTTGAGCTCCATCTATTTTCCATCTGAGAGTTCCAAGTTAATGTCATAATAAGTTGAGGACTATCTAGTAAATATATTTGATTGAAATCAATAATCACTACAGTTTTGTAATTCATCAATATTTTATAACCATCCCTAATTAAAACTAATTTATGTAAATTAACTATTTTATTTTGCTTCCTTACTCTTCAAGAGCATTTGTAAATAGCTTTAGTTCATCCAAGGTACCATAGATATCATAAATATCATCAATTGTTATTATGAAGCAATTGATCTTGGTGATTGCCTTTCTGCATCTCCCAAATTTAGGTTGAAATGTAAATCCTAAGGACCATAAGTAGTTCTCCACAAGTCTCTCTCTTATAAAGTTAAGTTCTTCACAAATAAGACCAAGATTTCTCCACCACCTAAGGATAAAAAGAGAGGCATCAGTATTTCATAAAATAATTACGAGAATAACAACACTAACAACAGAGAGAGAGAGAGAGAGAGAGAGAGAGAGATAAATATATATATATATATATATATATATATATATATATATATATATATATATATATATATATATATATATATATATATATATATATATATATATATATATATATATATATATTATTCAATAAAAAACACAAATTACGTGGACAATTCTTGAAGCTCTGTCTTATAAATACTTTGCACTATGTTGAAATCTAGCTTAGCCAACTCAAGCAATGTAGAATTAAAGTTCTCTCGTCTCCCATATGCATCAATGAACCACCTAGTATGTAGCCTTGACATTCTCCAATACAAGGGTAACTCCAAGGCATGATCTATTTCTTCAACGAGTTGTGGATGTAATAAAGATTTGTCAAGGCATCTTAAATGCTCCTTTGGAATTTTTCCTACTTCATCCAATTCTTCTTCTCCTTCTCTAGCTAGGTAGGAAGCCTCATATAAGCTAAGCATTCCTTTGACATCATGTTGATAATTTGGATTGAAGCTTTCTCTCTTTTTTAAAGCAGTTGATAAGAGCGTCTACTCTGCCAATTGATAAGAAGAAATTTTCAATATATTTGTCACTAAGATTTGAAATTGATATAATATTAATTAAAGTAACTAAGGTGAATTGTTTTATCCGTTATCCTTTAAGTCCTATTTGATGAATATCTAGATATTAGGCTACTTAACTAATAGTTAAAATAAATTAAAAAAGAATACTATTATCTTTATCAGCATTCTAAAAAGGATTACATTATACTCGAATCAAACATAATTTATTTGATAACATAATTATCTTGACATTATTGTATATCTAGTTAGTTTATTAAATAGATTTATAATTAATTATTATAGGATTGGAAGTTATTCAAAATATTGTATTACTTAAAAGTAGGGCGCAGTTAAATTATTGGTGAGTAGGCCTGAAACTAATTATAAAAGGAAGAGACACGATCAATTATAAACAATTATACTTAGTGAAAATAGATGTCTAGTTTTAAAGGTCAATGGTTGAAGAACTTATGATCTCTATTATGGACATCAAAAAGAAAATCACTTGAAACATAACTCTTTAATCAAATTAAAATTCGAAAAAATAACTCATAAATAATACACACAAGTACATACCTTAATATTGAAACATTATTTATGTCATGTTCTCTTAATAGCCTAAAGAGCAAGGATAAGCCATTAAGGTTGTTATTCTTCATTATACTATTTGCCTTCTCCATTTATGAACTTATGAAAGTCAACAAGTCCTTTATCTCTGAAAGAAAATGATAATCAAGGCCTAACTGACATAAGGCATCCACAAATTCAAGCTTATCAATGAGGTCATGTTGTTGGCCAAACAACAACCTTATTTCTTCCTTTAAGTTATCCCTTTGAGTTATATACTTCTCTTCCTGTGAGAATGTATTAATTATTCATCAACTTGTGAGATATTAGACTTTTTCAACAAATAAGTATAATTATTCTTATAGCATCAAAGATATGGTTCAAATATATGCTTTATCTATAAAACTTACATTATAAAATATAGATTGTGTTTGGATGTTTGTAAAAGTGGCATCGAGTCAAGTTTCAATTAAAACTTATGAAATTTTGATTATAACATGTGATCTATTTTTGGTTGATTTTAAAGTTGATCTTAGCCAAATCACCCAATTAAATAAATTTCATATTTTAAATAGATAATATTTATATGTATCTATATGGATAGGTATATATAGTATAGATATTATTGTTCATGTGTATATATATATATATATATATATACATATATATCGAGTTGAGTTGAGTTGAATCAAATTAATATCTATTACGCTATTTTTAAGTCAAAACAAATTGATAAAAATAAAAATTAAGTTTCAAATAAAATTGCTAGTGAGAGATGCTTGGATTTTGGTTGAAAGAAAGTAAAGATATGAATAAAAAATAGATTATCAGCATTATTAACTTCCATGAATTTTCACAGCTAAATGAAAGACCTAACGTTTGATTGTAACAATTCATATGAGAAAAAAAATAATCTTGCATCTAATAAAATTTTGACTGAATTTAATGCTTTATATTTAAAGAAAATTTGAAAATAATCTAATTAAAATTAACCTTTTTTTCTTTTATATTTAAATAAAAGTTTAATAATATCTAATAAAATTTTATGTTTATGTCAAAGTCAGCCCTTACAAGTAAATATTTATACTGAATATAAACATATATACATATCATTTTATAATATTAATAATCATAATTGATATAGCTTTGTTCAAGGTGTGAATATAATAAAAAAAAGTTTCTTTATAATAAATTACTCAAAAATATAACTTAAATGATATTCCATCACCTTGAAATCAATTGGCAGCAATTATATATAGCTATCATCCCAAATGCTTGGCTGATAATTTGCTGTCCGGCGAGCAGGAGAAGACGATGCCATACTAGCTGTTGAGAGGCACCATAGAAAACGACGATGTGAAACTACTTCTTGATGACCTATAAAAGATGGCGAGGAAGGAGAGCTACAGAGTAGTTTCTTCTTGCTGAAAGGAAGCAATGGGATGTTTACAAGGTAGAGAGACATTGCTATGGTCTGAATTGATTATATATATTTTAGCTTGATAACAGATGAGAATCTCTTATGCCTATTTATATCTGAGCTTCTTTAGCTGCACATTTTCTATAAATATCTGTTTGTATAAGATTATTGAATTAAAAAAAATTTAGCGCGCATGAAACGCAAGATATTTTAATAATATTTAATGATAAAACGATGACATCTATCTTTTTATAGCTGCTTAGTGACATGCAGAATGAGGAGGCGGCGACACGTATGCGAAGAGATGCCACCTCTATGGGAAAGCAAGCCTTATCCCCATCATTATGTGGATAAATTATTATGTGTCTATATACCTATATTGACTCTTATAGAATTATACTATTTGACATATATATAATATATATATATATATATAATTTAGATTGTGTCTATATATTATATACAACATATTATATATACAACTATGTGTAGCAATGTTATTGAAATCCAAATATAAATCTATATCAAGAATCCATAATAATTTCTCTATTTTGTGGGTGTGATCAGAGCAGTCACCAATAAGTATGATAATGTTAGATTATGATTCCTCTGAATTTCTCCCAAAAGATCCCTCTGATTTAATATATTTATTTATTTAAATATATCTATATATAATTTAAAAAAGATTATATATATAACATATTTATAAATATAATAAGTTATAGTATTATTTTAAATATTTAAAGTTGAGAATTAGGCTTAGTTATGTTTATTCGATCTCCTGATCCAATATTTATTTGTTAATTTACTTACATCTCAGAATGATGCAACTCAATTCCATTCAAAATTATTTAGTTCAATTTCAATTTTAAAATGTACAATAAACTCATATTATTAGCTTTTATCAAAGTCCTAATGATTTGATCATGATATTTATAAATACAAAGATTTTGCAGTTTTAAAAAAATGAATGCTAGATTTACAAATGCATAAATTTTGGATGTTATGACTATGATTTATCCTTTAAAATATTATAGCCCAAATATTCATCAATACATCTATACATATATTTTAAATATATGCATACATAGTGTGTGTTTATATATTCATTTGAGTCTGCTGAAATTAGATTACTTTAAAGCTAAATTATCACTCATTGATTAAATTACAATCTTTGGTACAATAACCTATGACTCTTATAGTTTTATTTTATTCTTTTATTAGCAAGGTCATAGATCATTATCCAACATCTAGTATATCTAGTTGATCATGATCTAATGCCTACCAATATTTAATATTCAAAAGGCATCAATGAATGGTACCCATTTTTTTTATCATCGATTTCCCCTCTTATAAATAAAACAATCAAGCTCTTATCGTATATCTTATTATCCTAATCAGCCATCAACATTATATGTATGATTTTATTCTCTTTGTTCTCACCTCTTATAAGAAGAATGACAGAGATTAACTACAAATCTTTTGATGATATTCAACATTTCTAGTTAGTTGTCAAATGCCTATTAGTATATACTTAATTAATGATGAAATTAACTGCAAATCTTCTAAGCGTACGTGACTTTGTGACCAATTAAGCAAATAATAAAATGAAGTGTGCAACACTTTATGTATTGATTGAAAATTTTGACTTTCAATCAATAAATCTTAAATTTAAACTCTTACTAAATATCCCAAAAATAATAATAAAATGAAGTAGCTCTCTCGTCACTTAAAATCACTTACTTTACATCTAAATGAAGAAGGTTAAATTTGAAATATTGAATTTTATAAAACTAATAATTTGACATTTTTTTTATTAAAGCAAAATAAATTTATATAAACCCCAAAATAATTTCATTTTTTTTACATCTTCCAAAACACTAAACAACTGTTTATCATTTAAATACATGAAAAACGTAATTTTCTTGAAATTTTTTTTTTCATACCTTATATAATAAAATGACAATATTTTCTTAGCTTGTTATCTATTTTCTTTAAAACTATAGCCTCATCGCTCTCTCTCTCTCTCTCTCTCTCTCTCTCTCTCTCTCTCTCTCATTCTACAATAATGTTTTGTGTAAAAGTGTAAAGTGTAAAGTGTAAGTGTAAAGAGAGTTTACACATAATGCTAAAACTAAGTACGGGCACCTTTTTCGTATGTAAGCATGGCTAAGTTGCCACATTCTCCATCATGCATCTTATGTTCATTAGATAATATGATTTCATTGATATAAAAACTATAATTCATAAACTCACTATTAAGAATAATTAAACTATCTTTCTTTCACAAAATAAACACAATGATCAGCATATTTAATACAATTAATACAAGAAAATATCTAATGACTAATAAATAATCTCACCATTAATTAAGGAGAATTCATAAAAAAAAATCATTTTCTGATTAATTTTTTGATGGAAAAGCAATGGTTAACAAAACTTTCATAAAAATAATTTTTAGCAATGAAAATTTTTGATAGTATCTTACCAACAAATGGTATCTATAAATTTTAGTGATAGTAGAAATTGCAAAAGCAATAGAATTTTCATGAATACTATCAATGAATATTCTATCAATAACAATATTATAGATGTAAATTTTGTCTATAATATTATATGATAAATTTTATCACCACAAAACACATGCTAGATTTCAAGCGAAGCTTAAGTAATTTTATCTGATGATGTGAATATAATCTTTAGATATCTTGTAGTTTTAGCAAACATAGTGTTATAGTATCCTAAGAATGAGCTATTATTCAAAACAAAATCACATAAGAATATCAAATTTGATGAAGTGTGGGTGGTGGGGGCGAAGGCGATGACATCATGATGCACATAAGAGTAGAGAACATGAGATATAGGTTGAATATTATTTTCTTGGAATTACTTAGTTCGTTAAGAGAGAAGGCTACCAAATCATACTGAATTTAATATCCACCAAGTTCTAACATTAAGAGGAATTAAAGCACTCATTAAATCTTCTTTATCTTCAACTATTTTAATTAGATGAGGGTGATATCCTTTATATAGTTTTACATTATAAGAATAATATATATATATATATATATATATATATATATATATATATATATATATATATATATATATATATATATATATATATATATATATATATATATATTGAAATTTGAACATCATCATCTATGATTGGTGCTCTCTACTCTCTGAAATCATTCATACTCCATGCTTTTATAAAAAAAATTTCCACTTTTCAATTAAGCCTTGTGAAGAAACTAAAGATCATTTTTAGAATAATTCCTTATTTGACTAAAAAATTATCTCTTTTCTATAACTAGGTTTACCTCCAAAAGTTAAAATTTAAATAAGATCACATATGCCTAAATTTACTTGAATTCTTCTTCCTTACTTTCTTGGGACGAATTTTAATGAATCTTCATGTATAATTGAAATCTTTGCATGTATAAAATAATTTTGCCTCCCAATTTTTAATATTTGAAAATTACTTGGAAATTAAATATGATGTTTGATATTACTTTCAACATTGGGTATTGCCTCTTTCAAATTTGCATGGGATGTCCAACATATGGTGGCTATGTTTGCATTAATTTCACTAAACAATCAATATTTTTTTATCTCATATTATAAAATGGATGTAATTAAAATATGTAGATATTAGGATGGTTCCACATAATCATGTTGATAAGGTTATATGCTCATGTTAATTAATTATATGTAATAAACTAAATATAAATAAATTTATAAATAAATGGAAGAATACTATTATATGATTCCTTACACATGGTCCAAGCACAGATCAGAGTACTTTGAGAAGCTGTGGGACAACAAAGGCAGGGATGCATAATCAAGATTATGACTAGGATTCAGTATAATGGGTCCAGTCAATGATGATAATTACTGCTTAGTTATTACCAATCATCTGGAGTCTGATAGGATCTTCTCAAATCATACTAACTCTTATGAGGATGTGTGTTTAGAAACTTCAGATGATCCAGATGATCTTCAAATCAAATATGCACTCCATAATTTGAAGAAAAAATTCATTCAATAATTGACAAGCTCAAAGAAATCAACATTGAGATAAAAGAAGATCCATTCCCGACATACATTAGTTTCTTGAAGAAGAAACCAATGACATATTTAGGTTATTGGTGAGTTTAAGGATGCTTTGCATGAAGATATGAAGAGATGCCCGAATTATCTCTAACGTAGTGGTCCACAAGCTAGCAATAGACCCTAATATCAACCCTATGAAGCAAGCTCCTAGACGCATGCAATTAAAAATTAAATAACAGGTTATTTCTGAAATTAAGAAATTGGTCGATGTTGGTTTCATCATGGAAGAAAATTACCCTACTTGGTTAGCCAGTGTTGTACCAGTTAAGAAAAAGAATGGCCAAATTCGCATATACACTGATTTCAGGGACTTAAACAAGGCATGTTCTAAGGATGAATTTCCTCTTCCTATACCAAAATTAATGGTGGAAATCACCTCATGTAGTCTTCTCTTTCATGGATGGGTCATCTGGCTACAACCAATTTAAGATGGCCCTAGAGGATGAAAGAAACACTAATTTTCAAACCCCGATTAGAATCTATTGTTATAAAGTTATGCCTTTCAGCCTTAAAAATCTGGTACTACATACCAATGAACTTAAATCTTCAACAACTCATTCATCATCAAGTTGATGTTATGTTGATGATCTAGTAGTTAAAAGCAAAAAAGGAAGACCATCTCTTTGAATTGAGAATAGTTTTGAACGGTTAAGACCAGTCAACCTCAAAATGAACCCCCTGAAGTGTGCCTTCGGAGTAGCTTTAGGGAAGTTCCTTGGGTTTGTTGTCCAATATCGAGGAATAGAAATAGACCCATAAAAGATTAAAGCTATCTTAGAAATGCTACCCCCTAAAAGTTTAACACAACTCAGATTATTTCAAGGGCGGTTGGGGTATCTAAGATGCTTTATCTCTATCGGAGATGCAAGCCATTTTCAACCCTTTTCAAAAAGGATGCCAAGTTCTTCAAGTGGGATGACAAGTGTCAGCATGCCTTTGAAGATATCAAGCGTGGTGGTGAAGCCTCGGTTAGTAGCCTATCGGACAGCCACTTATCCTCTACACTGTTGCATTGGATGACTCCCTTGGTAGTTTATTGGCCCAAGACAATGGCGAAGGGAAGGAGAATGCTCTCTAATACCTTAGCCTTTATCTGATTCCTGCTGAAGCAAACTACCCACCTATTGAGAAATATTTCCTAGCTTTGATCTTTGCATCCCAAAAGCTATGACACTATATGCTTTCTCATAAGGTGAACTTGATTTCAAGAATCAATCCACTGAAGTATTTGATGACATGGTCGATATTACCTAGATGATTAGCACATTGGCCAATGATTCTCTCACAGTTTGATATTACATTCAAATCCCTCTGTGTAGTGAAAGGACAGACACTAGCTAATTTCTTAGCAGCGCACCACTTCTTGCTGATTCTCCGCATAGTGATGATCTCCATGATGAATAAATTATGAACTTATGGGAGGTTGACAATCACCATTGGGATATGTATTTTGATGGTGTGGATTCCTTTCATAAAGCAGAAGAACCACGATCTACTCTTCCAAGAAAGATAGGGGTAAGAATAGTTCTCTTAACTCCAGATCGTGATGTGATGAGATTCTCATACTATCTCTCTAATCCATACACCAATAATAAAGCTGAGCATGAGGCTTTGATTACTGGTCTGGAGTTAGCCATTACAGTTTGTGTCAAAATCATCAATATCTATGGGGATTCTGAGTTGGTCATCAACCAGATTGTCGGGTCCTATAAGGTTCTAAAACCTAAGCTTCATCATTACCACGAGTACACCATGAAGCTGTTGATCCAAATCCCTGATGTCACCATCTACAAAGTCCCTCGAGGAGAGAATGCAATAACAGATGCTTTGGCTAAACTTGCCAAGGAATTGGCATGTACAGAAGATGAGTTCATTCCAATAAGGCTCCAAAATAGATGAGTCATGTCTCTTATTGATGCTGAACTTATCGAGAGACCTTCTCTTGAAGGGGAGGTTGCCATTGCCGAAAAGGACAAAGAGCTGGGTGGAGGCAACCATTCATGATTCGGAGGCAAACGACCTCAAGAGAAATCACAAGCCCATCAGATGAAATAGAGAGCTCTCTCCTATGCTCTCGTGGATGGCACCTTATATCGACGGTCTTTCAATCAAATGTGGTTATGTTATTTAGACAAACATGAAACTCATAGCATCATAATCGAGGTATGTTTAGGTCTATGAAGAGTGCATCAATCTGGTATGAAGATGAAAGTAAAGATCAAGAGACTAGGATACTACTAGCCTTCGATGATTACAGATTGCATGGATGTATCTAGAAGATGCCATCAGTGTCAGGTATACGATGTGGTCTTATATCAACCACCTAACATTCTGCACCTACATTTGCCTCATGACCATTTGAATGTTGGGGTACTGACATAGTGGGTCCTATCGATCCTTCTTCTTCCAAGGGTTATCGGTTCATCTTAGCTGCCACTGACTACTTTTTCAAGTGGGCGGAGGCAATCCCACTCAGAGAGGTCACAACTCAACATGTGCTCCAATTTTTTAGAAACCATATCTATATAGGTTCGGAATACCTCAATGAATTATATCCAATAATGGTACTGTTTCAAGAGCACCAAGATCAATAGCATTGCTAGAATACATGATATAGATTGGATATACTCCACCATCTACTACCCCAGGGCAAACGACTTAGCAGAAGAATTCAACAAAACTCTCATCCAAATACTAAAGAAAACACTCGACGATAACAAGAGATAGCGGCATGAGCAGCTAGTTGAAGCTTTGTGGGCATCGCATTATCTAACTCCAACCATCAACCGTTCTTCTTAATGTATGGGTTTGAAGTCATTCTACCATTAAGTTCAACTCCCATTCTACCCCTTTTAGTATACACATTAATGAACTTAACAGGTTGTTGCTCATTCTCCTCCCCTCAAGATGACTCGGTGACCAAACTGTCCTCGACCATGGTAACCTATATGGAGCCTCAGACTTTGAATATTAGCTCTTCCTATACGATCCTTACCTGCTCTGCTACCCTCTCTCCAAACCGACTGCAAATGCGTAAGGAGATGGAATCTGCTATCCTCTCCTCTGGAAATGTTTCCCAGGCTCATAATTCTCTGGGGAAGAAAGGTAACTATGTTCTCAAATCCAATACAAAAAAAGAGAATAAAGGAAAGAAGCCATCCACCTCCGTTCGTCCTCATGCGACTCCCAATCTTAGGCTGTTGGAATGTTCGTGGCATCCAAGTGGGAGGTCGTTTACATGAATACCACTGACTTATTAAGGAATTCCATCTTGATGTCCTTTGTCTCCTTGAAACTAAGTTGTCTTTTGAATCCCTCAACGATCATCTTCTCCTCAACAGATTTATCCTTCTTCCATACGACGAAAGTGTAAGTAACTTTGAATGTTGCCAGGGAGGGCGCATTTAGATAAAATGGAACTCAGACAGAGTAGCTTTTAGACCAACTTTTATCTCCCCCTAGTTTATTCATGGGGACCTGACACTCCCTAATTCTGTCTCTCTTGCTTTCACTTGCATTTACGTGCAAAATGGAGCTGTTAGGGAACTCCACTCCAATTTAGACTCCCTATGGTTCCTTATTGGGGATTTTAATTGTGTGCTCTACAACTCTAAAAAATTTGGAGGTAATGCTTTGCCGATCAGTAGGACTCTAGAATTTTTGGATTGTGTTCAGGATTGGACTAATGGATCTCCCCAGCTCTGGTTTGTGTTTTTCTTGGACTAACCAGCAAGAGGAGCACTTCATTCAATATAGAATTGATAGAGCTCTCTGTAATATGAGTTGGTTGGAGGTGTTCCCCTCTTCTTTTTATAAGGT
Organism: Cymbidium sinense; assembly: GCA_021442155.1. NCBI lineage: Eukaryota > Viridiplantae > Streptophyta > Magnoliopsida > Asparagales > Orchidaceae > Cymbidium > Cymbidium sinense. The sequence goes on from CM038221.1 coordinate 63,075,984, forward strand.
TACTTCACCCATCTCATCTGATCATTCTCCCCTTATCACCTTCTTTGAGCATCAAACCCGTTCGCTCCACAGGTTCCTTTTTAGGAACTATTTAACTACTTTCCCTCATGTCTCTGATATTGTATCCAAGGCTTGGAACACCTACTTCCATGGTGATCCTCTTTTTATCTTCTCTAAGAAGTTAAGAAAGATGAAAGAGGCTCTCTTAATAGATGCTGTCTCAAGGAATCCTACAAGGCGCCATATATATCGATCTTAAAGTAAACAAGAACATATCCTTCTTTCCCTTGAAATTAATCATGAGGATGCTTGTTTGATTCGTAGAGCTAAAGAAATTAACACTCATTATGGAGTTCTCACTGATAGGGAGAGCTCATGGATTAGGCAAAGGGCTAAAGTCCATTGACTCACCCATGTGGATGATGATCTGAAATTCCTTTATGGCTCTTTTAAGGAGAGAAAAAGTACTAACTTAATTCGTGAATTGCATACGGACCAAGGGATCATTTCTAACTTTGATGCTATTGTTAATTAAATATGTTCTTATTATTCCTCTCTCTTTAATGTTGCTAGCAGGGATGGATGTTCCCCTTTGGATCTCCCCAATGGTGTCACTCTCACTTCTACCAAAGTATCCGATCTGATCATGGAAATCAATGATCAAGAAATCCTGGAAGACCTACATAGCATCAATGAAAATAAATCCC